>JAESUZ010005104.1:600000-909122 GCA_017311185.1 Proteles cristata cristata
CCTCTCTGTGTCCGTCAGCTTGGCCCTGTTAACCCTTCTCCTACTGCCCTTGCCCAGCGCGTCCAGAGCTGGTATCCTGGCCCTTTGCAGGCCCCGCCACCCAGGCCCCACCCCCGGGCCCCACCTCTCTGCATAACCAATAGCACACTTCACTCCTTATGGTCCCGCCCACCCGCCGATCCCGCCTCTCAGTTCCCGCCCCCCCACCGTCTCAACCTTAGGCCTCGCCCCTTTCGGGTACAACCGCCCAGGCTCCGCCCCCTACACAGCCAAGGGTCTGCACGCATTGGGAGAGTGAAGGCCCCGCCCCCTGCCCCGGCACTCATTGGCCGGAGCCGGCGGCGCGGGCGGGGGGCGGCGCGGAGCTGAGCAGGACGGCCGCCATCTTGCGCGGAGCCGGAGCCGGAACCCGAGACTGAGGCCGAGAGTGCGCGCTAGCTGGCGGCCCAGTGTAGCCGCGGCTTAGCCGGAGCCTTCTCCCGCTGCTTTTCCGCGCCTGGCCCCTAACCCTCAGCCCGGCTCGGGCCCCTGACCCTCAGCCCGGCTCGGTCCCCTGACCCTCAGCCCGGCTCGGTCCCCTGACCCTCAGCCCGGCCCGGTCCAGCCTCCCCGCGGGGTCACGCGGCCGCCCGGGGGACGATGAACGGAGGATAAATGGTGCCCAAGGCAGACAGCGGTGCCTTCTTGCTGCTCTTCCTGCTCGTGCTCACCGTCACCGAGCCGCTGCGGCCAGGTGCGCGGCGCGGTGGGCGCGGCGCGGTGGGGGCGGTGTGTGGGGGCGGGGCGGGGCAGGGCGGGCGGTGTGCGGGGCCGGGGTCGTCCGGGACCTCCCTCCACCGGACGGGGCCCTGGTAGGGCGCCTCCGGGGCCTGCCCGCGGGCCGCCGCGCCCCCCTGCCCGGGACCGTGCCCCTCGCCCGGGACCGTGCTGAGAGTTTACCTGGGCTCCGATCGCTTCGTACATCATGGAACTTTGTTCTAGAGGGAATGTTACCTTTGTATCCGTGTCCGTGGAGCGCGGCGTGCTTTGAGATTGACCGAAGCGAGAGTGATGTGCGGGGCCCAACCTAACTTCTGGGGCCTGGGAGTTCACTGGCGCAGGAGCTGCGCTCCTGGGGCGCGCCCTCATTGCTCAGCGGCTAGGGTCAGGCTGGAGTGCTGGGGTCGAGAGAGCAAGCAGCTCGTGGAGGCACTTGGTTTTCCATGTTATCCCTTAGCAGTGATTTGGTGCCAGAGCCTCAGCCCTGGAAATTCCTTGGCTGGAAAGTGGTAGCCGTGTCGCTTATTGTCACTCAGTGAGGTGTTATAGCTGAAAACTACTCAGCTGAGAGACCGGCCCGAGGAAGTACTGAGTCCGCCAAGCATCGCACTCAGAAAGCAAGCTAGCTTCCTGGGGCAGAGACTGGTGCCGCAGCCGGGTCTCCGCCGTCGGAACTTGGACAGTGCCAGGCATTTAGGAGTGTACCTTGTATGTGATGATTAAATGCTTTTGGAACTCCCTTTGGAGCTTGTGTTTTTATAAGTAAGCTTGTGGTGGGGAATCATTATCATGGCAGCCAGAAAGTCCAGGACAATTTTTCTCTCTCTCTCTTGTGTATCCCCTCCATTGAATGCAACAAAAAAATCAAATCCCCAAATTGCAGGGCGGATTTATCCATCAGGTACAGAAGGCCTGGTGCCCAGGGCCCACAGTGAGTGTTTTTAGTGGTCTTTTAAAATCAGCAAGGAAAAAACCCTGACCGATTAGGTGAAAGAAATGTTAGAAACATTCAAATTTATTCATCTTTATACCATTGCAGTTGAAAAGTATGATTCTTAATAATTTTTTATTGTGAAAGGGGCCCATGAAGGCAGAAGTGTCCAGGGCTGTTGTCTTTTGAGCTCTGTCAGGTCTCTGTGTGAAACCGGGCTGGGGAGCACAGTGGTGTGACACCCCCTTAATGCCTCAGCCAAGGCGCTCATACCAGACATGATACACCTCTCTTGTTCTCTGCCTTTGTCATCCTAAATAGAGTGCTGTCTCCTCCCCAGTGTTTACTTGGTGGCCAAGGTCCTGAGCCCCTGATCAACCTGGAGTCTCTCTAGCGATACTTCTCTGGGCTCCCTGAGTAGAGCTGCTTACTCACTGCTTCTGATGGTTCCCTGGGCAGCAGGGTGACTGGTGGGATAGCCTCAGTAGGAATGGTAGCCAGAAAAAGGGCTAGTTGTGGAGAGAGTACTGAATTGGCTCTTTGAGGACCAGAACCAAAGCATTTGTGGCTCTTGTGATTTAAGTTCTTTAGAAAACGTTTATATCTGTAGAGAAGTGAGACATCATTCTGTTCTGGCTCTTGCATCCCAATTTTACATATCAGGTTTACCGGACTCAGGGGCAAAGCCACACATCATGCCTGTCTTCCTTGGGGTGCCTCTGGTTCCGTGTCCAGCATCCCCTCCCTGGATGATAAAGGTGACTAATGGCCCCAACTCCCTTTCCTTTGCTGTCTGGCTGTATATCCTGCCAACTGGCCAGCAACAGTTCAGAAAGTGTCTGCCAATTCTCACTGTTTGCCTACCACTAGGGATGTTCAAATGAATTGAATAAATCCTTTCCTCTAGGAGTGCCCTTTAGGTATGGAAGCAGAAACTTGGTGTAAGTCAGGCTCGAGTGTGGGGGCCTAGAGGCAGGCAGCAGAGGGGGCCAATCTTTTGTACGTGTGAAGCAGGGGAGAGCTTTACAAGAGACCTCAGACCTTAGGTCTGAGTTGGGGTAGAGATGTGGGTCTGGTTGAAGGAGCAAATTATCCCTTTGCATTCCATGACTTTCAAGATCAGAAGTTTGCAGCAATTCCTAGTGGTGCCCTGAGTTGCCTTGCAAATTCTGGAGGGTTTGTTGGTTCCCTGATTTTGGCTGGTTGGCCAGGGCCAGTCACACTCTGGGTTCGATGTTCTCCTTGGGGTCTTGTGTGCGTTCCGTGTCCTTCCAGGCAGGCTGATGCTTGAGAAGGAGGGCTTCTCTCATCTTCATCTGCATTCTTTCTGTTGGAGTCCCAGCTTAGACCCTTACTTGTATGTGAGGAGAGCATCAGGCAGAACCTACTTCCAAGGGGAAGGGAATCCTTGAGGACCGAGGCCAAGCCAGTTTTGGTTATTTGCTGGTGCAGGCCAGGGGGCAAGGGCTTTCTCAGAGTGGGGGCGACAAGAGAGCTCTGAATTTGGCCTTTTGGCAAAGTTTTTGTTTTTTTAATGCATGTTTTATCTTGGTTGATTGAGGTTGTGTTACATGCCAGGTGCTGTTTTAATGTGTGCTAAAATGTGTGTTGATTACCTCTCAGGTGGTCCCTATGAGGTAGATGACTGTTATTAGTCCCATTTTATAGATGGGGACACAGAGAGTTCATGAAACTAAGTGGCTGAGATGAGATTTCAGTCCTAGATGTCTGGCCCATCATGTGCCCTTGTCTGAGGCTCTGTTTACTCCAGCTGTGTACGTCCTGCCCTGGCCTTCCTTAACCCCAGCTGTGCAACTCCAGGCCACATCTCTTCCCTTTATAGACCAAGTGGTTCTCCAGGTGAAGGCACAGACCCTTTTCCATCTAAATACTCTGATCTTAGGGATAGAATGAGTCTTCTCCCCAAATCCCCTTTGTGGTTAGCAAAAGGGATTTGGTCACCGTTAATGAGCAATAGTGGTGTCTGTTATATCTGCTGGGGCTGTGGTGAGAAGGGTAAGTTGGAGACCTCTTCTGAGGCCCGACAAGCATGGAGGAGCTCCTGGGGGGGCCAGTGGCCCTGGTGTCATCTCCTTGACCTTTTATCCATGTGTGCAGAGGATGCAGCAGCCAATGCTGATTCTAAAACTGTTTTTCTCTTTTCATTAATGAGAGAAAATCACGCCATGGTTTTAGCTACAGCTTTGTCCAGGGTGACCCCACCATACACGACTGAGAAACATTTGCCTTCCCCACGTGAGCTCTGTCTCAGCTAAGGTCCCCAGCCTTGTAAAAAAGCGTTATGCTCAGTGAGGCGGCCTGATGAGGTAGCGAGACTGGAAGCTGTCTGCCTTGTACTATTGGGAAGGCTGGCTGGGAGAGGCAAATGACTTGCATAAGATGGCACGGCTGGTGAGCAGCATAGCTGGGATTCAAACCTGGGTGAATTGGCTCCAAGTTCAGGGTTCTTTCCCTTTTGTCATTAGGGACCCAGAGGGGCCTGCTGTCTGGGCTGACTTGATAAATCTTCAGTGAACTGACTAGTGGCCACAGCACCTTGCTTCTGGAGCAGCACATAGGCTAGTGAGTGGGAAGTGTGGATATTTTCCACACAGACGTGACTGAAGCTCATAGACATAGCTGGGAAGCTGAACCTGCACCTGGGCTTGCCAGGCGCTTTCTCAGTGAGCTCTTCACAGCCTGCCACCTTGTAACACTGTAGAACTCACTTCACTGGCTGATTGTGCTTCTGGCTTAAGAATTCATTCTTTTTATTTATTTATTTTTATATATTTTTTAATTTAGTTGTAGAATAGAGAGAGAGAGAGAGAGAGACAGCGTGAGCAGGGGAGGGTCAGAGAGAGAGGGAGACACAGACTGAAACAGGCTCCAGGCTCTGAGCTGGCAGTCAGCACAGAGCCCGACGCGGGGCTCGAACCCACGAACCGCGAGATCATGACCCAAGCGAAAGTCGGACACTTAGCCGACTAAGCCACCCAGGCGCCCCAAGAATTCATTCTTTTTAGTTGAAAAGTAGTGTTAACACATTTTCCGACCTCACTAGCTAACGAATTATCTTTTTTAAAAAAATTTTTTACATACAAAGAAAGCTTTTATTTGGAAATAATTTCAAACTTCCAGAAAAGTTGCAAGAATAAAATTCATGCCAAGAATACCTGCATACTTTCTACCCAGACTTACCTGTTGTCAGCATTTTACCTTACCTGCCTTCTTCCTCATGTGTGCACATGCGTATGTGTATATGTACACACATGATTTATTCAAACGTTATTTAAACGTAAGTGGCCTTTCTCCCTGAACACTTTGGCCACTGCAGAGAGCAGGAGGGGACTCCTGGTACTTGGTGTCCCCCAGGAGACGAATGGTGATGCCTCCCTACAGCCCTGTAACAAGCCCTCACCACAACCTGCTGTGTGCCGGGCAGCATCACCACGGGACAGTATCGAGGGCACAGGAAACACTGTGGTTAAAGCTCCGGTTGGCCCAGGTGGCAGTGAATCCGGGTTATTATTTCAGTTGGTGGTTCTGGTCTTAGGAATGAAGAATGGGCTGCTGTTGCACACTTTGCCAGATGGGTCTCGCTGCTGTTACACTGTACCTTTCCTGTTTCTCTGACCCAGCTTGCTCTTGCCTGCAGCCTACCCTAGTCCTGCTTCCCACGCTAGCTCACTTGCACTTTCCTCACCCCTTCCCTTCCGTGGGCATTTTGGGAGCATTAAGGCTTGTGCTCCTCTTAGCCATCATGCCAGGTGATCTAGTTAGCCCTCATTGCTCAGGTAATTTCTTACCTCCCTTTGGTACTTGGCGTAGATAAACATTGGTAGTTTCTTGACTCTTCAGTGGAATGTATCAGTGACAGCACTTAGGACCTAATAGATAGCAAGGGACTGATTAAGTGTCTTTTCTTTGGTATGCTGCCAGATTGTTCCCTTATCACGTGTGCTTTTGTATTTGGGGTGCTGAGATGTTGGTGAGTGGTCCTTTCCTCTTCCAGTCTGCAGAGCAGGTCAGTAATCCAGAGAGCCCAGTTTTGAGCCAGTATTTTTCCAGAGTGATGTGATGGGTGGATTCAAAGTATGGCTATTCTGTGATAGCTAGATTTTTGTTGTTGGTGTGATTTGCCTGTTGACTTGGGGGTGTTTAGTGAAAGTTACATCTTGTCCTGCTGCTCCAAGCTGGGCTGTGTGTTCCATCAGGGTGGACATGTTTCCTTGACAGGGTAAGTCCAGGGGAGGGTGAATGGCCTGTGCAGTGAGCTGTGGACACAGAGTGTTCTGTGGCTTCTGGGTATTGACCTGGGAGGAAGGAAAGCCCAGGTCTGGTGTCGCTTCACACAAGCTGTTTATAGAGTCCAGTGTTGTGGGTTAAGAGCGTGGACCCTGTAGTTGCATGGCTGGGAGTCAGGACCCACTCTGCTGCCCACTCTGTGCTGAGCCTCAGTTTCCTTATCTGTAATGTAGACATAATAGTACATACTTGAGAGATGCTATGAGAATTAAAATCAATGGGTATACAGTTCTAACACATGCCTGACAAAAAGGCCATTCATGTTAGCTCCGGATGGACTTTAGAGAGTGTAGGGACCCCTGAAAGTCTGGGTGCATGGGTGTGCGTGCATAAGGGCATGTTTCTTGGGAGAGAGCCCCCACCTGGGAGGCAGCAGAGCGAAGTGGCTTTGAGCACTGACACACAGTGAGCGCTAAATGAGTCTAGCCATTCCCATGGTCTGAGAAGGGGGAGTGTGTGGCTTCCTAGAGCCCCCCAAACAGCCGCAGTGCTTTGCACAGGGCTAGGATTGTTCATACTGACACGTTTTACTCTTTGTCACGTTCATGTTGTGTCCCCTGGGCCTAGTTTGGCACAGAGTGGGCACTCAGAAATCAGTTATTGAACAAATGCACAAATGGCTATTTATATTTTGACATAAAGAGCAACAGCTCCCTTAGCCAGCGGGCCTCGCAGCTGCCCCTGGTGGGGGTGGTGAGGATAAGGGCCTTGTGGCTGCCTGCAAGAACGCCTTTGGAGGACCGGTGTGTTTGGGGGCGGGGGGGCTGTAGACCAGCTGGCCTGGGCCTCAACTGCAGGGAGCTTGCTCCTTCCTGCAGGGGTGAGCTGGGCTGTGTGGTGAGAGCAGGTGAAGACTTCTCACGAATGTGGACCCTTTTTGAAATTCACCAGCCACCCAGCCTGGGGTTGTTGGTGGGGGTAGGGGGAGGTTGGTCAGGAAGCCTTTGGGGTTGGTGGGGTGGACTTCTTCCTGGATGGACTTGCTTGGCAACGAGGCTTGAGAACCGGACTTATCCCTGCATGAGGACATGGCTTGCCCTTCCCTGAGCCATTGCACAGTACAGGCCTTGCTTCAGAGCTGGTAGGTGCAAGAATGCCGCGCTTGCTTCTTGGCCTTCTCCCTCTTCTCTGTCTGATGTGACCAGGTCGGACTGGTCATTGTCCTCAATTCCAGATCCCTGGCAGCCAGCCATTAGTTTGATCAGTTTGTCATCTGTCTGCCCTCAGCTGTTGACAGCTCTGTGTTGGACAGGACAGGGCTGAGAGCAGAGCCCCAATGGGTATACTGGACAGAGAGAGCCTCCAGGTGTCCACCCTGTTCTTCCCTGTCTCGGAAGCCTTGTTCTCTAGGGGACCTTTCACAGGAATTTATGACTGTGGAGAGGGTTGCTTGGGGCTCCTTGGGCCGCTGGACGAGGGGTAGAAGCGGCTGCAGAGGGTGTCCCGGAAGGTCAGCTGGGAGGTGGGGAGTTCCAGGACCCCCAGTGCTTAGATAGAAATCAGGCGTCCTGATGCGGAGGCCTTTTGAGCTGCTAGTTGCTTCCTATGGTCTCTACGTTGGTTAATTTATCCCTGGCTTTGTGGTCTTACGAGGCAGAGCAAGAGAACTGAAAGTACCTGAGAGGGATGAGGTTTGTTTAGGGCCAAGGCAGGCTTCTGCTGCAACCTTCTGTGGTTTGTCGGCCATTCCTTCAGATTCTTTCTCCACGCCATCAGTGAGGGGGGGTGCGCACATGCAGACAGACCTCATGAGTTACAGTGAACGCCCAGGACAGTTTGGAAAAACGATGTTGATTTTTTAAAAAAAATATTTGCAAAAATTTCATACATGGAATATTTTACATAGATGGAATTATACTTTTTATATAATTTATTGAGTTTTTCAGTGGCCAGTGTTCTGGAGATCTTTGTAGGCTAGTACACATAGTTGTACAAAATTTTTTTTTTTAAGCAAGACTTTGTGAGAACTTTCTTCAGTCTTATTTTTATTTTTAAGTTAATTCATTTATTTTGAGAGAGTGTGTGCGCATGAAGGAGTAAGGAAGGGACAGAGAGAGAGGGAGTGAGAGAGAATCTTGGGCAAGGCACCTTGCTGACAGTGCAGAGCCCGATGCGGGGCTTGAACTCACAAGCCCTGAGATCATGACCTGAGCTCAAATCGAGCGTCAGTTAACAAACGGAGCCACCTAGGTGCCCCTCCTCAGTTTTATTTTGTTTTGTCTGTGGGGTCTGGTTCTGGGAGAGGCCTCGTACCTAAGCCTCATCAGCCAGAAGCTGCAGTTTAGTGAGATTTACAGTTGGAGATGGTGTGGCCAATAGGCTGAGGAGATCTAACTCTCACCTTACAAAGTACACAGGCAGATGTTCCAACTGACTGTTCCCCAGCTCTCAGGTATTTGTCTCAGTCTAAAGCTATTATCTGCAGCAGCTCCAGGTTGGGTTCCTGGTTTTCACATGTCTTTATGCTATAGCTCAAACTTGTGTGCTTATTTATCTAAATGGCATAATTTCATAAATGCTTATTTATCTAAAGGATAATTTAGAGGTAGAGTGGCCATTTAGGGGAACATTGATATGAACAAAATTATTCAGTTGAGAGGTGCCTTACGGACAAAAATGAAACCAAATCTCAAAGAGCCAATGGTCAGCATTTTTTTTTTTTTATTGGTATGAGGAAGCTTAATTCCAAAAAGAATTAAGATTTCAAAATATCTTCCTTCAGAGGGAGTCAGAGGGATACTTCTTTAAAACAACAAAAACAACAACAACAATAAACTTTCCACTTTGGGAACATTCATACCTACAGAAAAGTTGCAAGAGTAGTACCATGAACTCCACCTTTATATAGTTCATCTCCATTCACCAGTTGTTAACATTTGACTCACCACACATTTGTGGGCATACATGTGTGCACATGGAGGACTGCTTGAAACTAAGTTGGAGGAATCACAACCTTTCATTTCTAAATCCCTCAATTTATATTTCCTAAGAACAAGGCCATTCTCTTATAAGCACGGTATAGTTATCAAGTTTAGGAAGTTTGACATTGATGTCGTGCTGTTAGCCATGTCCCCATTTTGCCAGTTGCCTGATTACAACATATTTTTCCAAGCCGGCATCTGACCTGGTATCATGTATTGCATTTAATTTTGATGTGTGTTTAATCTTTTAAAATCTGGAACAGTTTCCTGTCTTTTTTTTTGTATTATGGACTTATGAAAGAGTACAGGCAGCTCTCTTTTATTTTATTTTATTTATTTATTTTTTGATGTTTATTTATTAGAGAGAGAGGGGCAGAGAGAGAGGGAGACACAGAATCCGAAGCAGGCTCCAGATTCTGAGGTGTCAGCACAGATCCCCACGGGGGGCTTGAACTCACAAACTGTGAACTCATGACTTAAGCCAAAGTCAGATGCTTAGCTGACTGAGCCACCCAGGTGCCCATACAGGCAGCTCTTTTTATAAAATATTCCTCATTTTAGGTTTATCAGATTGTTTCTTGTGCTCAGATTCAGTTGATGCATATTTAGCAGGTGTGAACCCCCAGATCATTGAGTCCTCAGTACATGCATCAGGAAACACAGCCCATCAGTTTGTCTCAGGAATGGCGATATTAACCTTGGTCATATGGTAGGGTGGCTTGGCTGCATTTCTCTGGACACTGGTGCCTTTCCCCCTTTGTGATGGGCAGGTAGGGAGATAGGTTTGCCCAGTTTTTTTTTCAGCATCTGTTAATGATTCTTGCCTGAACCAGTTACCACTGTGATGATTGCTAAATGGTGATTTGTTCTTACTTTTTCTTTTAGTAGTAGTCTGCTATAAAAGAGAACTTCTTTTCCTGTTATTTTTTACTGTCAGTATGGATCCATGGATTCTTCTTTCTGTTCAGTGTGTTATATGGTCTGTTAGCATGACTCATATTTTTAAAAAGTTTTAATGTTTATTTTTGAAAGAGAGAGAGAGAGAGAAGAGCATGAGCAAGGGAGAGGCAGAGAGAAAGAGAGAGAATTGGAAGCAGGCTCCAGGCTCTGAGCTGTCACCACAGAGCTCAACACGGCTCAAACTCACGAACCACGAGATCATGACATGACCCAAAGTTGGATGCCTAACCGACTGAGCTACCCAGGTGCCCCAGTAATGATTCATTTTGGTACCTACATTGTAATTAATACAGGAAGGGAAAACCCCTTTAGGCTGGCTTCTGCATCCTTCTGACATGTCCTCGTCCATTTGGCACATTCCTTATTACCAGGTTCCACTTGTATCATTCCTGCCCCAGGCATTTTTCCATGGAACACTGGTTCCTTTTAGTGGGAGATGGTATTTAGAAGCCAAGATTTTGGTGCTAGGTGAGTTCATTGCTCCTTGGATGATGTTGCTACTAGACCTTTTAGTCCATTAGGGGGGTGCGTGCATGCTCCTCTGTCTGTCTGGGTGCGTGTGTGTGTATGGATCTTGTCTGTGTCTTTTTGTATAAGTTCATACTGTTTTTTTTTTTTTTTTAATTTTTAACATATTTATTTATTTTGAGAGAGAGGGCACATATGCACGCAAGCCGGGGAGGGGAAGAGAGAGGGGAAGAGAGAAGCCCAAGCAGGCTCTGTGTTGTCAGCCTGAGCCTGAAGTGGGGCTTGGTCTCATGAACTGTAAGATCATGACCTGAGCTCAAATCAAGAGTCACATGCTTAACTGACTGAGCCATCCAGGTGCCCCCATACTGTTTCTTTTAGTTTCAACCCAGCATCATAGGATCTTGTCTGCTTTCCCTGTTATCTGCCTTTTTCTACAGTGAGAACTCTGGCTTCCAACAACATCAGGAGATTTATTTATTTGCTTGTCCTACAGGGTACACAGCATAGTTTCAGAAGTGCAATGCCCATTACCACTACTGACAGCAAACCAACTGAGCACGATTTTGGATTTTTTTCTTTTCTTTTTGCAACTCATTTTGTCTTTAGGCTGATAGTATATGCTCAATGTACTAGGTCCAAAAACTACTTGGATTAACTTTTTTCACTCTTCTGTGTGTTTGTTATACAGTTAGGTTCAAAACCGGGTTGATTTTAAACTGCCTTTACTAATAAAAAATATTGAGGGAGATAATTACTGTAATCTCATTATAACAAGCTTCTGTTTCGTCATACTAATCAGTAAAGAAACATCTCATTTTTAATAGGTTGTATTTTCCTGGGAAAATTAAAAATCATTTTTATTACTACATATTTATAGTTTTAACAGGTTAGCTCATTAGTGTAAATTGCTGTTTGCTTAAAATATTTTTTCCAATTTTGTTTCTCTGGTTTGAAGATAATTATGTGTGTTGAATAAATGACCATTTAGCATCAGTAAAAAGAAAGGCCAAATAAAACTTATAACAAACAATTATGTTCCTTAGATTTTAGCATTAATAAATGCTACTAATCAATTTTTTAATTTTGTTAACCTTAAAATCTTTTTTTTAAGTTTATTTATTTTCGAGAGAGAGAGAGAGAGTACATGTACACATTACTAGTGGGGAAGGGGCAGAGAGAGAGGGAGAGAGAAATCCCAAGCAGAGAATTTGAGCAGGGCCCAAACCCATGAACCGTGAGATCATGACCTGAGCCAAGGTTGGACAATTAACCAACTGAGCCATCCAGGTGCCCCAACTTTAAAATCTTCTGATGGAGTGTATTAGAAACTACTTTATAATATGAACTATAATGTGGTATCCTGGATTGGATCCTGCAATGGGAAAAGGAACAACTAGTGAAAATTCTAATAATGTGGAATTCCGTTCATAGAAATGTACCAATGTTAGTTTTCTAATTACATCAAATGTGCCATGGTGGTGTGTGGTGTAAGATGTTAACAGCTGGGGAAACTGGATGAGGGTACATGGGAACTTTTCTGTAAACCTAGTTATCCCATAGTCAGAAGTTCATTTGAAAAGTTATTTTGTAATAATTGAATATTGGAAAATGTATTATCCTTCATTTCAAAGAATCATGAGACCTTGTTATCCTAGTGTCATCAGTGACAATTTTGGTAAGTCACTCTTTCTAATTTCAGTTTCCTGTTGGAGAAAGTAAGTGGAGGGCTTATATGTTCGGGGTCATTTGGTCTTGAATTTGTTTAATAACTTCCAGTCCTACCACCCTCCAAATGGCATCGGCCATGCGCTGATAGTCTCTGGGTGTGTGGTGATGTGGGGAAGCTATCTGAAGGCAGGCTCGAGGTTTGCCCAGGAGTTTGGGCATAGATGTGCACATGTTTTATCTGGCAGCCCTATTTTGGAGGGAGGCAGTGAAGCAGGTGTTAGGTCCATTTTAGAGATTGGAATGCCGAGGCCCAGAGAAGATAATCACCTTGCCTGGTGGCATCCCTTGACTTTTAAGTAGAAGAAGCAGAAACTGGAAACCGAAGATTGTTCTCTTGAGTCAGGTGCTCTGCCTTTTGCACCACGAGTCCAAAACAAGAAGAAAGAGCTGCATGGCTATGGTTGACTGAGTGGAGATAGATGTACCATCTGGTGCCCACCTGCGAAGGAGGAGGCATCTTGTCGTTCATGGCTTCCGGCTCCACCAACTTCTTGGGTGGATACTGATGGTGTCCCAGCTCTTTGGACCTGGCTGAGCAATTCCAGGAGTTAGTGTTTTAGCAGCCTCTTCCGGTGACCTCACCACCCTCTGATTGCGATCAGACAAAAATGGACATTTTAAGAAACTTGGAAGTCTTGGTAATAATCTTACCTGTCACCTCCTGTGGATTTTGAACCATATGGCTATATTATCTTTTAAGAAGCATTAATAAAAGTTAACAATCAGAGCAAGGTATTTTAAAGGTTTCATATAACTAAATGTAAAAATGACAATACTTGTAAAACCCAGAAAGTAACCCTAAAAATGGTTAGGACACACAATAAAACAATGTTACAAAAATTCTATCTAGTTCCTGTTGTGTGTTTCTCCTTCATAATCACAGGGTGAGGTGTGATGCCCTTTTTATAGAAAGCGGTACTCATATCTCCCTTATTTTACAGATGAAGAGACAGCTTGGAAGAGTAAGTGACTTGCGCCCAGTCACACAGCTAGTAAGTGGCGGAGCCGGTGTTTGAAGCCTGGGCAAGCTAGAGCTCCCGCTCTGACATTGCACAGCTTCAGTAGGTACTTCATTACCCTCCGCTCCTTTGCCCTCTGTTCCTTCTCCTCTTTCTGCCTGGCCTTTCCTGACTTTTCAACTTGAACCTCCTTGCCTACCTGCTTTCCTTGTCTTCCTCCCGTAGGCTTGGCCACTGGTGTCACGGTGCTAACTCCCCATCTCACCTGCCCACTGTATCCTCGTGAATATCCTTCAGGCAGCTTTATGCTTGGCCTGTCAGGAACTGACAGCGTCCCCTGGCCTTGGTTCTTAGCTGCTGCTACTGGTATTGTCCTTGTCGTCATCCTCATCACTACCACCGTCCTCCTCCTACCCCACCCCCATTTCTGAGCATCTGCTGAGCACTAGGTGCACAATAGCTTAGTGAGCCCTAAGGATAAACCCTACCTGGGGCGCCTGGGTGGCTTAGTCGGTTAAGCGTCCGACTTTCGCTTAGGTCATGATCTCGCGGTTCGTGGGTACGAGCCCCGCGTCGGGCTCTGCTGACTGCCAGCTCGGAGCCTGGAGCCTGATTCAGTCTGTGACTCCCTCTCACTCTGACCCTCCCCTGCTCACGCTGTCTCTCTCTCTCTCTCTCTCTCTCTCTCTCAGAAATAAATAAAACATTAAAAATTTTAAAAAAAAACCCTACTTTTATTTTTTGAATTTTATTTATTTATTTGTTTATTTTTATTAGAAAATTTTTTTATAGTTTATTTTTGAGACAGAGACAGAACATGAGCAGGGGAGGGGCAGAGAGAGAGAGAGGGAGACACAGAATCTGAAACAGGCACCAGGCTCTGAGCTAGCTGTCAGCACAGAGCCCAATGTGGGGCTCGAACCCATGAACCGTGAGATCATGACCTGAGCCGAAGTCAGACGCTTAACCGACTGAGCCACCCAGGCGCCCCAATGTTTGTTTATTTTTGAGAGGGAGAGAGAGAGACACACACACAGAGCACAAGTGGGGGAGGGGCAGAGAGAAAGAGACACAATCTGAGGCAGGCTCGAGGCTCCGAGCTCTCTGCACTTTGCCTGATGCAGGGCTCGAACTCAAGGAGCCGTGAGATCATGACCTGAGCCTAAGTCAGGAGTCTGACACTTAACCGACTGAGCCACCCAGGCGCCCCTTGAGTATTCTTTAATGAGGTTCATTAATGATAAGCTTTGTGCTTATGATAATGATAAGCTCTTATGGGGGTTCAAGCAGGTGTCAGAGCTTTGCCTCCACTGAGCTGGCCTAAGGGAAGAACTGGGGCAAATCCCTTTCTGATGCCTGGGCCTTACTGTCAGTCTACTTTTGGAGTGCCTCAAACTTAGAGGCTGCTTTCCTGCAGGAATTCTTTGGGTGTTAATATTTCCCTTCTGACTTTAATTCTTTGTTTTGTTTTGTTTTGTTTATTTCTAGGATAGAGAGAGAGAGAGAGAGAGAGACAGCATGAGCAGGGGATGGTCAGAGAGAGAGGGAGTCACAGACTCTGAAACAGGCTCCAGGCTCTGAGCTGGCAGTCAGCACAGAGCCCGACGAGGGGCTCGAACCCACGAACCGCGAGATCATGACCTAAGCGAAAGTCAGACGCTTAACCGACTAAGCCACCCAGGCGCCCCTCCCTTCCGACTTTAAAATCTCTCCATGTCTTATCTGTGTTGGTGAGGGTTAGGTACAACCCATTGTCCCCTCATTTTACACATAGGAAGCTGGCTCCAGGAGGGATATGAAGAGACCTCATCTTGTTTTCTCTAAGTGGAGATAGTAATATAACTGACCTTAGAGGATTGTTAACTGTATCCAGGGAAATAAGGTTTAGGTTGTTTGTTTAATTTTCAAGTTGTGGTTAAAAAAAACAACACATAAAATACACCATCTTAACCATTTTTAAGTGTAGAGTACAGTAGTCTTAACTAAATGCACCCTGTTGTGTAACAGATCTTGAACTTTTTCATCTTGCAAAACTGGAACTCTACCCACTGAACAACAACTTCCCTCTTCCTCCTCAACTCAGCCCCTAGCATTCTATTTTCTAAGAGTTTGACTACTTTAGAAACCTCATATTATTGGAAGCATACAGTATTTGTCTTTTTGTGATTGGTTTATTTCATGGTTCTTCAAGATTCATCCATGTTGTGGCATGACAGCATTTCCTTTTTTAAGACAAATGATATTTGATTGTATGAATATACCACATTTTCTTTATCCATTCATCTGTGAGCCATTTAGGTTGCTTCTGCCTCTTGACTACTGTAAATAATGCTGTGGTGAACATGGGCATATAAATATCTCTTTGAGATTCTGTTTTCAGTTCTTTTGGATACATGTCTAGAATTGGGTTTGAGGATCATATGGTAATTCTCTTTTTAATGTGGGACTCCACACTATTTTCCATGGTGACTGCACCATTTTACAACCCTACCAGTAGTGTACAAGGCTTCTAATTTCTCTGTATCCTTGCCAGTGCTCGTTATTTTATTTTCTTTCTTTTTTTAATTTTTGAGAGAGAGAGAGCATGGGCATGTCCAAGTTGGGGAGAGGAATGGGGTGGGGGGAGAGAGAGAGACAGAGAGAGAGAATGAGAATGAGAGAGAATATTAAGCAGGTTTCATGCTCCACGTGGAGCCTGACATGGGGCTGGATGCAATGACCCTGGGATCATGACCTGATCTGAAATCAAGAGTTGGACACTCAACTCATTGAGCCACCCATGTATCCCTACACTTGTTATTTTCTATTTATTTATTTTGATAGTAGCCATCCTAAAGTGTATGGAGTAATATCTTGTTACAGTTTTAATTTGGATTCCCCTAATGATTAGTGGTGTTCAGCATCTTATCACAATCATGTTGGCCATTTATATATTTTCTTTGGAGAAATGTCTAATTCAAGTCCTTCGACCATTTTTAAATTGGATGGTTGTGTTTTGTTGAATTGTAAGAGTTCTTTATATATGTTGGATATTAATCCGTTATCAGATACATGATTTGCAGATTTTTTTCCCCATTCTGTAAGGTTGCCTTTTTACTTTGTTATTTCTTTAAGTTTAATCAAGTTTATTTTTGTCTACTCTTGATTTTGTTGTCTGTGCTTTGGTATCTCATCTAAGAAATCACTTCTAAATCCAGTGTTGTAAAGCTTTTGTCTTGTATTTTCTTCTAAGTGTTTTATTGTTTTAGGTCCTACATTGATCCATTTTGATTAACTTTTTGTACATAGTGTTAGGTAAGAGTTTAAGTTCATTCTTTTGTATATGGATATTGTCCCAGCATTATTTGTTGAAAAGATTGTCCTTTCTTCATTGAATAATCTAGGAACCCTTGTCAAAAATCATTTGGCGATATATGTGTGGATTTATTTCAGGGCTCTTTATTCTAATTCATTGGCTTAAATATCTGTATTTATGCCAGTAGCACGCTGTTTTGATTATTGTAGTTTTGTAAGATGTTTGGAAATCAGCAAGTGTGAGGCCTTCAGCTTTATTTTTCTTCCTCAAGATTGTTTTGGCTATTTGGGGTAATTGGAAATGAAAATATCATTTCCATATTAATATTAAGATAAAGATTTTTCTATCTTGGCAAAAATATCATTGGTATTTTGGTAAGGAGTGCATTGAATCTGTAGATTGCTTGGGTCATAGTGACATCTTAAGTTTTCCATTCCCTGAACAAAGGATATCTTTCCATTTTTTGTGTTCTTTTTAATTTCATCAGTGTTTTGTAGTTTTTTGTATATTGGTATTTCATCTCTTTGGGTTAAGTTTATTCCTACGTATTTTGTTCTTTTCTATATTCTTGTAAGAGGAATTGTTTTTAATTTCCTTTTCAAGATGTTCATTGTTAGTGTATAGAAATACAGCTGATTTTAGTTTGTTGATTTTTGTGTCCTATTGCGCTGTTGAATTCATTCTAACACTTTTTTTTGGTGGAATCTTTATTTTTTTTAATGTTTATTTTATTTTTGAGAAAGAGAGAGAGAGACAGAGCGTTAGTGTGGGAGAGGCAGAGAAAGAGGGAGACACAGAATCTGAAGCAGGCTCCAGGTTCTGAGCTGTTAGCACAGAGCCCGATGCAGGGCTTGAACACATGAACTGTGAGATCATGAGCCGAGCTGAAGTTAAACGGTTAATCAGCCGAGCCACCCAGGCACCCCTTTGGTGGAATCTTTAGACGTAACATATAAGATCGTGTCATCTGCAAACAGATGTAATTTTACTTTTTCCTTTCCAATTTGGATGTCTTTTATTTCTTTCTTTCTTTTTTTTTTTTTTGCCTAATTGTACTAGCTAGGACTTCTAGTGCTTTGTTGAATAGAAGATTGAACTTTATGAGAAACAGCCAGATGTTTTTTTCAAAGTGGTTATGCTATCTTAACATTTCTATCAGTATTGTGTAAGAGTTCCAGTTGCTCTATAATCTCACCAACATTTTATGTTGTCAGACTTTTTAAGTTTAGCCTTTCATTTTGTGGTTCCTATTGTGGTTTTAATTGCCTTTCCCTGTGAGTGATGATGTTGAACGCTTTTTCACGTCCTTGTTAGCCATTCATGTATCTTCTTTTGAGAAGTGTCTGTTCAAATCTTTTTTTTTTAATTTTTATTTTTCAGAGAGAGAGAGACCGAGAGACAGAGAGAGCATGAGCAGGGGAGGGGCAGAGAGAGAGGGGGAGAGAGAGAATCCCAAGCACGCTTTGCACCCTCAGTATGGAGCCCTATGTGGGGCTCAAACTCACAAACTGTGAGATCATGACCTGACCCAAAATAATGAGTTGGACAGTTAACTGACTGAACTACCCAGGCACCCCTGCTTATCCGTACTTTTAGAAGAGTCTGGGAGCGCCTGGGTGGCCCCGTCAGTTAAGTGTCTGACTTTGGCTCAGGTCTTGATCTCACGGTTTGTGGGTTCAAGCCCTGCATCAGGCTGTATGCTGACAGCTCAGTGCCTGGAGCCTCTTTCAGATTCTATGTCTCTCTCTGTCTCTGCCCCTCCCCCACTCCTGCTCTGTCTGTCTCAAAAATGATTAAACTACAAAAGAAAAGAAAAGGATCTGTGTTTCCTAATTTAGTACCCTAGAATTCTTCTTTTTGGTATATCATTCTTTGAGCTTTGACGGATGTGGTCATGTACATAATCTCACACTGAAGATGCAGAGCACAGTTCATCACCCCCAAATTCCCACATGCTGCCACCTTATACCTAGCACCTCTTTCTACATTGAGGTTTCCACCTGGCAACCACTGATTTTATGACAAATTTCAGTTTATAACATTGTTTTCTTTTATAGGTCATGCTTTTAGAGATGCTTTTAGCATTTTGCCTAACCCAGGTTCACAAAGATTTTATTTTTTTCTGCTAGAAGTTTTATAGTGTTAGATTTTACATGTAAATCTTTGGTCTCTTTTGAGTTAATTTCTATATCCTATGTGAGGAATGGCTCGAGGTTCCATTTTTGTTTTGTGAATGTGTTTTTCCCACCACCACTTGCTGAGAGATTCTTTTTTCCATTGAGTTGTCTTTGCACCTTTCTCAAAAATCAATTGTCCAGGGGTGCCCGGGTGGCTCAGTGGTTGAGTAACGGACTTTGTCTCAGGGCATGATCTCACAGTTTGTGAATTCAAGCCCACATTGGGTTTGCTGCTATTAGCACAGAGCCTGGTTTGGATCCTCTGCCTCCCTCTCTCTTTCTGCCCCTCTCCCGCTTGCACTCCCTCGCTCTCAAAAATAAAAACATAAATGTTAAAAAAAAAATCAGTTGGCCACATTTGTGTGGGTCTATTTCTAGGCTCTGTATTCTGTTCCATTGATCTATGTATCTTTACTGAGCTTTTGATCAAATAAGTTTTAAATTTTGAAGTTTTCAGTTTTTTCTTTTATGGTTCGCTCTTTCTGTTTCTCTAAGAACGGCTGCCCCAAGGTAGTAAAGATCTTCTGCTTCATTACCAAACTTTGAACTCTGTGAAGGCAGAGACCTTGTATATCTTATTCTGCTCCTCTTGCTTGCGTCTAGCACAGCACCTGGCCCCTCGGAGGCACAAGGCAGTGCTAGCACATTTGTCTTAAGGATTAAAATATAATAATATAGGGGGTTCCTGGGTGGCTCAGTCAGTTAAGCATCTAACCCTTGGTTTTGGCTTAGGTCATGATCCCAGGGTTGTGGGATCATGGGCTCTGTGCTGATAGCATAGAGCCTGCTTGGGATTCTCTCTCCTTTTCTCTGCCCCTCCCCTATCTGTGCTCCCCAGTGTGCGCTCTCTGTCTCTCTCTCTCTCAAAATAAAGAAACTTAAAAACAAATGTAATAACATATTGGAGGCATTTGACACACTGCCTGGCACATGCGAAATGAACATGTAAGAATATCATTTTGCTTCAGTTGTTTCTCTTGAAATGAACTGGTTGTACTATGGTTGTCATCAAAATGTGGTGTGAGTGGTGGAAGAAACTGCCAATAAATTTTACATCAGAGGTGAGATAGCTATTATTCCTGCCCTGTCTCACCCTCTCGTCTTGATCTTATTCACAAATTTAAACCCCCACCCCCACCCCAAACTCCATAAAATCTAGACTGCAGGTTGTTGTTCTTTGCTTGAAAGTGTCATTCATTTAATAGAGATGCCTGGTGACTCTGCCTGTCCTTCCTTTTTCAGCTTATCTAGTCACATCCTTTTCCATTGGGTCTCTCCCTCCTCTTCTAAGATAGCTTACTTTAAGCAGGGCCTTCTTTCCCAAACATCTACCTCCGGAAGCCGGAGGACAAGGCAAGGCAGGTGGACCAGTGTCTCAGTTGGGTGGATAGAAAATAGTAAGTCACTTCATCTCCTGGATGTAGAAAATGCTTGCAACTTATAAAAGATAAATATTGAAGTTTGTCACTGTACTGATGTGGTGTTCTCTGGCATCAACCTTGTGACACCTTGGCTGATAGGACAAAGCGGCTTCCCCTTTGTTTGGCAGCCCTTCTCCTGTTGGCTCTCACGGGAGAGCTGGGTCACCTGCCTGCCCCTGCCAGAAGGAGCAGGGGATGGCCTAGCTCAGATTCGGCAGTCAGATGAGTCTCTCCTGTCCGTGGAGGGCTGACTGAGGGTGATTATCCGTGATTCACCTTCTGCCCCAGGGCTATTTGCAAATGGGTTTGGTGGTCACCTATCTAGGGAGCTACTGGCATTTGGGAAGGCATATCGAAGAATTTTGGTTGTATTTCAAAACCACAATATTTTGATATATGTCCATCCCTGCACAGGTCCCTGTGCAGCAATCAGACATTCCTTGTCCCTGGGGGTTTGTATTGCCGACCTCCATGGAGGCACTGCGTTTCATAAGTCTGTGTTTTCTGTCTTAACAAAGAGAAAATGGGTCAGAATCAGCAAGTTTGGGCCCAGCCCTCTGAGGAGGGATGGGTTAGCCATGCCCCAAATCAGAATGCAGGGCGTCCTATTTGGGATGGCTGTGATGCCCCACCTCGTTCCTGATTCCCTCTTAACCAAGTTGGCTTTGAGATAGAGATCTTCATGAAAGAGCTAGAGCCAGGTTTCTGGTTCCTGTTGTGCTGCTGTCAACTTACCATAGGACATGGAGCCAGGCAGGTCAGCCCTTTTGTGAAGTGAGCTGAGCAGATCAGATGGGTTTTCCAATAAATATAGCAGTCTCTGGCCTTCCTAATTTAAATTTTACTAGTAAAACTTCCTTACTGTAGTTTTCGCAAGTCACACACATCCCACTCCCTCTTGGACACTAGGCCGTTGTGTGTGAGAATCACAGGGTCAGCTGGTCTCTGAGCTTGGAGTGTGACATGCAGATGCTTGTCCTTCCTGCTCCAACCCTAATGCCTGCCAGAGCCGAGGGGTGCCCAGGCCTCCCATTAACAGCAGCTTTACCTGGGCTTTGGTGCTGAGCCCAGCGGCAGGCTGTGTTGTGCAAAGCCCCTCATCCCAGCTTCCTGTTCACAGCCTCCCTGTCCCCAGGTGGGGCCCTCCGAGAGCCTTTGCCTCTTGAGAGGGCTTCAGAATTGTTCCAAAGGGCGGGAAACGTGAAACTTCAGCAACCAAGAACTGCTGCATTGTGCCAGGAAGCAGGGAGGTTACGGGCGAGCTCTCTGGGGCCATGAAGGATCAGCCACTTCGAGGGCCAATGGGGTTGCAAGGGGTTCGGTAGGAACTGCTGAGCCAGGGATCCCAAGTACCTGAATGGGGAGGGGTCGTTGGAGGAAGGCTAGACGTGGCCTTTTGCCTCACAAAAGGGCAAATGGTATTTAGAACTCTGTAGAGAAGGCAAGGAGTGTGTAGTATGATCACAGTTTATTCTAGAATGATCTCTTGGGGACCGTTCTGACTGCCTGCTAATGCTGTCCTCATCTCCTAGATCTGCCCTCCCAGATGCATTTTCTGTCCTGCTGCTAATCAGTGTTCTGATGAAGGTCCCCACTGTTTGCAGTGTTCATTCCTGGAGCCATAGTGCATCCCATGAAGCCAGCTTGCCCTGAAGTACTTTTTGGTCTTAATCTCCTGCTGGGCCCCAGCCAAGCAGAGAGCTCCTTTCCTGCTTTGGTAGCACCTGTCCAGGCTGCGCCCTTGGCCTGTAGGCCTTCCCCATGGTCTCTGGCGGTTCACATGGCTGCCCATCCTGAGGTCTCATTCAAGCCCTTTATTCTTCCCCTCTTACTTCAGGACACAGGTGACTCTTCTTCAGAAGGCCTTCTGAAGGAGTGGCCTGTGTTTTGTATTTTTAATGATCTTTGTTGTCGACAGTAGTCTCTGTCCCCTCCTGAAGGTGTACAGAGCAGACATGTCTGGCCCAAGTTCTAGCCAGGGAACCAAATTCCTGATGTGGTGCTGGACAGGACCCAGTGTCCCAGGGGAACCGTTCTCCTAGAGCTGTCCTGTCACTTGCATGGCAGGGCCCAGCTGGTCCTTATTTTCAGATCCTCTTCCCTCTGCCGCTGATGTATAGTGTGGTGCTAGCTAAATATCTCTGTCTTGTCTTGCCCTGGGTAAGGAGTGGAATGAGACCCAGGGGACAGCCCCTCTGGAATCAGCTGTTGCTTTTTCCAGGGAAGAATGGTGGAGCGATCTGACGGAGGCCACACTCCCACCTGGGGGGGGAGGGGCTGCTAGGACACTGGGGCCTCCTGGTCCCCTGGCAGGCACTCCAGGGTGGGGGTGGGGGGCTGCGTCTGAGGATGCCCTTCCGCTCTGTGCAGATCACTGGAGCAGGCTGTGGGCAGTGGGAGGAGATGGATGTGGATGGAATTCTCTCCTGCATTTCCTAACTGGAAATTTTTGATTTCCTGAGCCACACGGCCGTGGACATGTGTGCTTCCGTTGTACCCGGTCTTCCTCTGTTGCTCTGCGGGCAGATGTTGAGGAGAAATCAATTCCAAACAATTAAAGCCGCATACTAAATTTCACACAGTAATTTGAGACAGCTCAGCTTACATAATTTAAAATGAGGCCAAGGCTTGCTGACAAAGAAGAAATTGAATCCAGAGAAAGAATCTATATTGCGGAGGCTTCTAAATTTCTACGCGGCATGAATCCTGTAATTCCCAAATGTTACATACTTTAAATAAAGCAGTAGCTCTCCCAGTGTGGCCAGGAGTCTCTGGGGACTCTGCGAGGTCAAAATCATTTTCATAATAATAGCAAGATGTCATTGCCTCTTTGACCAGTGTGCAGTGGCTTTTCCAGAGGCCACTTGACATGATTGATGGCTAATGGGTTACGTGCTTGGGATTCTCTCTCTCTCTCTCTCTCTCTCTTCTCCCTCTCTCTCTCTCCCCCTCTCCCTCTCCCCGCTTCCATCCCTTTCTTTTTTTAAAGGATTTTTGGAGGGCATCTGGGTGGCTGACTTTGGCTCAGGTTATGATCTCACAGTTTCTTGAGTTCGAGCCTCTGTGCTGACAGCTCAGAGCCTGGAGCCTGCTTCGGATTCTGTGTGTCCCTCTCTCTGCTCTCCCCCACTCGTGCTTGCTTGCTCTTTCTCAAAAATAAACATTAAAATATTTTTTTAAATATGAGTGGAATCATAGAGAGTTTAGCCTTTTGTGTGTGGCTTGTTTTGCTGAGCATAGTGTCCTCCAAGTTCATCCATGTTGTCAGGATTTCCATCTTCTTTATGACCTGATAATATTCCATTGAATAGATCTACTACAGCTTGTTTATCCATTCATCTGTTGGTAAAATCTTGGGTTGTCTTGGCTATTGTGAGTAATGCTGCTGTGAGCATCAGTGTACATCAGTGTCTGTCTCCCTGCCTTTGCTTCTTTTGGGGATATAGCTAGGAGTGGAATTGCTGGGTCATATGTGTTTTAACCTCTTTGAGTGTATGCTTGAGAACCTTGTGTTTACAAAATTTGTCAGTTTTGGCACAGCTGGGTGACTCGGTTGAGCGTTCAACTCCTTATCTCAGCTGAGGTCATGATTTCATGGTTCATGAGATTGAGTCCTGAATCAGGCTGTGGGCTGACAGCCCAGAGCCTGCTTGGGATTCTCTCTCTTCCTCTCTCTCTGCCCCTTCCCCACTTGCATGCACTCTCAAATAAACACAAAAAAACAAAATTTCTCAGTTTCAATTTCTGATACAGTGAACGTTGGTAGATATAACCCACATAAACTAAATGTCTTTGGGGTCCTCAGAAATTTTAAGCATTAAAGGGATTTGTGAATGAAAACATTTGAGAACTGCTTAATGAGAAAGAAGTGTTTATTTTGGTACTGTGGCCTTGCACTTACATGGTTAAGACATCGCTTATTTTGAAAAGTGTCAACAATCCACTGGGTAGGAGGAGCTTGCCTGTGTCTCCCGTTTTACGGCCAGGAGACAGGCATTACAAGAGAAAGCTGGGGGCAGGACCTTGGCAAAAGGCAGTAGTGGGAAGAGGGGGTGACTATTTTTGAGCAACTTTAGATGTGGCAGAAATTGTGCTAGATGCTTTACAAAGGCACTTGAGAGGATATTGAAGAAGAAAAGGAGAAGGAATGTTCATCTGTAGCTAGAGTAATGCCGGTGAGACCCATCAGAATCCATGGCCACAAGCAACTGTGTGTCAGTCTCCACCATACAGAGCAAGCTCTGTCATGTCCTGGGTCTACCTGCTTTATTTACCACTCTGGCCCAGGAGAGTTGCCTGACACAAAGTGACGCTTGGTAAATATTTTTCATATGAGTGATTCACACGTATTAAACAGTGACTCACCCGTTGGATTGCTGTCTGAAGAGCACATGCACTACAGGTGAATCAGGAAGGGAGAGAACCTTCCCCGCAGATACGAGAGAACTGATCACACTTTGTTATCAACTTAAAGAATTGAGGAAGAAGATCTTTTTTTTTTTTTAAGAATTTTTTAAAAAAAAATATTTTTACTTATTTCTATGAGAGAGAGAGACAGCGTGAGCAGGGGAGGGTCAGAGAGAGAGGGAGTCACAGACTGAAACAGGCTCCAGGCTCTGAGCTGGCAGTCAGCACAGAGCCCGACGCGGGCTCGAACCCACGAACCGCGAGATCATGACCTAAGCGAAAGTCGGACGCTTAACCGACTAAGCCACCCAGGCGCCCCAGAAGATCTTTGACATTTAGTGAATGTCCCACAGAGCTGAGTGTTGGGTAGTGGGTGGAGGGTAAAGATTTATCCCTACACATACACTCTAGGACAGCTGGCTGCCCTTTTTTTTTTTTTAATGTTTATTTGTTTTTGAGAGTGAGACACACACACTCACACACACACACACACACACACACACACACACAGCACAAGCAGGGGAGGGACAGAGAGAGAGGGAGACATAGAATCCAAAGCAGACTCTAGGCGCTGAGCTCCGATCTGTCACCGCAGAGCCCAATGCAGGGCTTGAACTCCTGAACCACGAGATCATGACCTGAGCCGAAGTCGGATGCTTAACTGACTGAGCCACGCAGGTGCCCCTGTAGCTGACTGCTTTTTTTTAAAAAAAAAACCCTGTTTCCGCGTGTATCAATGATTCATTCCTTTTTATTGCTGAGTAAGTAGTCTGCTTTGTGGCTATACTGGAATTTGTTTATTCACTTATTTTGGATATTTGGGTTTCCAGCTTTTGGCTATTACAAATAAAATTACTCTTAAAAATTTTTTTTAATGTTTAATTTTGAGAGAGAGAGACAGAGTGCAAATGAGGGAGGGGAAGAAGGGGAGGGAGACAGAATTTGAAGCAGGCTCCAGGCTCTGAGTTGTCAGCACAGAGCCTGACATGGGACTTGAACTCATGAACCATGAGATCATGACCCAAGTCGAAGTTGGAAGCTTAACTGACTGAGCCACCTAGGCACCCCTGTCAAATTGTTTTCCAAAGTAGTTGTACAATTTTGCATTGCCATTAGCAATTTAGCAGGGTTCCAGTTACTTCACATACTTGCCAACACTTGGTATCGTCATTCTTTTTAATTTTAGCTATTTTAATAAGTATGTAATGGTATCTCATTAGGTTTTGATTTGTATTTCCTTAATGACTAATTATGAGCATCTTTTATGTGCTTATTTACCATCTGTGTGCCTTCTTCGCTTAAATACCCTTTAAAATATTTTGCAACTTTGCAATTGTGTGGGTTTTCTTATTAGTGAAATTTGAGAGCTCTTTATATATTCTGGATACAAGCCCGTATCAGATACTTGATTTACATATGTTTTCTCACAGTATGTGAGTGACTTGTCTTTTCATTCTCTTAGCAGTGTTTTTGAAGAAGAAAAGTTGTCAGTTTTGGTGAAGTCCAATATATCAGCTTTATCTTTTAGGGATTGTTTTTTGGCTTCGTGTATTGAAGAAATCTTGGCCGAACCCCAGGTCACAAAAGATTTTTCCGATATTTTCATATCAAGGTTTTATGGGTTTACATCTGTAATCTATTTTGAGTTAATTTTTGGTACAAGGAATGGATCAGAATTCCTCATTCTTCCTTCTTTATTTTTTGATGGATATCCAGTTAGTTTTTCCAGGACCATTTGTTGAAAGGACTGTTCCTTCCCTAGGGAATTGCCTTGGTACTATACCTTGGTTGTAAATCTCTTGTCCACATATGTGGGCCTATTTCTGTACTCTGTTTTGGTTCCATTGATCTTAATGACTGTCTTTGATGCTCATGGCATAGTGTCTTGGTTACTGTACCTTTACAATAAGTCTTGGAATCAAATAGTGTAAGTCCTCCAACTTTGTTCTTCCTTCTCAAAATTGTCTTAGCTATTTTAAGTCCTTTGCATTTTCATATGAATTTTAAACTGGTAAGAACAGATACTACACTTGATCTTAGCCAAAAGGCTGAGAAGCAATTTCATATGAATCTTTGAGTCAGTTTGTCAATTTTTAGAAAAAGGCCTGCTGGATATTGATTTGGATTGTGTTGAATCTGTAGATGAATGTCGGGGGAATAGGTATCTTAACAACGTTGGGTCTCTTGGTCCATGAATACTTCGTATGTCCCCATGGGTTAGGTATTTAAAAACTTTCTCTTGGGGCGCCTGGGTGGCTTAGTCGGTTAAGTGTCTGACTTTTGCTTAGGTCATGATCTCGCGGTTTGTGGGTTCGAGCCCCGCCTCAGGCTCTGTGCTGACTGCCAGCTCAGAGCCTGGAGCCTGTTTCAGTCTGTGACTCCCTCTCTCTCTGACCCTCCCCTGTTCACGCTATCTCTCTCTCTCTCTCCTAGAAATAAATAAAACATTTAAAAAATAAAAAATAAAAATAAATAAAAAAAATAAAAAATTTCTCTTAGCAATATTCTGTAATTTCCAACATATAGATAGGACTTGTACATCTGTCATTAGATTTATCCCTAAGTATTTCCTGGTTTTTGTTTTGTTTTTTTGATGCTGTCATTAAGGTAATTTTAAATAGTTTAATTTCTGGAATAGTTTGTATAGATTGGTCTTATTTCTTCCTTAAGTCTGTGGTAGAATTTTCCAGTGAAGCCATCTGGGCCTGGAATTTTCTTTGGGTGAAGATTTTAATTAAAAGTTCATTTCTTATGTGCTATAAGGTAATTCCGGTTATTGATTTCTTTTTTGACTAAGTTTGGTGGTTTGTGCCTTTTAAGGAATTTGTTCATTTCATCTAAATTATCAAACTTACTGATACAGAATTGTTGGTACTATTGCCTTATTATTCTCTCATTCCTTTTTATACTTTTTAGTATTTCTGGAACTGTAGTCATGACACCTTTCTTCTGATAGTCGTATTTTGTGTTCTTAATTTTTTTCCTGGTTAGTCAGACTAGAGGTTTATTAATGGTGTTAATTTTCTAAAAACACAGCTTTTGTTTTCATTATTTTATCTAATATTCTGTCCACTCCAATCTTCATTATTCCTTTTCTATTTACTCTGGGTTTCATTTGCTTTGCTTTTGCCAATTTCTTAAGAAGATTTGAGACTTTTTTCCTTTTCTGATAAGAGTTTAATGCAGTACATTTGCCTCTGAGAACTGTTTTAGTTGCATTCCACAAATTTTCATCTACTTAAAATGTTTATTTCCCTTTTCATTTCTTCTTTGACCCATAGGCTATTTAGAAGTGTGTCAGTTGTTTCCATATGGTTGAGGGATTTTCTAGATATCTCTCTGCTGTTGATTTGTAATTTCATTCAGTTGTGGTCAAACAGCATACCTCTGAATCATTATAATGCTTTTGAATTGTTATAATAAATTTTTTGGCAACTTGTTTTATGGCCCATAATATTATCTATTATGGTAAATGTTATACATGCTTATGGAAAGAAAGTGTATTCTGTTGTCATTGGCTGGAGAGTTCTGTAATGTTGGTTAGTGTTGTTCAGGTTGTCTGTATCCTTGAGAATTTCCTGTCTGCTTCCTCCATCAGTTATTGAGAGGGGATGGAAAACTGGTTGTGAAGCTGTCTTTTAGTTACAGTGGTTGTCCCTTCATATTTTAAAGCTCTGCTATAGATGCATACACATTTAGGATTATTTTGTCTTTTCTCATTATTTAATGACCTTTATGCATGGTAATATTATTTGCTCTGAAGTCTACTTTGTGTGATATTAATTTGGCTATTCCAGCTTTCTTTTGATCAGTGTTAGCATGGTATATCTTTTTCCATTCTTTAGTTTTCCCCATCTGTATTCTTATATAAAGTGGGTTTCATTTAGTCAATATGTAATGGGGTCTTGTGGGTTTGTTTCTTAACCTTAACTGGGGTGTTTGGATCACCTCATCTGTTTGATTAGGCAAAATTAATTAAAATCTGTCACTTTGTTATTTATTTTTTATTTGTACCACTTGTTTCCTTTTCTTTTTCCTTCTGCCTTCTTTTGGATTGAGTGTTTTTATTCGGTTTTGTCATCTTCATTGGCTTATTTGTTAAACCTCTTGTGCAGGTTTAGTGGTATCACCTTTAACTTTCTGCAGTTGACCTTCATGTGACATGACTTTTCCTGTAGTGTAAGCCTTGAAATGGTGTGCTTCTGCTTTTCCCTTCCCAGCTTTTGTGTTGTTGTTGTCAAAGTTCTACTTCCATTTTTGCTTTAAGTAATTCTAAGATGACTCACTGCTTTGTTTTCAGAACTTAAAAATGTTGCTCCACTGCCTTCAAGCATGTAAGGTTTCTAATGAGAAATCTGCTATCATCTTTGTTTTCCTATGCAGACCATGTCTTTTTCCTCTGGTTACTCTCTTTCTTTTTAATATTTTATTTAGTTTTGAGAGCGAGAGCATGAGCAGGGGAGGGGTAAAGAGGAAGGGGGACAGAGGATCCAAAGTGGGCTCCACAGTGACACCAGTGAGCCCAAAGTGGGGCTTGAACTCATGAACTGTGAGGTTGTAACCTGAGCCGAAGTTGATGTTTCAACTCACTGAGCTACCCAGGTACCCCCCCAACTATTCTTTTTTAATATTTTTTTATTTGAGAGAGACAGTGTGCAAGTGCAGGCAGAGAGAAAGAGAGAATTTTCTTTTTAATGTTTATTTATTTTTGAGAGAGCATGCACAAGCAAGGGGAGGGGTAGAGGATCCAAAGCAGGCTAGATGCTGAGAGTGAGAGCCTGAAGTGGGGCTTGAAGTCACAAACCGTGCAGTCATGACCTGAGCCGAAGTTGGACTAAGCCGTTCAGGCACCCTGAAAGAGAATTTTTTTTTTTTTTTTGAAAGAATATTTTAAGCAGGCTTCAGTGCTCCCTACGGGATCACGCTCACCACCCTGGGATTGGGGCCTGAGCTGAACATTCAATAATTGGACACTTAATCAACTGAGCCACCTAGGCATCTCTCTCTGGCTACTCAAGATTTTCTCTTTATCACTGGTTTTAAGCAATTTAATCATGATTTGGCTTGACGTATTCTTCTTTCTACTTCTTATGTTTAGGGTTCACTGAGTGACTTGGACTTATGGGTTTTCATCACATTGGGAAGTTTTTTGCGATTGTTTCTTCAAATATTTTGTCTGTCATTCCTCTCCCAACCCCCATCCATGTGTCTCAGAGCTCACAGTTCTTTTTTTCCACCTTTTTTTCTCCTATGTTCTATTTATTTATTTATTTATTTATTTATTTTAAAGACTCTCAAGCAGTTCTTGTTAAGTTTTATTTTATTTTTTAAAAATAGTTTATTGTTAAATTGGTTTCCATATAACATCCCATGCTTATCCCCACAAGTGCCCTCCTCCATGCCCATCATCCCCCTTTCCCTCCCCACCACCCCCATCAGCCCTCAGTTTGTTCTCAGCATTCAAGAGTCTCTCATGGTTTGCCTCCCTCTCTCTCCCCCACTGTTTTTCCCCTTCTTCTCACCCATGCTTCTCCGTTAAGTTCCTCCTAATCCTCCTATACGTGCAAACATATGATATTTGTCCTTCTCTACCTGACTTACTTCGCTCAGCGTAACACCCTCAAGTTCCATCCACTTTGCTTCAGATGGCCAGATTTCATTCTTTCTCATTGCCATGTAGTATTCCATTGTGTCGATAAACCGCATCTTCTTGATCCATTCATCAGTTGATGGACACTTAGGCTCTTCCCATGTTTTGGCTATTGTTGAGAGTGCTGCTATGATCATTGGGGTACATGTGCCCCTATAGGCATCAGCACCCCTGTATCTCTTGGGTAAATTCCTAGCAGTGCTATTGCTGGATTATAGGGGAGTTCTATTGTTAATTTTTTGAGGAACCTCCACACTGTTTTCCAGAGGGGCTGTACCAGTTTACATTCCTACCAGCAGTGTGGGAGGGTGCCCACTTCTCCACATCCAAGCCAGCATCTAGAGTCCTCTGATTTGCTCTTTTTAGCCACTCTGACCAGCGTGAGGTGGTATCTCAGTGTGGTTTTGATTTGTATTTCCCTGATGAGGAGGGATGCTGAGCATCATTTCATGTGTCTGTTGGCCATCTGGATGTCCTCTTTGGTTTTCTCCAGTGTTTTAATTTAGAGTTTTTATTGTTGTCTTCAAGTCACTCATCTGTTCTCTGTAAAACTGAATCTGTTTGTCCTAAGGCTTATAGTTTTCATCTCTAGGCTGTGGGCTTGCTTCTTTCTTAAAATCTTCCATATCTACTTAATGTGTTTGATTTTTCTTCTAGCTTCTTGAGCATTTGTGACACAGTTATAACTTTAACGTCCTTGCCTGCTCTCTCACTTGCACCATTTCTGAGTCAGTTTGATTGAATTTTTTTCAATTTTTCATAATTTCCTGTTTCTTTGTATGTCTGGTAATTTAAAAAAATTTTTTTAATGTTTTATTTATTTCTGAGAGAGAGACAGCATGAGCATGGGAGGGTCAGAGGGAGAGGGAGACACAGAATCAGAAACAGGCTCCAGGCTCTGAGCTAGCTGTCAGCACAGAGCCTGACACGGGGCTCGAACCCACGAACCACGAGATCATGACCTGAGTGGAAGTCGGACACCCAATCGACTGAGCCACCCAGGCGCCCCGTGTCTGGTAATTTAAAAAAAAAAAATTTTTTTTTAATGTTTTATTTATTTCTAGGAGAGAGAGAGAGACAACGTGAGCAGGGGAGGGTCAGAGAGAGAGGGAGTCACAGACTCTGAAACAGGCTCCAGGCTCTGAGCTGGCAGTCAGCACAGAGCCTGACACTGGGCTCAAACCCATGAACCGCAAGGTCATGACCCAAGCGAAAGTCGGACGCTTAACCGACTAAGCCACCCATGCGCCCCTGTCTGGTAATTTTTTATTGAATGCCACACTTGGTGAATTTTACCTTTTTTGGTTGTTGTGTATTTTTGCATTCTTATAAATATTCTTGAGCTTTGTTCTAGGATGTTACTTGGAAACAACTTGATCCTTTCAGCTCTTGCTTTTAATCATTGTTAGGCTGCTTTTAGTCTGGAGTTAATTTTTCTCCACTAATGAGACAGGACTCTTCTGAGTGAAGTTACTCAATACCCCACAGATTTTCCAGTCTGGCTCCTAAGAACATGTGCTGTTTGTGGTCCTGCTGAACTTCAGTTACTGTTTCCCTGTTATTCTATAGGGTAGTTTTCTCCCCCACCTGGGGTAGTTTCCTCACGCCACACACTGATCAGTACTCTACTTCATTCCCTGAGGGATTCCTCTCTGGATCTCTGGAGTCTTAAAAAAAATTTTTTTTTAGTGTTTATTTATTTTAGAGAAAGAGACAGATCGTGAGCAGAGGAGGGGCAGAGAGAAATGGAAACACAGAATCAGAAGCAGGCTCCAGGCTCTGAGCTTTCGGCACAGAGCCAGATGCAGGGCTCGAACTTACTAGCTGTGAGATCATGACCTGAGCCAAAGTCAGACACTTAACCAACTGAGCCACCCGGGCGCCCCTAGATCTCTGGAGTTGTAACATCTCTCCAGGACTCTTTGGAGCTGTCCCATGATTGCTGCCTGCCTTGTTTTCCCCAGTTATTAGCTGCATCCATTCACCTCCAAGAGTCTTCTGCACCCCACCCCCACCCCCCCAGAACTCCTCATCTGGCTTTGTGGTCTGGAAATGTTCTTGAGGCAGTAAGGCTCACCTCATGTTTCCTGGCTCAGGGTCAGGGACACTATCCTTTGTTGTTTGATGTCAGTGTCTGGAGAACTGGTATTTTCTTACATGTTGTCCTTTCCCCCTCTAGTTGTTTCAAGTGGATAATTATGCCTATAACTCCATCTTGGCTGAAAGCCATTACAAAATATACACCACTGTGACTATTTTGTTAGTGTTATATATTTAACAAAGATTTCCTTATGGTTAGATGGACTGATTTACCACAGTGTGTATGGTAGGCAGAGAGAAGTGAACGCTGGATTCCCAATTCCCCTCTTTGGCCCGTCTTCCATCCCCACCTTGGAGTGGAAGACTCTCAGATGTATTCCTGACCCTGGTGGGGATGTGGGTTGTCCCTCTTTGCAGAGCACTCCAAAGAGGCTCCCCTGAACATACTGACACTGTGGCACACGGTGCCCAATATAGCTCTCTGGGGGTGGTGGTGAGGGCAGGGGTCAGGCCTAGCTTCGGTGTCCTACCTAATTTGGTGGGTTCATCTTCCTTGGTTAATTAGAGTGATGATTGGCTCTTGTTACTCAGGGCAGTGGTGGAATGGGACTCAGGAATGGGAATAGTTCCTCGTTCTTCCTGGATTTCAATGGAATGATTTCAGGACAAGGAAGACCACAGAGGGAGCAGATATAGCCATGTATTGTTGTTCATAAGTGAGCTTTGTTTCTTCTTCCTGTGTCACCAGGTTGGTGTGCAAGACCTCATCCCTCACACCTCAGTGCTTTTCCTTGATTTTAGCTTTGTACATGAGCAGCTGTCACCTCATTTCACAGGTCTGGTTTGAAGGACCAAAGAGTAAATATTTTTGCCTTTGCAGGTCATTTAGTCTCTCTTAGTCATTAGTCACAACTCTGCTGTTGTAGCTCAACAGCAGCCACAGACAATACATATTTGTGGCTGTGTTCCAATAAAACATTATTTATTTAAAAAACAAGTGGGAAGGGCAGGAGTTGGCTTGTGAGCTGTAATTTGCCGACCTTGCCTGAGCTCAAGCCCTTACTTTGCTGAAATATTTAATATTTTTTGTGTGTACCCCTATTATAATTAAATTATTGCCAGTTCTACCTTGCTTAAAACACAGGTATCGTCATGTTACTTAACTGACTAAATAACCTATGGCTCTCTACAGTGTTCTCAGTAAAGGTCAGAGTCTCCACAGTCTGACCCCTTTTATATTTCTGATCGTATCACCAGTGATTCCCCATTTGTCAGCTCACACAGTCTATTTGGCATATTTTCATGCCCTGTGATAGTTCCGTAAGTCTTAACTTTTCCTGGGATGCTCTTTTCCTACATCAGATATGTCTACTGAAATGGTCAACCTACCTTGGGGACTCTGTTTACATCCACCTTCTTTAAGGATTCCAGAGCCCCTCAGATGCAGGCAGTGTCTCCTTCCTTCATGTTTGAGCACTCCTTTGGTGCTCCCTACTGATTTGCTCTTTGTCAGAAACCTGTGTGTGTGTGTGTGTGTGTGTGTTCTCCCCGTTGACCCCGAATCCCGCAGGATGTGAGACGTGTGTGCCCTCTTGTGACCTCTGTAGTCTAGTTCAGAGCCTGACTTGGAGCAGAAAAGTGTCAAGTGTGTATTTGAGGGGGTGCGTAGAGATCGATGTCTTGGAGGTGCATTGCTCTGGGGACTTGTGTCAGGCACAGCTCTTGGCTCCTCCTTGGGGCACGCGTGCAGGCCCCTGAGGAGACAGGCTGTGGGCAGGCTGCCTGTGTCGGGCCCACGCTCATGGGTCCGGGCCTTGGCAGGACAGGGTGGTGGCAGACCTGGCTGTCACAGATCTCCACTGCTGCTGCTGCTTCCTCAACGGCCTCTTGCCCTTTGGTTCCACAGAGCTGCGGTGCAACCCAGGGCAGTTTGCCTGTCGCAGTGGCGCCATCCAGTGCATCCCCCTCCCCTGGCAGTGTGACGGCTGGGTGACTTGTGAGGATGAGAGCGACGAAGCCGACTGTCCAGGTGAGTGTGTCAGGTAGGCGGACGCCTGTTGCCCCGCCTCTCCATGACAGCTGTGTGACTGTGTTTCTCTGAGAGGTAGGGGATGGTGTCCCTTGCAGCCTGTGCTGTCTCCACTCACTGGAAGGTTATGTTGAGCCGACCCTCTCCTCTCACTCTTTCTTGCTTTTTAAAAAAAATTTTTTTTAATGTTAATTTTGAGAGAGGGAGAGCATGAATAGGGGAGGGGCAGAGAGAGGGAGACAGAATCTGAAGCAGGCTGTAGGCTCTGAGCTGTCAGCACAGAGCCTGATGCAGGGCTCGAACCCATGAACAGCAAGATCATGACTTGAGCCGAAGTTAGATGCTTAACTGACTGAGCCACTGAGGCACCCCCTTTCTCTCGTTTTTTTGTTTTTTTTTTTTTAAATTTTTTTTAATGTTTTATTTATTTCTAGGAGAGAGAGAGAGACAGCGTGAGCAGGGGAGGGTCAGAGAGAGAAAGGGAGTCACAGACTGAAACAGGCTCCAGGCTCTGAGCTGGCAGTCAGCACAGAGCCCGACGCGGGGCTCGAACCCACGAACCGCGAGATCATGACCCAAGCGAAAGTCGGACGCTTAACCGACTAAGCCACCCAGGCGCCCCTTTCTCTCGTTTTTTAAAAATAGATGCCCCACACGGGGCATCCAAGAACTTGCAAGATGACAGGGTTGGGGCTGGGATGAGGCAAGAGGGGTGCCAAGGATGCCACATTTCAGAAGGCAGTGTTGGCCCCAAGAGCAGTGCCCGTGAAGTGTGCTGCCCTCTTGCCTCCCCTGTGCCTGGCTCTGGAGGTGGGTGCCTTTTGAGACCTGGCTCAAATCCTGAGGGTCATTTGGACTGGCCTTGGCTCTGCCAACCCATCCTCCTCACTCAGTCCCTAGTAATCTTTCACTTGGGGGTTTTCTCTTGGGGGTGTATGAGCTCCTAGAGATCTATGCAAATGCCACAGAAAGTCTAAATTGTTGCTTCTCCGCTTGCTTTCTGTCCCAGCACCTTCAGGGAGCCTAACACACCCATGAGTAATGGTGTTTGCTACATCTCTGGTTCTCTTGGGGGTGGGAGGTGGTAGTGTCTTTCATCTACTCATGAGTGTATGTGGGGGAGACACACATGCACGCGTGCGCGCACACACACACACACACACTTGTTTAAGACCTAGGTGGTACCGATAAAGCCCCTAAGAAGAGGCTGTGTCTTATTTTAGCTTGAGAATCTCAGACCTAATAACTTTGGTCTGGCATTTAAACTTCTTGACAGTGTGGTTTGATTCTATGTTGCCAACCTGATTTATTGCTCTATTCCCTTTAGTGGCTCAGCTGCTTGTGGGTAGCACTTCTTGTGTCCACCCCATGAAGAATTTTCTAGCCACATGCTTCATGCATGCCTGCTCTTTACCTGGGATTCTCTCATTCTGTTTTCATGTGGACAGATCCTGCCTCTCCTTCAGGGCTTGGCTCGGATGATACCACAACAAGCAGGCATCTCTGAGCCCTCCAGCTGGAGGTTGGCTTCTACTAGCACCTGCTCCTTCCCTCTGACAGCATCTAGAACCCCACTGGTAATTCTTCTTTTAATTTTTATTTATTTATTTTGAGAGAGAGAAAGAGTGCCTGCATTCGCCCGCATGAAAGCAGAGGAGGGGCAAAAAGAGAGGGAGAGAGAGAGTCTCAAGCAGACTCCGTGCTCAGTGTGCAGCCCAATGCAGGGCTTGATTTCACAACTGTGAGATCATGATGTGAACCAAAATCAAGAGTCAGATGCTTAACCGACTGAGCCACCCAAGAGCCCCAAACCACTGGTAATACTCACCATTACCTGTACCCATGCTTGGTCTTTCCTTCTAGACCTCTCTCAGAACAGGAATCCTGTCCTCTTTTTAAGTGTGACCTGGTCTAGAACGGAGGTCCTTTTTAACATTTGGTAAATAGAAGGAGTGTTGTAATTCCTGTAGGTTAGGTACTGAAGAAAAACCAATTAGCTCCAACCAGGGAGATCCAGTAGGGTATGAAACAGGTGACATTTGAGCTGGAGACAGTTCTTTGAAGGGGGTTCTAAATAAGAAACAGAGGTTGTCTGGTCAGACTGAGTTGGCCTGAAAAGATGGCCATTGGAGGGCATTCCCCCCCTCTACCCCCCCATCATCCCTTGAACCTGTTCATTGGATTGTGCATGTCTGTGGTCAGGTGCTTGTCTTTCTAGATGAATTTGAATGGTGGCAGCTGGGGCAGAAGCTTCTGGGACAGCCCTGTGTTTGGAGCCCACCTGCACCTTCCTTTGATCCCAGCCCGGAGAGCACGAACTCCTCAGTGCTTGGGGTGCTGATATTCCGTGTTTGGTCAGCTGTTGAGGACCAGTGGTTGTAACTGGGAGCTTCCCCAGGTTTGACTTACGGAGTGAGACTTCATATCCAGCCTCCTAGAGAATATTGTGAACAAAGAACCAAATGATTCTTTGTTTGCTTTAAAATGGAAGCACAGCTGGGCGCCTGGGTGGCTTAGTCGGTTAAGCATCCGACTTTCGCTCAGGTCATGATCTCGCAGTTCGTGGGTTCGAGCCCCGCATCGGGCTCTGTGCTGACTGCCAGCTCAGAGCCTGGAGCCTGTTTCATCCTGTGACTCCCTCTCTCTCTGACCCTCCCCTGCTCACGCTGTCTCTCTCTCTCTCCTAAAAATAAATAAAACATTACAAAAAAAAATTTTTTTTAAATAAAATGGAAGCACAGCTTACTCGCTGAGGCACAGTAACTGCCCTGCTGTATAGATCCCAAAAACAGTGGTAGGCACTCTAGCTCATCTTGTTCATCTCTCCATTCGCTGTGGACTTGATAAAGGCAGGGACTAGATTTGATTTCTCTTCTGGGTCATATGGTCTGGCACAGAGGGTCACAAGTCTGCTCAGCACAGTGTTGATTTGAGGTTTCATACGTTGCCATATGTTCTTCCCAGACAAGAGAAATAAAGCCTATCCAACAGGAGCCCAGAGTTCTGAGTGGCTAACATGGTCCCGGCCCCAACCACTGAGGGCATGATGAGCATGGCACTCCCGGAAGCCTGATGGGGCCGAGGAGTGTTTGGGGGGAGATAAGAGGGCTGAGGCACTGTCAAGCTCAAGGCTCACTTCTGGCCTTCCCTTGGGTCTGGTACTGCATCTGTCCTGTGACGTAGTGCCACACCATTGAATCCAGGTAGGGGATAAGCTTTGATTTCTATTCTTAAAGTTGAAATTCTGAGAAATGAAAATTGTCAAAATATACGAAGAATAATATAATGCTTGTTTCTCACTCCCCTAAATCAATAAGTGCTGAAATTGTGCCATATTTCTTTCTAGTTTATTTTTTTAAATTAATTTTTAAAAAACATCATGAGTATGTGAAATCCTCATTAACATTCCCCCTTATTGGAAAAAAAAAAAAGAAAGAAAAATCTTCGTGTGTGGGGAGGGGAGTGTGGACAGGGAGTTAGCTGATAACTACCTTTGCTGTGGCCTTCCTGTATATGGGGAGAGTTTAAGTAAACCTGAGCAAAGCCTTAGCCACACTTGGTCAGGTTTTTGAACTTTAGGACTTCTGGAGAGACCATACAAGATTATTTCATCGTCCTGCTGAAAGTCTGCTAAAATTTTAGTGAAAGAGTATAAGCAACATAAAACCACAGGGACAATGAAAATGGGAAAAGATGTGACAGTAGACCAGTAATTTCAGCATGTTTGGGGAAGATAGGAAATGGGTGGTATGCTGGATATAGTCTGGGCATTCAATACATGGCCTGCATTTCAGTGGCTGCAAGGCTGGGGCTATCACATTCAGACCCCACTACCACCATACTCTGGGTATCAGTTGGCCCATGAGATTCCACCATGAAGTTTGCAAGGTAGAAGGGAGGCGGGCTCCTCTTTCCTCTTGCCATGGTGTTGGTGCATGGGCTTAGCCCCAGGTGAGGAAGTGCAGCGTTTCCACCTCTTCCTCTGGCTGGCCATTACAGGGCTGCGGAACAACTGTGAGACTGGCAGAGCTTTTCTGTCGTTTCCTGTCCTGTGGACAGCTTCCTAACTCTGGACTACAACTCCAGAGGTGAAAGGGAAGGTTAGAGGTGGCTCACTTTGATGCACACTCCAGCCTTTTCGATTGTTCTGAAAGGACCTAATTCCCTGTATTAAACTCCTCTGTTTTTGAAATACCTAGCATGGTTTCTGTTCTTTTGACTGATTCGTATTTGATGTAAATGGGAACTAACATAAGATGCATAAAATTTTTAAATGGAGAAAAATGTACAACTTTATTAAGAGACATTAAAGAAGATTTGAATAAACAGACACAGGATTTTCTTGGCTAGGAAGACTCAGTATGGTAAAGTGGCCTGTTCTTAAGCTGATCTGTGGATTCGGTGCATCTCCAAAGGGTATTTGGGGAAATGTGCCAAGTCAATTTTAAAGTGTTTGGAAGAATAAAGTCCTAATATTGTAGGACACTTCGAAGAAGAGTAAGGTATGAACGGTTGCCTGATCAATGTCAAGACTGACTTTACTTTGGCTCAGGGAAGCACAGGTAGGCCAGAGCTGCCAGACACAGACCCGAGAAATGGTATATGGCAGAGGTAGAGTTACGGATCAAAGGGCAGGGGATAGGCTCCTCAGTACATAGTGTGTGACACTCGGGAAAGAATGCATACACAACGTACAGAAAAATCAGTTTCAGATTATTTGAAGAACAACTTCTAGAACATAGTCTAGAATACCTTTATGACCTTGGTAGGAAAGGGTTTTTTGTTTTGTTTTGTTTTGTTTTGAAGTCACAAAAAATATCAACTCTAAAGTAAAAATGACCAGTTTACCAGATTAAAATGAAGATCTTCCCTTTATCAAAAGGCACCTGTAAGGATATGAACAGATAAGCCATGGAGTGGGTGTATATTTGCAACATGTATAGCCCACAAAGGATTATATAGTCCAGCACATTTAAAGAACTCCTACCCACAGACAAAAGACACACAGGCATGTCACAGAAAAAGTAAGAACAGTGGTTAAACATATAAAAAGACACTCAGCCTCATTAGTATTCCAAGGCTACAGTGAGATTCCAGTTTATAGCTACTTAGATTGGCAAAAATTAAGACATATGACAAAACCGAGTGTTGGAGAGGATGTGAGTGGCTTGGGGATCTTAATCTGCTGCTGTTGAGGATAAATTGATGGACCTGCTTTGGGAAGCCAGCATTAACTTGCAAAGACGAACATTCTCGTATTCTTTGACCCATGATCTCCATTTGGGGGAACTCTAGAGAAATTCTGCAACACTCTTCTTACTAATAAACATCTTGGAAACAACCCAAATGTCTTTGTTCACACAATGGCATATTATGGACCAACGACAGTGAATGAGTGGTAGGTTCTTGCAGCAATATCAATGGATCTTAAAGACAGCCTGTAGGTGACAAAGGCAAGTTGCCAAAAAGTATATAGAGCACAATAAAGACAAGCAAAGTGACCATTATCTTAAGTATGGCTGTATACATGCGTGGTAAACGAACAGAAAAAAGGCAAAATGGTGACACGCAAAATTTGGCCTCCTGGTTCCTCCCTGATAGAGAGAGAAAGGAATAAAACCAGGAGAAATGACCCTACAACTAATGTTTGAGTTCTTAAGTAGGGTGGGAATTGAGATGGAGGGCTCACAACTGTATTTTTAGGCTTTATATCTTAAATATGTGTTACATACATATGCTCTTTGGACTATATTAGATATTATATAGGTTTCCTCCCCCTCCCAAGAAAAGCCAATAGGAAGAGAGTGAAAATTGACTTAGCATGGCAGAAAAACTGTAGCCATGAACCTGCTTGAGAGAGAGATACCATTAGGAAATGAGCCAGTTTGATGAGCAGCGCTGCTGTAAGGCTTGGAGGCCCAAGATACTGAGGCCAGTGGGCACGTGGCATGGGAATGGATTGAGGGTTACTGGGATTCTCTTTCACCACTTGTCTCCCTTCTCACTCTGCATAGCTAGAGGACTCTTTTCTCCTGGCGGCAGGCATGAAGTTTATTGTCTACACCAACACTGCCCTGTATAGTAGCCAGGAGACATGTGTGGCTATTGAGCACTTGGAATGTGGCCATTTCGAACAAGGGTGGACTAAAAGTATGAAGTACACTCTGAGTATCAGATTCAGTACAATAAAGTAAAACACATCATTAATACTTTTTTATGTTGATTATGTGCTGAAATGATAGTATTTTGAATACATTAGGTTAAATTATTAAAGTTAATTTCATCTCGTTGAAATGTGGCTTGTGTTATATGTCTATTGTACAGCACTTGGACTTAAAGTCAGAAAAATAGGACACACCAGGCCTAGCAGAGGGAAGCCATGGAGGTTGAAAACAGAGGAATTAATCTCTTTGGGGATGGGTGAGACCCTTGGCCATATATTTTCTCCCCTGCTCTTCCAGTGCCAGCAGCCAGGGCTGTTTCCCCAGGCAACGGATTAGAGGAGTCTTTCTTAGAGAAACTGGCACTTTGTGGAACAGTTAGAAGAGGTATGAACATAATAGAGGATTCCCAACTAAAAGCCTGACTCTCTTCACTCTGCTCTCTGCCTTGAGGCTCACCTGAACTGCTAATGCTTACAGAGCCTCTGATAAGCTGGGCCACCTTCCTCTCTCTATTTTTTTAATGTTTATTTATTTTGTTATTGTTTTTGTTTTTTTTAATTTTTTTTTTTCTAGGAGAGAGAGAGAGACAGCGTGAGCAGGGGAGGGTCAGAGAGAGGAGTCACAGACTGAAACAGGCTCCAGGCTCCGAGCTGGCAGTCAGCACAGAGCACACGGGGCTCTGAGCTGGTAGTCAGCACAGAGCCCAACACGGCTCGAACCCACGAACCGCGAGATCATGACCTAAGCGAAAGTCGGACGCTTAACCGACTAAGCCACCCTGGCACCCCAATGTTTATTTATTTTGAGAGAGAGGGATCAAGATTGAAATTGAGTAGGGTGGTGCTGAGAGAGAGAGAGAGGGAAAGAGAATCCAGCAGGCTCTGCGCTGTCAGCACAGAGCCCAATGTGGGGCTCGATCTCATGAACCATGAGATCATGACCTGATCTGAAATCAAGAATTGGATGCTTAACCAACTGAGCCACCCAGGTGCGCCTGGACCACCTTACTCTTAGACCTGAAAGACAGCCAGTGCTTTCTAGACTCTGGAAGAAAACATCTACTGGATGTTCACTGGCTTCTGAACAAAAAGTATCCTGGACCAAAAGGGTCAGAACAAAGTGACCTGAGGTGGCTAACTCTGCTGTGTGAAAAACAGTGGTCAAATGTGGGGCTTCAGAACCAAACTGCTAGGGCTGGAATCCTGCCCCCACCACTTACTGGCTGTAGTCCTTGAGGGCAAGATGGGTTTTGAACTTCATTATCCTCATCTATAAGATGGGAAAATTAATAGTGCCAGCCTCATTGGGTTGTGGTGAGGCTTACATAACATGATACCTATAATATGCTTAGAGAAAAATGTGGCACATAATAACCTCTCATTATATATACGAAATACTTAGGAATTTAGGGAGAAAAAGCAAACTTTGAAAATATATTCTGACATCTTGCAAAACAGCAGTCTAGGAAACTTCAAACCCTCATTCTCCCTCACACACACATGAAGCAAGAAACTAGAGAACAGCTAAAGTAATGTTATAGAAGCTCCGGAAAAGAGAGGTCTTCAGGAACACATGGTCAAGAAAAAGCCACATTGAAATGGTAGGAAGTTTGGTGGCATTTTTACTCGCCTTTCCGCCCCCCCGCCCCCCTTCGCCTGGCACAGGAGATCTGAGGGAAGGAACAGCCCAGTTCCAGATTCCCTGCCTCTACTGGGAATGAGCAGGGCAAACCTTACATGCAACACCTCTAGCTTGTCTGGGAACTGTCTGAGGGACTGATACCTGTTTTCTCTGAAAGGGGAGCTCAGATCTCAAGCTGTGAAAAGCTGTGGAAAGTGGCCAGCAATGCTTGTGAAAGCTGCAAGGGGACTCCAGAGCCGCAGATGCCTGGGCAAGGGATTAGGGGTTGAGGGATACAATTGAATATTTAAGACCCTGAGGAGCTGGGTGACACTCTGTGAAATTAAGACCTTTATTTGTTTTTTATTTTTAATCTTTTATTTTTGAGAGAGAGAGAGCATGAGCGAGGGAAAGGTGGAGAGACAGAATCCGCAGCAGGCTCCAGGCTCCGAGCTATTAGCACAGAGCCCAATGTGGGACTCGAACTCATGAGTCCTTAGATCATGATCTGAGCTGAAGTCAGATGCTTCACTGACTGAGCCACCCAGGCACCCCCAAATTAAGACCTTTAAAAGCAGCCACGTATACTTAGGAATCAGGAAAAGTTCACACACAGGCTGAGGCAAGATACATGTGCAGAAAAGACCTGAGGAAGACCTTAAGCTTTCACTCCAGATTGGTTCCAAGGCCCAAAACAAACCCTGCTAATTATTAGCAAAAAGTCTTCTTCCACACAAAGCCAGTCTCCAAAGACTGGGAAAAGGTGGCAGTTTTTTCAGATGCCTAATTTTCAGCAACAGTAACATCACAAGGCCATCAGAGGAACAGGAAAACATGGCCTGTTTCAGATTCTGTATCTCCCTCTCTCTCTGGCCCGCCCTGCTCACGCTGTCTCTCTCTCAGAAATAAATAAAACAAAAATAAATAAAAATGAAAGAATTATATACTATGACTAAATGGATTTACTCTTGGAATGCAAGGATGGTTCAATAAACTAAAATCAATCAATGTAATATACCACTACACTAACAGAATGTGGGGGAAATAACTACATGTTCATCTCAACTCAGAAAAAGTACTTGGCAAAATTAACCATTCTTTTATGAAACAAACAATAAGCTAGGAATAGAAAGAAACTACCTAAAAATAATAAAGACCATAGATGACACACCCACAGGTGACATCATACTCTGTAGTAAAGACTGAAAGCTTTTCCTCTGGAAGAGGACTAGGATTTCATCACTTCAACATAGTATTGGAAATTAATTCTAGCTGGAGCAATTAGACAAGAAAATAAAAGCATCAGAATTGGGAAGGAAGAAGTAAAATTATCTGTGATCACAGATGGCATGATTTTATACACACACACTGTTGGAACTAATAAAAGAATTCAGTAAAGTTTAAGGACACAAAATCAACACATAAAAATAATCTGTGCTTCTATACACTAACAATGAACAAACCACAAAGGAATAAGGAAATGGTCCCATTTACAATAATTTCAAAAAGAACAGAACTACTTAGGAATAAATTTAAGGGGGCATCTGGGTGGCTCAGTCGGTTGGGTGTCCGACTTCGGGTCAGGTCAGAATCTTGTGGTTCGTGGGTTTGAGCCTCGCATTGGGCTCTGTGCTGACAGCTTGGAGCCTGGAACCTACTTCAATTCTGTGTCTCCCTCTCTCTGCTCCTCCCCCACTCATGCTCTGTCTCTCAAAAATAAACATTAATTTAAAAAAAGGAATAAATTTAAGGAGGTAAAAGACTAATATACTGAAATTCTAAAACATTGCTGAAAGAAGTTAAAGAAGATAGAAATAAATGGAAAGATATCCCATGTTTGCAGACTGGCAGGTTTAAGAAGCAATCTACAGATTTAGTACATTCCCTATCAAAATGCCAACAACCTTTTTTGCCAAAATAGGAAATTTCATTCTAAAATCTGAAAGGACCCCAAATAGACACAACATTCTTGGAAAAGAACAAAGTTGGAAATCTCACAGTTCTGATTTTAAAACTTGCTATAAAACTACAGTAATCAAGACAGTGCGGTACTGGCATAAAGACACATAAAGGCCAGTGGAATAGAATAGAGAGCCCAGAAATGGTCAAATTATTTTCCACAAGGGTTGAGTGAGGAGAAGCGCAGTATTTTCCATAAATGGAACTGGGGAAACCTGACAACCACATGCAAAAGAAACTTCACTTAACACTGTATGAAAATTAATCCAGCATAGATCAAAGACATAAGTATAAGAGTTGAAACTATAAAATTAATAGAAGAAAACATAGGAGAAAAGCTTCATGACATTGGATTAGGCAGTAATCTCTTACGTGTGACATCTGAAACATTGACAGCAAAGGAAAAATACAGATAAATTGAGCTACATCAAAATTTAAAACTGCATAAAGGAGACATTCAACAGAGTGAAAAGTCAGCCTATGGATTAGGAGAAAATATTTGCAAATCATATATCTGATGAGCAGCTAATATTCAGAATATATATATAAAATCTCCAGCTCAGCAGCAAAACATCTGATTAAAAAATGGGCACAGGACTTGGCATTTTTCCAGAGAAGACATACAAATGGCCAAAGAGCACATGAAAACATGTTCAATGTCATTAATCACTAGGAAATTCAAATCAAAACCACAGTGAGACACCACCTCACACACATCAAGATGGCCGCTATCAAAACAAGTGCTGGTGGGAATGGGTGGGGATGAGGTGGGGATGTGGAGATATTGGTGGGACATGGAGAAATTGAAACACCTGTGCATAATTGGTGGGAATGTGAAATGGTACAGTTCTTGTGGAAAACAATATTGTGGTTTCTCAAAAAATTACAAATAGAACTACCATAGGATCCAGTAATCCACTTCTGGATATATACTCAATTGAAAGCAGAGTCTATGACCTATGTTCTTAAAAATGGTTAAACATTTAGAACAATTTTTTAAGTTTATTTTTGAGAGAGTGAGCAGGGGAGGGGCAGAGAGAGAAGGAGAGAGAGAATGTCAAGCAGACTCTGTGCTGTCAGCACAGAGGTCAATGTGGGGCTCAAACCCACAAACCATGAAATCATGACCGGAGCCAAAACCAAGATTCGGACGCTTAACAAAACTGAGCCATCCAGGTGCCCATGTTTTTTTTTTATTTTGAGAGAGAGTATGAGTGGGGTAGGGACCGAGAGAGAGAGGGGAAAGAAAATTCCAAGCAAGCTCTGTACTGTCAATGCAGAGCTTGACATGGGACTCGAACTCGTGACCATGAGATCATTACCTGAGCAGAAATCAAGAGTCAGATGCTTCATTGACTCAGCCACCCAGGTACCCCCCCAAAAAGGTAAAAATTTTATATGGTTTGCCATAATTAAAAATATTTATGTATATACGTATACACTGGTGACCTATTTTCTAACCATGAACAGAATGCTGTGAAAAGGAACAACTGAGCAAGAATGAGCTCCTATCTATTAAAAAATGAGTCCAGAAAATCTAATATCTGATTAGCAAGAGTTCTTTTATTTTTTAATTTTTTTTTTTATTAAAGAACTTTTAAATGTTTATTCTTGAGGGGGAGAGAGACAGAGTGTGCTTGTAGGAGGGATAGAGAGAAAGGGAGACACAGAATCTGAAGCAGGCTCCAAGCTCTGAGCTCCGAGCTGTCAGCACAGAGCCTGATGTGGGGCTTGAACCCACAACCCATGAGATCATAACCTGAGCCAAAGTTGGATGCTTAACCGACTGAGCCACCCAGGTGCCCCCAAGAGGTTTTTTTTTTTTTAAGAAAATAGAAAAAATACAAGAGCAGAGGGAATAGTAAAAACATCATAGATCTTTGGAGTTAGGAGGGCACAACAATTTTTAAAAGACTTAGGCAAGATACCTTGTATAATTGCAGTGTGTCATGAATACAGTGAACACAATGTCCAAGGAGGGAGAACACAAGTCATGGTGAATAGATCAGGAATCAGAATAGCATGAGATGTTCAGCAGTAGCAGCACCTGAGTGAGGAAACAGTGAGGCAAGGCCACTTGGATCCAAAGAGGAGCTGGTTTTTAATGGCCTAAATCAAAATTTTAGTTGTTGCTTGATTGATGTTATTTGTACACACAATATGAATATTTAAATAGTTCTATAAGACTTTTTATTTAAAAAATAGCAACCCCAGTTCGTGAGCTCAAGCCCCCTGTTGGGCTCTGTGCTGGCAGCTCAGAGCCAGGAGCCTGCTTCCAATTCTGTGTCTCCTCTCTCTGCCCCTCCCCCGCTCATACTCTGTCTTTGTGTCTCAAAAATAAATTTTAGAAAAAAAAAATTTTTTAATAATAAAAAATAACAACCCTGATGCTCCCCTGCCCCATTTCTCATTTTTCAGAAGCAAATATTTGAAATTACTTGAGCTATTGATTTCACTTGGTGTTTATCTGTGTCTCTAAAAATTCCATGGTTTTAGGCATTCCCTGTTGATCTTTCCTAAACAAGGTGACTGACTCTTCCCCCTTCGTCTCCGCACTCCCAGAGTTCTTGCTCCCTGTTGGTGCTGCTCTTGGCTGGACGTGGAGGATAATTCCATTTCTTTTAGCTAGTGGAACATTTTATTTTTACCCCAGAGTTGAACATTGTCCTCATTATCTTTTTGTTTGTCTTGGTAACTGATATGTAATTCACTTCCCATAGAATTGGCCCATTAAATATGGTTTCCGGTAGTGTTTAGAATATTTATGGAGTTGTGCAACCATCATCCCAATTGTAGAACATTTTTGTCACCCCAAAATAAAACCCCGTACCCGTCAGCAGGCACTCTCAATTTCTTTCAAGCCTTATTAGCCCCTGGCAACCACTTACCTACTTCCTGTCTGTATGAATTTGATTCTTCTGCACATTTTATAGAAACGGAATCATACAATGTGAGGTATTTTGTGTCTGGCTATTCACTTCCTATTCTGCTAATGCCATCTAGCATGTTTTCAAGGTCCATCCATGTAGTTTTCTTTTTGTTTTAACTTTTTTTTTTTCAAATTTTTATTTTATTTTATTTTATTTTTGAGAGAGAGTACGTGTGAACAGGGAAGGAGGAGAGAGAGAGAGAGAGAGAGATGAATCCCAAGCAGGCTTCACACCCAGCATAGAGCCCAGTGCTGCAGGGCTTGATCCTACAACTGTGTGTTGTGTGTGTGTGTGTGTGTGTGTGTGTGAGAGAGAGAGAGAGAGAGAGAGAGAGAGAGGAATCCCAAGCAGGCTTCACACCCAGCATAGAGCCCAATGCAGGGCTTGATCCTACAACTGTGAGACATGACCTGTCTAAATCAAGAGTCAGATGCTTAACTGACTGAGCCCTCCGGGTGCCCCTTGTTTTACCTAAAAAAAAAAAAAAACTATATATGGGGGCACCTGGGTGGCTCAGATAAACAGCTGACTTCTGCTCAGGTCATGATCTCACGTTTTGTGAGTTTGAGCCCCACATCAGGCTCTCTGCTGTCAGCACAGAGCCTGCTTCGGATCGTCTGTCCCCGTCTCTCTGCCTTTCCCTGACTCACACTGTCTCTCTCTCTCAAATATATATACTAAAAGAAAATGTTTTATATGTCTTACATTAGTCATTCAATTTTTTAACATCTTTACTAATAAAATTTATGTGCCATAAAATTCATCATTTTTAGTATTTTTTATTTTTAAATTTTAAATTTTTTTCATTTTTAAAGTCTTAATTATTTTGATAGAGAGGGAGCGAGAATCCCAAACAGGCTCTGTGCTATAAACACAGCCCAGCATGGGCCTCAAACTCACAAACTGCAAGATTATGACCTGAGCCAAAATCAAGAATTGGCCGCTTAACCAACTGTGCCACCCAGGCACCCCAAAATGGATCACTTTAAAGCATACAAGTTGGGGTGCCTGGGTGGCAGAGGGACAGACAATTCCCTATCACCACAGTGAATTAAAAATTCACTGAACATTTCCATTGTCCCCACGAGATCCTCATGTCTGTCTATAGTTACTCCATGTACCCTCCCACAGTCCTAGGCAACCACTAATCTATTTTTTGTGTCTTATAGACTTGCTTTTCTTGACATTTCCTATAAGGTGAATCATACCACTTGTGTTCTAGCTTCTTTCACTTGGCATTACATTTTTGAGGTTCATTCATTTGCAGCCTCTGTCAGTAGTTCCTCACCAAATATTCCATTCTGTGGGTAATGCCACATTTTGTTTTTCCATTCACTATTTGATGGGCATTGGAATTGTTACCATTTTGTGAATAAAGCTGCTGTGAACATCAGTGTACAAGTTTTCATTTCTCTTGGACAAATACGTAGGAGTGAGATTTTGGGGTCATATTTTAAGTTTGTGTTTAACTTTTCCAGAAATGGCCAAATTGTTTCCCAAAGTGCTATAGATTTACATAAAAAAAAAAAAAAGTCCTTAGCAGAACAGATCTCTTTCCTGATTTCCCCTCAGTTGTAGATCTGTCATGTGATTTTGCCGGAGTGATTTTGGAATCTTCTCTCCTGGAGCCCCCTGACTTCACCTGACTGGCGTAGTACTGGTGGGACCTGCTGCCCACATTCCCAGTTGGGTCTTCCCTTCACCATCAGTATGGGAGAATCCATAGATTTCTTCCTCGTCTCTGTCCGCCTGTTGCCTGTCTGCCTGCCTGTCTTTCATGTTAGACCCTGTTTTTTTTCGTTTCCTGTTTTGGTTTATTTCCTCATTTAAGTAATATACTGTCTTCTTTAAAAACTTCAGAAAAGGAACACAGAAGACAAAAGTTTTTGATTCCTTGCTTGCATGTCTGAAAATGCCTTTATTTTACCCTCATACATGATGGATTTCTCTGGATTTAGAATTACCAGGGCCCCCAGATGGCTCAGTCAGTTAAGCCTCCAACTGTTGATCTCAGCTCAGGTCTTGATCTCAATCAGGGTCGTGAGTTCAAGCCCCACATTGGGCTCCACACTGGGCATGGAGCCTACTTAAAAAAAAAAGGTAACTTTCCCTTACAATTTTGAAGATCTTACTCCGTTTTTATAAGCTTTCAGTGTTGCTGATGGCCATAATTCTGGTTCTTTGAAACCCGTTTTCTGGAACTTTTTGAGTATCTTTTGGTAGATTGTGCTGTCCACTCAGTAGATGTTTTCATTTTAGAAACTCATGTCTCTTTGTTTAGCAGAAGAAAACACTAGTTTTTTTTTTTCTTCTCTTCTGTTTATCTACTCTCTAGAATGGTGGAAATTGGAGCTCGTGGATTGATCTTCAATTTTTTCAGGTCTCTCCAATTTCTCATCTCTGTCTTTTTGTCTTAGGAAGCTTCTACTTGCACCACATCTTTTAACAGGTTTCAATTTTTGCCATCATGTTTGCATTTCTAGAAGAACTTTTTCTTTGGTTGGAGGGTTAACGTCTATATGTTCCTTTTTAATAGCATCCCAGGGGTCCTTGGGTGGCTTAGTTAAGTGTCTGACTTTGATTCAGGTCATGATCTCATGGTTCATGAGTTGAAGCCCTGCATCGGGCTGGCTGCTGTTAGCATGGAGTCTGCTTCAGATCCTGCGTCCCACTTGCTCGCTCGCTCTCTCTCAAAAATAAGCGTTTCAAAACAAATTTAATAGCGTCCCATTCTTGTTTTGTGGATACGATATAGTTTCTCACTTTGAGTACTTTAATGGCACAGTTTTGTTTAACCATTCCGGAAAGTATGCATTTTCTTCTGTGTTATTTCCTTTATAGTTTGGTGTCTGACTTTCATTTGAAGGCTCTCTTGAGAGGTTGGTAGTCCCTGCCTGTCTGCTGTGTGTGGCAGAGAGACTGGAAGTTCTATGTTCTTGGGCCTACCTGAACAGTGGACCAGCTGGACTGTTTCATCGGGGGTCTCCTCCCCTTTGGGACCTTTGTCTTGGGCTGGCCAGATTTTTCCATAGAGGAACGTTCCAATCTGCCTGGAGGCTCAGGTCCTGGGAGTTCAGTGAAGGAAGAGAGGCTAGGAGTCTGTACTCTCCATTTAAGTACAGAACCCTGACTTTACCAAAAGACCATCTGTTTGACCTTCTCATCAATAAATCACCCATCTACTGCTGGGGTGAGGAGGGGCAGGGTTGCCTGAGCACACCAAGTGCTGACTTTTAATATGAGGAATTTCAGTTCTGTAGAAAAGGTGCATGAGTAGTACAGTGAATGCTCATATTGCCTTTACCTGCATTCACCAACCCATAGATGTTTGCTACAGCTGTTTTCTCTACACATTTTTTTCTGAACCCTTTGAGAGTGTATTAGTGACATTATGACATTTTACTTCTAAATCCATCATCTGTCTTCTAAGAATGAGAACAATCACATAACCACGATGCACTTTTCACATGCAAGAAACTTTACAATATTATTATCTTACATACAGTTCATATTGAAGTTTTTCCATTGTCCCCGCAAATACCTTTTACAGTTTTTTTTTCTTTAAATTCAGGACTTATTCAAAGGTTACATGTTGTATTTCTTTGCTTTACCTTTTAATCATAAAGTGTCTCCAGCCTTTTAAAAAAATATTATTACTGACCTATTTGAAGGGTACAAACCAGTTGTTTTATAGAATGTCCTTCAGTATGGCCTTAGACATCTGTTTTCTCATGATTAGATTCAGGTGAGACTTTTTTTTTAAAGTAAGTCATAAAGTGTCCCATTAGAGTACGTGAGGTCAGTTTGTCCTATTATTGATGTTATTAAGTTTGATCACTTGATTAAGGTAATGTCTTCCAAATTTCACTACAGTAAATGTTTTCCCCTTTTGTAATGAAAAGTCATCTATGAATAAGTAATGAGTAATCTGCAGAGTGGTATCCTAAATGTTGTCCAACAATCATACACTCAGTTGTTTTAGCTTATATCAATGATTCTTGCCTGCATCAGGTGATTTTGTAATTCTACCATATGCACTTCACTTAATAAATTATATTGTTTTATAAAGATCTTTCCTGTTTCCTGGCACTACAAAATGTTCCAGGTTCTTCTTGTAGATTTCCTGTCCCAGACCTAGACTCCAGCATTTCTCTAAAGAGCCCTGTTCTTTCAGTGAGTAATGGGGTTTAGAAACCAAGAGCTGAGTGTTAGCTGTGCTCATAGTTATTTGGGCATTATAGCACTTCTTTCAGTGGATGAAGCTAGGAAACCTTTTGTTAATAATAAGCTCATACTTACTGACTCTTCCAATTCTAATCTATACTAAAGTTCTTCCTTTCCTCCTCCCATCTCATATTTTTTATTTCCTTTTTCCCAGGGTAAGAACCTTGGTTCCCAACACCCTTTCTATGTGTATCCATTTGGCCAGTCCTAAAATACTTGTAGTTTTGGAGTTACTTCTCCTATACCACTACCAAGCATACACTTACTAAGTAAATTCCAGGATTTCTTTCTCTATAGTTCTTTATGTTACTAGACTGTTTCTCACTGATGGAGTATAGTCAGTTCTCAAGTCAAAAGTCAATAGTATTCATTCCTTTTTTTCCTTCTGGATAATTATGTTAACATTTCATCCTGTTTATATTCAGTTTTAGGACTTTGCCTCCTCATCTTGTTGATTTAATTAATTTTTTATTTTTTTTGTATTGAGATATAATTCATGTACCATAAAAATCACCTCTTTAAAGTATACAATTTCATGTTTCTTAGTGTATTCACAAGGTTGTGTAATTAATTTATTTTTAGAATATGTAAAATATAAACAAGATTCAGAAGTTATAACTATATAAAAGTTCTCAGCAGGGGCACCTGGCTGGCTCAGTCGGTAGAGCATGTGACTCTTGATCTTGGGATTATGAGTTCAAACTCCATGTTGGGCATAGAGCCTATAAAAATAAATACATACATATATACACTCATACATGAAAAAAAAATTCTCTTTCCTTTTCCCTTTGCCTTGCTGTTCCCACTCCCGTCCTAGAAAGAAGTATAGTTATTCAGTTAGTTTATGGCTTATCTTTCTTGAGTTTGCTTTTCCTTTGTTTTACAAAAATAAGCATATATATGTATAGTTTATTTCCTCTTCTTTATTTTTCTTTGCCTTTCTTACATAAATATCTTACTGTGTATACTGTCAATGGTGGTTTATTTCTTTTTAAATATTTTTTATTTTTTTAACTTAATTTATCTTTTAATCCTTTAAATTTATTTATTGTTTAATTTACATCCAAGTTGGTTAAGATATGTTGCAGTGATTTCAGGAGTAGATTCCTTAATGTCCCTTACCCATTTAGCCCATCCCCTTTCCCCCATCCCCTCCAGCAACCCTCTCTGTTTGTTCTCTATATTTAAGTCTTTTATGTTTTGTCCCCCTTCCTGTTTTTATATTATTTTGCTTCTATTCTCTTATGTTCATCTGTTTTGTATCTTAAATACCTCATATGAGTGAAGCCATATATTTGTCTTTCTCTGAAGACAGAGGGGGGAGGGGCAGAGAGAGAGGGCAACAGGGTCCGAAGCAAGCTCCTCACTGACGGGAAACAGCCCTATGTGAGGCTTGAGCTCATGAACTGTGAGATCAAGACCTGAGCCAAAGTTGGATGCTTAATCAACTACACCACCCAGGTGCCCTTCTTTTTTAATTTAACAAAATACCCATAAAGTCATATATTAATTCATAAAGATCTTTTTCATTCTTTTTTCACAGTTTTACCACATGCCTTCTTAGAGACATACCATACTTTGTTTAACCTCCTATATATGGGCCTTCAGGTTGTTCTTGTTAGTCTATGATTAAATAAATATAATTCCGCAATAAATAACCTTGTACATACGTCCTCCCCCCTTTCAAATTGTAGAAGGTATATCTTCACTGTAAATTCTTAAATATAGGATTGTTGGGTCACAGGGTCAATGTGTATGTAGTTTTGCTAAATATTGCCAGATTCCTTACTTTTTGTTCTTTTGAAAACATTTTTTTAAATTGAAGTGTAGTTGACATGATATTATAGATGCCTTACTTTTCTACTTGCCTCTCTGTTGGCCTAGGATTTAGCTTTCTGGGCTCAAATAAGTTGAGTGATTTGCTTCTAAAAACAAAAAAACAGTTTTGAGACTGACAAATGCTAATAAACGGGATAGGATCCTTTGACAACAGGCATAAACTGAGATCATCACCAGGCAAATTACAAGGTATGGTCACCTTCTTAAGCTAATTATTACTTCTTTTTTCCAGTTTTTACAGCTTTGCCATCTTCTTTCCTTTTCTGTTTGTCCTTATGACTATGCCTTTTTAAAAATTCCATTACTGTTGTTTTAATAAGTTTCAGGGGAGACTAGAGGTGAATGAATATGTTCATATAGTTGGATATCTCTAGAAGCTTCAAAAATGTTATTAACCTGAGATTTTTATATCCAGATGAACTGATCATGCATGAGACTGGAATAAAGGCATTTTCAGATATGGAAAGATTCAGAAAAGTTGCCCTGCCCTTTCTTAGGAAGATATGTCTTGTAAAAGGAAGGGGTAAAGTAGAAAAAAGGTGGCCTGGGGGTCAGGAAAGAGGATCTAGTACAGGAGGACAGCAGACAGACCCCCAGGATCATAGCCATGCCCCAGCCCATAGAGCAGCCCATTCGGACTGGTGATAGACAGTAGGGGGTGGGGGAGGGGCTTCCCCAGGAACAGTGGAACCAGAAGATTCTGATGTGATGTTTTGAGTGTTTAATTTTTTTATTGCTAGTCTTTGTTATTTGCTATAGCAACTGGGAAGGATAGCAGTCGATACGCCAGAAACTAAGCACATTTAAAAATTAATGCAAACAGGGCTCCCGGGTGGCTTAGTCAATTACGTGTCTCCTCTTGATTTTGGCTCAGGTCATGATCTCACAGTTGTGCGATCGAGTCCCAGGTGTGGCTCCATGTTGGGTGTGGAGCCTGCTTAAGATTCCCTCTCTCCCACTCCCTCTGACCCTCCCCTGCTTGCACATGCACTGCACTCTCTCTCAAAAATAAAATAAGAAAAGAAAATAGCAAATAACTCCAGGACAAAAAGAAAGTGTAGAAAAATGAAATAACCTAGTATGCTTTTTGGCTCACAGGTGAAGAATACTTCCATTATTCCACTAACTTTAATTATGAAATTGATTTTACTCTGTTGGAGAGGTGGCTAAGAGTGTATATGAGCTAAACCTTTACCTGTCCTAACATTAAGTCAATGGACAACATTCAAAATTGATAAAACTGGAAATAGCTGGGTATACCTATTACTTAGAAATATAGACCTAATAATATCAGAAGAAATGAGTGAAAGAGAGATGTCTTTAGGAAATGGGATTAGGAACAGGGGACTGGGAAGAGGGGAGCTATATCTTGTGGTAGACAGACATAAGAATTAAGATCTTGGGTGAGGATTCCTACCAGGTCTTTGCTTTTGCCATCTCCATGCTGGCAGTTGAGACCCGCAGCCACATCTTAAGTGTGTCATAGGTCTGTCTAATGGCTTCAGCTTCTGTCATCAGCCTTAATGGAAGGTAAGACATTTTTTTCTGTGAACTTGTGCCTGAGACATTTGTGGACCCTTGAAATGGGGGAGGCAGATTTTGAACTTGGAACTGACAGGGCTCTATTTTTGCAGTTATTCTCTGTGTTGAGTTATATATTACCCACATAGGTACAAAATGAGAAAACCTAAGTCCTCATTTGGCATTTCAAAAATTAAAAAAAAAATTTTTAATATTTAATTTTTGAGAGAGACAAAGTGCATGTGTGGGAGGGGCAGAGAAAGAGGGAGACACAGAATCCAAAGCAGGCTCCAGGCTCTGCACTGTCAGCACAGAGCTGGACATGGGGCTTAAACCCACAGATAGCAAAATCGTTACCTGAGCCATAGTCAGGTGCTTAACAAACTGAGCCACCCAGGCGCCCCTCATTTGGTATTTCAAAAGCATAGGTCTTAGAACCTTAATAGAATGGAGACAAAGATGTCAGTCCTGGGGCTTGCCCGACTAGCAAACCTTTAGCCTTGGGAAGATTAAGCTCTGTGATCCTGACTGGGAGGGGGAAAAAAAATCAATGTAAAGAATATACGACATAATGGTAATACCATTCAGAATTTTATATTTTCAGGCGCTCTGATAATTAGAAATCTTTTTTTTTTTTTAACTTTTGAAAATGTTTTATTTATTTTTGAGAGAGAGATAGTGACAGCGTGAGCAGGGGAGGGTCAGAGAGGGATGGAGACACAGAATCTGAAGACAGGCTCCAGGCTCTGAGCTAGCTGTCAGCACAGAACCCGATGCGGGGCTCAAACCCACAAACCGTGAGATCATGACCTGAGCTGAAGTCGGATGCTTAACTGACTGAGCCACCCAGGTGCCCCTAGAAATCTGCTTTTGGTAAGCAAGTGTTACTTGACCTACTTATACCTGATTTTTTTACCATGATTCTAATCCTGTTTTGGTATAAATAAGGAAAATGACATGCCTTGGAATGTCTGCTTGGACACTAAAGAGGCTCCAGTCTGTCCAACCCTTTATTTGGAGAAGTTACAATCTCATCAGGACCCTAATACCACATTTGGACAAGTAATGTGTTCCTAGAAACATAATTAGAATCACTCACATTTTGTCCTCTATTTACAAACAACAAACGGGTGGAAGCAAGCATTGTCATTGCTTGCCCTGACTCAGTTTCCCTGTTGGACTCGAGGCTCTCCTGTGGCCCCCTGAGCTGTCTCTGTGAGGCTTGTGCTTGGAAAGCAGAAAACTTAGAATGCCTAGTGGAGCAAGAGGGGGCTGACCTGAGCCCTCTGGGGCACACAGGACTGCGCTGCTTGAGAAGATGAGCAGAGACAGGCTTCTGGTGGCTGGTGGCTGGGCTGTGAGGTGGGAGGAGGCTCAGGTCCTGTGGACATGGAGGAAGAAGAGGGCTCACATCTCCCCTCAACTTTCTACGTCTGCTTTGAAGCAAGTCTCATAACACTTCTGAGCCTACTTTCTCATCTGTAAGATATTTCCCTTGGCTTTTTTAGTACCAGGTCAACCATGTTGGCTCCTTGCTTTATGTCTCCTTTCATGCACTCCCATTCCGTCTTTGGCAGCTGGAGCCGTTCTGAAGTCTTGGTGAGGATGCCTGAAGAGAGCAGAGCACAGATGGCAGCTTGTGGTGCAGAGAGTACCCTTTTCAAGATGGCAGGCCAGGCTGGGGACAGGGGGCTTGGATGCACACTCAAGACTCTTCCATTCCCAGTCACAGGGCACAAGTATACCCACAGCCGGTTGCTGGATGGAAGAGAAGGCAGGTAGAGGGTGTGACCTCTCAATAAATGGGGACAGGATCATCTGCTGTTTTGCCCACTGGTGGATTCCCCATGCCTAGGAGAGTTCCTGGCACACTGAGATGGAAGAGAAGAAGGAGGGAGAGGAAAAGTTGGTTTGGGTTGTCTGCATCCTGAAACCACTTCTTGGGGCCTGACTGCAATTATATTGGCTCACACCCACCAACTGGCCCCAAGGAGAAACGCTGTCTGTGGGTTGCAGAAGGAAATCTGTGTTGTCAGAGGTCATCCTAAGGGGTCTATAAGGATGTTACTCCAATGAGTTCTGTCTCCTCCCCAGCCGCATCCATTTCCTGCTTCTCTTAGCCCCCAGGACATTGGGAAGTCCCTTGTCTGTGCTGGTGGGTTCCCATGGTGGCACTGAACGAGTGAGTGATGAGGACATGGGTGTGGGTGATTGGCTGTGAAGAGAAATAATAGAAAAGAGAAGGTCTCAGAATTCCCACCTGAGCAGGAGAAGCCTGCTCAGCGCTAAGTGGCTTCCCCATCACCACTTGGGTTTCTGGGGACTTTCCTGCGCATTTTGCCTGTTGGCCCACACCCCCTCCACAGTCAGCATCCAGGCTCCAGCAGCACACTCTGTTACCCTTTCTTTCTCTCCCCGCCCTGTGCCCCAGATTCACGTGACTCTCTGTGAGCACTTTGGCCTCTCCTGTACTGGGTGCTGCTGTGCTTGGCCTGGGGCAGAGGCCAAGACACAAAGTGGAATCACAGGTCTTGCTCGTTGGAGCAGACAGAGGGAGACGTGCGATTCAGGTGTAGGGAAACATGCACTCGCCACACCCACACTTGTCCTCAAGCTTGTCCCAGATGTGTCCACTTTGGCCTTTGCCCAGGCTGTGCTCTCTGCTGGGAAGGCCTTCTGTTCCCCTCAGTCCTTATTTCCAGTCCGCCATCCCCCAGAAGCCCAGTGTGGTTCTCCCCACTTGTGTGCCTGCGTCTCAGGGAGTGATTTGTAATCTGATGGCTCCTGATCCCCATCACATGCCCATCACATGAGGAAGGGAATGAGTGGGGAAGGAACCAAAGCTGCTAGGGCTCGTGACTTACCCAGGGTCTCAGAAGGAAGTGAGGAGGAGCACACACACAGACTTGTACAGGTGGTTCTGTGCAGCTTTTTGTAGGGTAATGAAAAACTACAAACAACCTGAGCTTCAAACCAGAGTGTATTATGATAATTAAATCCATTCACAGAATACTGTACAGCCATTAAAGGTGGTGTTCTTAAGCACATTTCAGAATATGGAAAGCTATTTATAGTCTTAAGCTTACAAAGCAAATCATAAGATAGAGTGATGTGATCCCAATATTTTTAGGGATTTATGTAGAAAGAAAAGACTGGAAGGGCAGCAGACAGTTATGTAACAGTTTATGTATTTTGGCTTCTCAGACTTTTGCATTTCTTAATTATTTCACATGGATTGTTATTTTATGATGAGAAAAAATACAGTTTGTTTGTGAAAACAACACCAGGGTCTGTGGAATGAGCAAAACCAGATAGCTGGAGAAGCTTCAGTCAAATGGGGCACCATGGAGTCACGGAAGGTGGGTTTGTGGGAGGCCACCAGCCACGCCACACCCACGTCTCCTACATCCTCTACCTCAGGCCATCTGGAAGCAGAGCAGGCCTCATTCTGCATGCAGCCGTGCAGACCCAAGTTTGACGCTCTCTGTCCTGACTTTGTACCAGGTGTCCTCACCGTGCACCAAGATGCCCCCATGCAGGCAGGGTGGGGAGGAAGTTGGCCCAGGTCAGATGTTGCCTCTGGCTCTCTCCCATTCTGTGCCTCGGGTACATTGTCTCCTGTCTCTGCATCACCCCGCACCTTGACGAGGGGGGAGAGTGGTGCTCTTTGGGTTGGAGGACACCCCCTCCCCCACCGCTGTTAGAGACTGTGGAAGCACATTCACCAATAATGTGAATTGCTATTAGACCATGGTCCATAAAACTAGAATTCTTCCTGATCCCCAGCTTCCTCTTCACACTTCCAGCTGCGCTTGAGGCCAGCTGCACACCAGGGCCTGTGCCAGGCGGCCAGGAGCCAGGCAGGAATATGGAAGGCCCTGGCCTTGAGGCTGTGAGAGGCACCAACAAACAGGTGCACAGACATCTATGAAATCTATGAAACCTTGCGACTCAGACCCAGTGCAAGTAGTGCAAAGGAGGGTGTCACACAGTGGCTCCCCCTGCATACTAATGAGAGGCTCCCAGGCCATTGGGGTGGAAGGGGTAGCCTGGGCTTTGGAGAGCCCCCACATGGAACTGGAGCAACTGAGGTATTTTCAGGAGGATCACTGACCCTGTGCAGTACTAGCAGTAGCCTGTTAGAAAATGGAAGAAAGGAGAGATTTCATTTCATAATAGTAATAACAAAATGAAGCATAGTTTCAGTAAGAAGTGTATGTGACCCATTGGGCCTGAGCAGCAAGGTTTCATAGGTTTTTAAATGAACAAGTGAATAACTGGAATATGTGCTGCCTTTCCCCCCTACCCCCCAACCTGGTTTTCCCAGCCCTGAGTAGGCTGACTACACCGGGCTTTAACTTGGCCCTGGCTACAGAGAGCCACTTGCAGCTGTGTGCCCCATTGCTACGTGAGCAGTGCTTACAGCTCGTTTCTCTTCTTACTTTCAGAAGTGACCGGGGAGTCGCGTCCTTACCATGGGAAGGAGGCTATGGATCCGCGGCCGGGCCGGGCCCGAGGCAGCGACCCCAAGCACTTCCACGCGGTGAATGTGGCACAGCCTGTGCGCTTCAGCAGTAAGTTGCAGACCTGCCTTGTCCGGGACCTCAGCCTTACTGCCCTGTACGGCCCCTTGCGGCCCCTGGCTGTCCTAGGGCCACTCGGCTGGATGAGGGGTGTGCCTCCTAAAATGGCCCTTCAGGGTGGTCAGGGGGCATCAACCTCCTTTGATGACTGAGGCCATACAGTGACCCAGCCCCTGAGTGGTGAAGCCATGACGCAAACCCAGGCTCTGGAACTAGGCTGCTTGTTTCCACAAGCCAGTAGCCCTTTGGTAGATGGAGAAACAGGCTCTAAGAGATGAGGTCCAGCTGATGGGGTAGGAAGGCTCTACCTCTGTTGTTAAAGCATTTTGGAAAGGACTAGTTATTTAATGAACTCCCTATAACATTAAGATTTTAAAGGAGCATTATAAGATTAAAGAAGGTTGAAAGAAAAACCACACCGAAAACCCCCCTCCTAAACAGGTGTAAAGACATGTGTAGGTATGACACGCCAGGACAGGAGGAACTCACATGTGATGTGTCCACTGTGGTTGGTCGTGTTAATACTCAGCGCGCAGACACTCCGTGCTGGGGAGCCCCTCAGAGCCCAGCCCCCATGCGGTGTCTTGGTTCTGTCTGACAGGAACTGAATGAGCTGGAGGCGGGGGTCAGGTATCCCATAAGCCATGATATTGTACCCGGCCTTGATCCATAATAGTTGTGAACTGCAGGAATTCTCGTGGTTGAATGGGCGTTGAGAAAGCTTGGCAAGTGAAGAAACCAAGGCTCTGAGAGGTCAGCCCATCCAAGGTCACACAACCAACGGGGGCAGTGCCAGGACTCAGCCTTGTGGAACCCTGACTGTATCTCATGCTCACCCTTTTCATTGCTTACTTGTTTTCTTATGAAAAGGTAATACTTCTACTGAGATAATAATTCCACAAATCTCAAGTGATTAAAAAAAGGTGAGCCAGTAAAAACTAATGTTCCCTCCATCCATTGCCTCCAGCCACTGGCTTCTCTCCCTAGAGCGTTTCCTCCGGATGCATCCCAAGGTGGTGGGTGGGGAGCCCAGGATAGGGGCCTGCCTTACTGCTTGCCAGACGAGGTGCTTGACCTGTGCACAGCTCGGTGTTGCCACATTGAGGTGTTCCCACCTCTAGCCTGAGAGCGAGGCAGAACCCACTTGGAGGGAGTGTGGCAGGTGGGACACATCACATGTCAGGGCTTAGGAACACTGGTGATCCTGTTGCCCCTCAAGCCCACGCCACACAGCAGGCATATGCCGCGCCCACTGTACACCTTCCAGGCAGAGATGATCTCAGGGTTGGCTCCTAGTCTACACTGAAGGGCCCTCCTGCGCACTCCTCGGTATGTGAGCAGGCCCTCCCCAGCGGGCAGGTGGCACTGTCCCCTGCCTACATTGCAGCAGTGCTGTGGCAGGCCTCCCTGGCTATAGGCCAGAGCCACCATTTCCTCTTGTAATCTCTGTACCTTTGTTAATAAGTTACACATACATGCTCTAAATAATAAAAACAGGAGCATCTATCTGTCGCACGTCTTACTAGCTCCATAGGATGTAGGTGCATTAAAAAGTTGCATTTTGTTAACAACTGGCTTTTTTTGTGTATACGTTTTTTTTTAAGTTTATTTATTTATTTAGAGACAGAGAGAGACAGGGAGGGCCTGAGAGAGAGGGAGAGAGAGGGTCCCAAGAAGGCTCTGTATTGTCAATGCAAAGCCTGATGTGAGGATTGAATCTCACGAGCCACAGACCATGACCTGAGCCAAAATCAAGAGTTGAACACTTAACCAGCTGAGCCACCCAGGTGCCCCAACAACTGTCTTTGTTACAAATTATTACTCTTCATCAGTGTGCACTTATGAGGGGGGTACTCCAGCATTTGGAGGTCATAGGTCTTATCCAAGGCCAGCCGTACAGGGAGTCTTCCTCGCCTGGGGGGGTGGGTCATCTGGGCTGGCCTGCCTCAGGGAGATGCTGGCTCTGACTGACTACTACGCTTCTGCCTGCTGTAGGACCACCTGGGCCTCTTTTTCTCACCTGTAGGAGGCAGGGGCTGGTCCCGTTACCCCAGTTGCCCTGCTGGCTCTGATCCCCTGAACTTGTGTTTTAGGGGAGTGCTGGCAGGTACTCACGTGAAGAGGAAAGGAAAGCTGAGAAGTGGGCTTGGGAAGCAGTGCCCCTGCCGGCAGAGTAGCCAGAGAGCCAGGTGTTGGGTCAGTGAGGGTGGTGTGGGCCCGAAGCCTTTCTGCTGCCTCCCACCAGGCCTTTCAGTGAGCTGGCCTGGAGACACCTGCCGTCTCATCAACCAGACTTCATCTCTGAGGATGAAATCCACTTTACCAAAATGCATTCAGCAGCCAGTCCTTACTGCCAAGGAAATCAAGGACCTTACAGAAATGAGATGAGCCCCTGAATATGCTTGTGCCTCAGGCTGCATCTGGGTCTTAGAGAAACTTGCGTTTCACAGCATGTGTAGTCTTATGGGCAGAGCTTGTCTCTTGAGCCTCAGTTTCTCTGTTTTTTTTTCTGGGGTGATTTCTGACCTTTGCTCAGATGCACCATGTCTAATGGCATTTCGGAGTGAGGATCCTAATTTAGGGGACAACTCCCCTCCCGCCCTTCATGTTTCCTAGGGAAGTGCCCGACAGGATGGCACCACTATGAAGGCACGGCCAGCTGCTACCGGGTCTACCTGAGTGGAGAGAACTACTGGGATGCTGCGCAGACCTGCCAGCGCGTGAACGGCTCCCTCGCCACTTTCTCCACTGACCAGGAGCTGCGCTTCGTCCTGGCCCAGGAATGGGACCAGCCAGAGCGGAGCTTCGCTTGGCAGGACCAGCACAAGTGAGTCCTAAGCTGGGGACCCAGGGCCAAAAGTCAGGCCTTTGCCCAGCAAGCAGGATGCCCACCAAGGACATGGTTTCTGGCCACCTATAACACTGCTCAGGCTTTTCTGGCAGCTGACATTTTTGGAGAAGAGCACCCCTGCCCACTGGAGACAGATAGAGATCCAGGGGTTAGAGTGGCCATCAGGGGAATGCTGGGAGCTCTCAGAGGTGCGGGGATGGGCTGCCACATTATGTCACCTCAGGCCAGCTCCTTTCATTGGCTCCCATCTGTGGGTTCAGCTGCAGCTGTGTCGGGAGGAGCTCTTTGATGGACTTCATGAGCCTGGCCTGAGAGGCACACAAGTGGGCAGGGATCTTGGAAGGATCCAAGAAAGCACTGCCAGACCCTGCGCTCAGTGCTTTCCATGGTGCCCTTGTTCAGTCTTCCCAGAAACCACAGGAGGCCAGTGGGTAAGAAGACAGGCCCAGGGGGGTACACACAGGACTGCAGGTTCACTTTAGCTGGGGCGTGCCTGGGTTCCAGCCCAGGCTGTCTAGCACCAGAACCTGGCTCTTGTCCCTGAGGCTCTGTGACATTGCATAAAGTGTGGAAATTGTAGCCAACTGGCAGCATTTCCCAGGCCCAGCGTTTAGGGGGTTTGTTGGAGGGCAGGTGTGTGCCAAGGACTGTGGTGTTCCTCCCCTGGAATTGGCATCATACTGCCCCTTCCACGCTGCTGGGGGATCAGGGAACGGATTATAGGTGTGGCCAGATGGCCAGTGCTCCTTCCCAGGGATGTCACAGAGCACAATGACCATAGCAAGTAGAGAGCGAACCTTCATTTTAACACCTTGACTGGGTTTGGCCTCCACTGTTATGCACTGTGACAAATCATGAGACCACTTACCATTTTCCTTCTACAGTTACAAAGCGAGAAAAATAACTTCTAGATCACAGGGTGATTGTGAGTCCATGGAGAAGTGAGAGGGCTCCGCCCACTGGGTAGAGAAGCTCCCCATCTCCCCAGGGCGGCGTGTGCGTGGCAGTAGGCTGAAGGGACAAGAGTGGCCTCAAGCCAGGGCTCCCATGGTGGCATTGGGCCTGCTGATAGGCATCCCCAGGACTGGGGCTGGAAGGCTGCGGTGAGAGGCACACACTCAGCAGGTGGTTGTGGCAGTCGGCCAGGTGCATGTGCACAGCCCCCTCGGTGCCGTGACGTGCATGCTCGGGAGCACACCACAGGTCTGGGACGAGCTGGCTCTGAGCAGAGACCAAGTGGGAGACTGTGAGCACGGTTGTACCCAATGCTGCAGTGCAGACTCATAAGGGCTTGTGTTTTATTCAGATGTAATTCATACTATAAAATTCACCCCTTTAGAATGTACCATTCTGTGGTTTTAGTATATTCACAGAGTTGTATTCATAAGGCTGTATATACACCATGAATAAGATTGGTCTTGCTCAGAATGTGAAAACTTTATTGGATCAGCCAATAAGAATAGTCTTGGCAGGAGTTACCCAAGATACAGCTTTTTCTGACCTATGAAATTATTGTTTAGAATTTTAGTTCATTATATTGTAATTAAGCTTCAAAACTTGAAAAAATCATTAATGCTTTAGAAGTTTGGTGGTTTTTTTAAGCTATTTTGAGAGAGAACAAGAATGAGTGTGGGACAGAGAGAGTGGGGGGCCAGAGGAACTGAAGCAGACTCTGCCATGACAGCAGAGAGCCTGATGCGAGCTCGAACTCACAAACCGTGAGATCATGACCTGAGCCGAAGTCAGATGCTTAACCAACTGAGCCATGCAGGTGCCCCAGAAGCTTGGTATTTTAAAGGTCAATATAACTGTAAGATGCCCACACTCACACACCGTCCATGGCTGTGTCCCCGCTGTCCTGAGGTCCCCTGCCTTTCTCCCCTCCTGCAGGTTGTGGGTTGGCTACCAGTATGTCATCACCAGCCGGAACCGCTCCTTAGAAGGCCGCTGGGAGGTAGCGTTCAAGGGTAAGTCTTTCTGGTCTTTCAGAAGAGTTGTTGGGTTTGAATTGGGGTGGGCGCATCATCCTGACTAGAGGGTATTGTTGGGGGCTCCCCATTCTCTCCCCAGCAGTGCCTGGCCTGTACAAGTGCCTGGTGTAGGGCTTATGGAGAAGAGCGGGCCCTGGATTGCAGGGAACACTGTGGTGTTGCTCAGGTACCCCAAGACCCTTCAGGGGGCTGGAGCCTTCTCCAGATTTCTAGACTGTCCATTTTCTCTTTAAGTTAAGGTCTGTAATTGGGATATAAAAATGAATGTACAGAGTGGATAGCTGACGTGGGCCAGAGGGAGGGATAAGCCTCTAAGATAGAGACATCCAGAAGTAGAATCCAAACTGGAAAGAAAGCTGTCAGGGAGATGGAATTAAAATAGAGAGAGAGAGAGAGAGAGAGAGAGAGAGAGTGTGTGTGTGTGTGTGTGTGTGTGTGTGTGTGTGTGTGTGTGTGTTGCTTTAAGAATTTTATGCTGAGCTGCTTGAAAACACCAACATAATGTCAAGGGAAGCATGTCTGCTATGGGCAACTGAGCCCTACCCCCTGCCTCTCCCTCCCCTCCTGCCCTATTGCCCTGGCACTGGCACGTTTCTCCCAGGCCCTGGCTATGGCCTCTTCACAGACTACACACATCTCACACTGTCCACCTCACTGTGGAGTCTGAAGGGGCTTTGAACTCAGAGCCCACCTGTTTCATAGCATGAGTGGCCGTGTGGCAGGTGACTGGCTGTGTCTACATAGAATGATTGGTGAAGGCACAGACAGGGTCAGTGTTCAAAAGCCCCAGGCAGCTGGGGAGTAGCAGTTGCCCAGAGAGAAGCAGGGTCCCTCGGGACAGGGGTGCTGAGCCTGGTAGCTGGTAAGGGGCAGGGAGCAGAGATGGTAAGTGCAGAGGCCCCAGCAGAGGGGCCTCACCTACCAGCCTTTTCTCCTACTAGGGAAGTCACCCCATTCTTGTATCCTCCAAAATAGCCTACTGTAAGCATGTCTCACATTTGCATTCCCAGAGTTTGTGAGTGTAATGTTTAGATCTCCCACCAGAGTAGTTGACAGGCCAGAGAGTCACCATGTGCCTTGCAGTGGATAAATCTAGTAGCTCCTCATTGCCCTAATCATAGCCGTTGGAGATGAATCCTAGGTGAAGGCCCACTGCCCTGGCCCTAGCAGAGAGCACTGGCTTTCAGGACAGTATAGACACTCCTGGACACTGCTATCTTCTTGACACTAGTGGTTAAAAAGTGGAGACATGAGTCTGCATAGCATGATAGCATATTCTGAGCTGGAGGCCATAGGACCCTCATCTCACCCCTGGCATGAGAATGACAGAGGCCTTAAGTAGGCCCTTGTGGCCACGCTTGTCTCCATGTCTTCACTGGGGCATTTAGAGAGCAACCCTGAAATTTAGAAAAAACAAGTGTCTTTACGTTGGCAGCAGTGGCTCAGTGTGCGAGGGACCCGAGGCAAGAGTGAGGTGCCCACATGGACAGTGCTGTGGCTCCAATGTCCAGCAGCTCTGTGTGGGTGCAACATGTTATTGGCCACTTGTGCCTGCTGTAAGTGGACCCAGCAGGTCTGTTCTGGATTTAAGTAGTAGCCACAAAATGAATATGTGGCTAAAAAAAGATTACTATAAGATAGCTGGCCCAGATACTTGATGCTGCTCAACATCATTTGTTCTGGGTTCAAAGAAATTAAAAAAAGAAAAAAAAAAAAATAAATCCAAATGTAGTACATGAATTCTTTTTTTTTTTAATTTACATCCAAGTTACTTAACATATAGTATAATAATGATTTTAGGAATTGAATTTAGTGGTTCATCACTTACACATACCAACCAGTGTTCATCCCAGCAAGTGTCCTCCTCAATGCCCCTCACCCCTTTAGCTCTTTCCCCAACCCAACACCTGCCAGCAACCCTCAGTTTGTTCTCTGTATTTAAGGATCTCTTGTGGGTGGCGCCTGGGTGGCTCAGTTGGTTAATGTCCAACTTTGGCTCAGGTCATGATCTCACCACGTGTGAGTTTGAGCCCCACTTTGGGCTCTGTGCTGACAGCTCAGAGCCTGGAACCTGCTTCAGATTCTGTGTCTCCCTCTCTCTCTGCATCATCCCCGCCTACACTCTGCCTCTCTCAAAAATAAACAAACATTAAAAAAATAATTTTTAGAAAGAGTCTCTTGTGGTTTGTCTCCCTCCCTGTTTTTATATTATTTTTGCCTCCCTTCCTTTATGTTCATCTGTTTTCTGTCATAAATTCCACATATGATTGAAGTCATATGAGATTTGTCTTTCTCTGACTAATTTCATGTATCATAATATTTAGCATAATAGTTCTCTCCATGTTGTTGCAAATGCCAAGATTTCATTCTTTTTGATCGCTGAGTAATATTCCATTGTATATATGTACCTCATCTTTATCCATTCACCCATCGGTAGACATTTGGGCTCTTTCCACACTTTGGCTATTGTTGATAGTACTGCTATAAACATTGGGGTGCATGTGCCCCTTCGATACAGCACTCCTGTATCCTTCGGATAAATACCTAGTAGTGCAGTTGCCGGGTTGTAGGATAGTTCTATTTTTAATTTTTTAAGGAACCTCCATACTGTTTTCCAGAGTGGCTGCACCAGTTCAGTGTACCACAATGAATTCTGATGCATCCCAGATGGCGAAGGGAGTTATACAAACTTTGGTGGACAGTTAGGGAAGCTGAGTCTGGATTTGTAGTGGAGATTAAGTCACAGGTGTTCAGAGGTACGACCATTGTGTTGTGCTGTGGACAAACTTGGAGGGTGAGCTGCCGTGATCCAGGACAGAGCTTCAGAGGGGTTCATTGTACTCTTCCCTCTGCTTTTGTGTCTGTTTGGAAGTGTCCATACCAAAAGCATCTTAAAAAGGTTTGGGCTAAGAAACTGTACTTTGAGGAGAACGGACAAAACACACCCCTGGCAAACAAGACAGTGGCAGAGCCCCCACTTCTGCTTGTGAAAGGAGCTGTTTGCCAGATGCCACCTGCTTCCAAACTGGGGATCCAGCGGGGCCTGAGCAGTTGGCCCAGAGATGGTTCATCACAATGGCAGCGGGAAGTAGATTTAAGTCTTTTGTCATCAATGGCAGACTTACTCCCAAGAAAAGACTGTGCCTAAGAATATAAGCAGATGGTGGTAGGAAGTTACCATGGGAAGACGTTTGAAAATACTTCAGGGGCACCTGGGTGGCTCAGTTGGTTAAGTATCCGACTCTTTTTCTTTTTGTAATATTGATTTCCTTTTTTTGTTTGCTTATGTATTTATTGAGAGAGAGAGAGAGAGAGAAAGCAGGGGGGATGGGCAGAGAGAAAGGGAGACCGAATCCCAAGCAGGCTATGCACCATCAGCATGGAGCCCATCTTGGGCTTGAATTCATGAGCTGTGAGATCATGACCCGAGCTGAAATCAAGTGTCGGGCGTTTAACTGACTGAGCCACCCAGGCGACCCAAGCATCTGATTCTTGATTTCGGCTCAGGTCATTATCTCACGATAGAGCCTTGTGTTGGGCTCTGTGATAGCTTGGAGCCTGCTTGGGATTCCCCCCACCATGTTATCATGGGATTCTGCTCCCATGTTACTGCTCTGAGGCCTTCATCTCCAAGTTCCAGCTTTCTTTTTTCCTATAGCAGCTGTGACCTTCCGACTTAATGTATACTTTACTCATTAAGTTTGTTAGTCATCTGTTTCCAGCCTTTATACCCCCACACTGATATGAGCTCTGCAAGACAAGGATCTCTCCCTTTGGCTGTTGCCCAGTGTACTCTGATTGTCTGTTTATGGGATGGGCCCTGCGGGTGCTTATTAAATCAGTGGGGAATATGATTAGGAGGCTGTGTTAGATGTCGTGGGCTCCCCAAACAGAGTACCATGAATTTCTGGCTTAACACAAGTTTACTTTGCCACAGTTCTGGAAGTGGAAGTTCAAAATAAAGGTGTCAGCAGGGCCACCCTCCCTCTACAGGCTCCAGGAGAGTCCCTCCTTGCTTCTTTGCCAGCATGTAGTGGTTCTCAGCGTTCCTTGGCTTATGGCAGCCACACCCCGGGCTCTGCTCCATCTGCCATGGCCATTTCCCACGTGTGCCTCTGTGTCTTCTCCCTTATTGTAAGACACTGGTCCTTGGATTTAGGATCCACCCCAAATTCCTGATGATTTCATCTCAAGAGCCAAATAAGGTCACATTCTGAGGTCCCAGATAGCCATGAATTTGGGGGAGGTGTTCCTCAACCCACTGCAGATGCTAATTGAAGACCACACTGAGTGTTTTGGAGATGAGCCACATTTAGTTCCTGGCAGAGAAAGGATGGAGCATTTTTTAAAAATGGAGTATGAGAGCCATAGAGAGGGTAAATAAAATGAAGGCTTGAAAGGAACTAAAGTTTGGCTAAGAGGAAATGGTCTTTTTAGTCACTGGTTTCAAGAAACTGCAGCCCCCCATGATCTTGGGGTAAACCAGGCTTCTGACCACAGAGTGAGGAGGCCAGGCGGTCCCATGGTCACCAGCGGATGAGAAGAGCTCCCTCCATTCAGCCTTCCTTGTGCCCTTCATCTGGTGGCTTGGGGGGCCTGAGTCACCCTCACCCCACCCCATCCTCCGCTCTCAACTTGGCTCTGGCAGGTTCCAGGCAGCAGGGGAAGTACAGGAGGTGGGAACCAGGTCCCAGGACTTTACCCTCAGAGGTGATTGGTGGCCTTGGTCAGAGCTTTGCAGTCATGCACTGAAATTGTGCTCTGGGCTGGCAAATAGACTCAGGACTAAAGACTTGTTTTTTGTTTTTTTTATAAAGGATGAGATGAACCTGTTCCATTTCAGCCCATGAGACCAGAAGCCAAATAGTGAAGAAAACAGTTTATTTTTTATTTGAAAAGTTTTTTAAACATTTATTTATTTATTTTTTGAGAGGCAGAGAGAGACAGAACACAAGCAGTGGAGGGGCAGAGAGAGAATGGGACACAGAATGTGAAGCAGGCTCCAGCCTGAGCTCTCAGCACAGAACCCGACGTGGGGCTCAGTCTCACAAACTGTGAGATCATGACCTGAGCCGAAGTCAGACACTTAACTGACTGAGCCACCCAGGCACCCCAAGAAAGCAGTTTTTAGGAATGGAGGCAACTTCCCAAGTGAAGGGCATCTGAAGGAGAAGAAGAGGGCACAGAAGTGGTACAGGAGGCCTTGTTGGGGAGTAGGGGGCCTGGAGGAAAGACAGCAGTGCTCAAGGCAACACCCACTCTTAGCAATGGAGGCAGGCTCTCGAAGTGGTGTGAAAAGACGCCCCAAAGAGCCTGCCCCCCCGCCCTCTGTCTGTGGCCCTCCTTGTGAGTCTGACCACTGGGGTCCCAGAATCCCCTAGCAGGGGTGTCAGCTGAGGATGGGGCTTCTGTGCCACCATGCTTCCCAAAAGTCCATCTTCCCACCCTTGTCAGCGAGCTGGGGGGCTGTGCTCCCAGTGTCCATGGGATGAAGCCCTGCCTTCAGACTGGCTGGATCTTCAAAACCAACCTCCACGCTTAGTTTTGGGAGCAAGTAGAATTGAAAAGGCATGCGTGGGAATGCCTCATTTCTGCTAAAGGGCAAAACTGCACTGCCATCTTAGTAAAATGAGGTGATCTCCAGTGACCCACATCCGGGTTAGCCTCAAGGAATCTCTTGGTGGTCCAGTGTCAGAGGGCTCTCTGAGCTAGAGAATGGGCTCTAGGGCTGGCTCTGCTGTGCCCCAGGTGTGGCCAGAGTTGCATTTCCTGGAGCATTGCAGAAGAGAGGCTTAGGGGTTCATGGCCCCCTCTGCCAACACCCCCACACTCCCACCCTGGGCTGCCAGGGCAGCCTGGTTTCTGATTGCCCGATCCCCAGCTTGGAAGGCAGGAGTTCGGTGAGTTATGGTCTCCCTGGAGCTGGGAGGGTGTCCCAGGGAGCCAGTGCTTTCCATTTCACATGGCCAGCTGCCGCCCCTGTTGGGCATTAGAACCACAATTCTGCCTGAACTGGATGTTCCTGGCCTGTGCCGTAAGTGCCTTTTCGAGTCCTCCTCCTTTTACTACTTGATACCCTTTATAAGAGAGGACTTTCCCCTCCTTCCTGTTTATTTGTCCGTCTGAACTTCTGCTTTTTAATCCACCATGTCTTGGCCCATTACTCTACTCTTCACATTGCCCAGAGCTGTGTTCATAGAATCTAGGGGAGGTCATGAACGAATGCCCTGACCATAGTGCAGCTAGCACTTGGTGGCCCACGAACCCTTTGATCTATGGTCCAGTTGGGGGGGCATTGGTCCCCACATGTATCACATGTGATTGGCATGTAGGCTGACATTATGTTATTTCTTCCGCAGGCTCCTCAGAGGTGTTCCTACCCCCAGACCCTATCTTCGCTTCGGCCATGTCAGAAAGTGACAACGTGTTCTGTGCCCAACTCCAGTGCTTCCATTTCCCCACCCTCCGCCACCAAGACCTGCACAGCTGGCATGCAGAGAATTGCTATGAGAAGTCTTCATTTCTCTGTAAAAGAAGTAAGCCACCTCGTCTGGTACTCCTAGTGAGCTGTGAGGAAGTGTTTCTCATGAATATGTGGCTGTCTGATCTCTGGACCTTGGCATCGACCTTGAGTAGACTTCGACATCATGGTGCACTGAGGCAGACCCCTGTGTCTCAGTGGGGCGGCAGGAGCTCCTTGCCTGGCTCACACCCCACTCTGAAGGGGCACAGGTGCCGTGGAGGGAGGGCAGGAATTTGGGCAGCGGTTGATATCCGTGAACCCTCCTTTCTCTTTCCCAGCATAGAGGTGATAATTCCTGCCCTCCACACCTCATTGTTGTTAAGAGATTACATGAGAATGATGACAGAGGACATGCTACGTCTTGTGGTGTTGGGAGAGGGGTGTTGGAGTCTCTGACTGCCTTGGTCACCTACCCATACTCTCCTTAGGCCTTTCCAAGACTTCTCACTTCACAACTGGGCCACTCCCCACCTCAGCCTGTGGTGTTTCCCTGTCCCTCTTCCCAATCACTCACCCACATTCCATATCAAGGTCTCCTCCAGCTTCAGGGATTTGCAATGTGTTGTGCATGCCGAGGGCAAGGCTCCCCGCCAGTCCCCTCTGCAGTGGGTGGAGGGCCGAATCGAATCCAGAGGCAGCATGTGAGGCAGGCTGGGTTGCAGCCAGTGATCTTAGCACCATTAATATGGACCATCATCCCCTTCCCTGCCAATTTGTATAGGTCAGGGCATCATAGATTTCTGAGCCTGTTTCTGGACCTCCATTCTGACCCTTGGCTGTTTGTCAGTCCCATGTTGATACCATGCTGTCTTTACAGGAGCTTTGGGATATATCCTCCTAGGTGGTGGTGGGCTTCTCTGTCTTGCTTTTTGCCGCTTATGTTGTCAATTCTTGACCTTTTTTTCTTCTGCATCAATTTTAGGATCTACTTTCTGAGCTCCTTTATTAGAATTCTTACGTGGTTGTATTCTCCTAGATTTTCTATTTAGACATTTTTATGTCCTCTTTCAAATCTTTGACTTTTTATTTCTTTACCTTTTGTCCCCTGCTGTTACTTGCTAAGGTTTTTAGTGTAGTGTTGATGAGAAGTGCTGATGGTGAGCGTTCTTATCCTCCCAACCTAAAAGGGAAAGCTTTTAGTGTTTCATTGTTAAGTGGTACTTTCCGTAAGATTGCCAAAATACCTTTTTGAGGTTAAGGAAGTACCCTTCTATTCCTAGTTTGCCAGGAATTTCTACATTCCTAAAATGTAAATGTGTTTTCTGCATTTATTAGGATTACGTGGCTTTTCTTCTTTGCTGATTTATATTGCTGTTTAGTTTATATTACATGATTTAATTTGTCATTTACTTTTTTACATTGGTAGATCCTCTGATGTTAAACCGTCTCAGAGTTTTTGTGTATCTGTTGCTGGTTTTGCTTGGCTGATAATTATTTAGGATTTTTGAAACTCCTTTAAGAAGTGAGCTTGGCCCGTTATGGTCCTTTTCTGCGCTCTCCTTGACTAATTTCTATATCACATTTATATTCAATTTATGAAATGAATTCAGAAGCATTCTTTTTTACCATGAGTATTTGGCAGGCCATAGTCTTTAAGACATCTGGGCCTGGGAGGTGGGTGATTTTGTCATTTGGTATTTAGATACACAGTTGATGGTCCTTGAACAACACGGTTTTAAATCCACTATACATAGATTTATTTCAGTAAATATAGTAACACTATTGTAAATGCATTTCTTTTCTTTATGATTTTTTTTTTATTTTTTTATTTTTATTTCTTTCTAGGAGAGAGAGAGAGAGAAAGACAGCATGAGCAGGGGAGGGTCAGAGAGAGAGGGAGATACAGACTCTGAAATAGGCTCCAGACTCTGAGCTGGCAGTCAGCACAGAGCCTGACGCGGGGCTTGAACCCACGAACCGTGAGATCATGACCTAAGCGAAAGTCGGATGCTTAACCAACTAAGCCACCCAGGCGCCCCTCTTTATGATTTTCTTAATAACATTATCTTTTCTCCAGTTTATTGTAAGAATATAGTGTTTAGTATGTATAACATACAAAATAGGTATTAGTTGATTGTGTTATCACTGGGACTTTGGGTCAACAGTAGACTATTAGTACTTTCTTTTTGGGGGAAATCAACAGTTGTACATGGATTTTCAACTATGCAGAGGTCAGCGTCCCTAACCCCTGCATTGTTCAAGGGTCCACTGTAATTTCAGACTTAGGAAAAAATTGTGAGAATGCTATGAAGAACTTTCTCTCATATACCCCCTGTATAGATTCACCAATTACTTGTATTTTGCCACATTTGCTTATCATTTTTTCTCTGCATATTTCTTCTGAACCATTTGAGAGTAAATTGAAGATATTGTGCCCTCGAGGCCTAAATAATTACTGTGTTTCATAAGAACCAGGACACGCTCTTATATAACTGCAGCACAGTTATCAAAATCGGGACATTTAACATGAGTATGTTGCTACAGTAATCTATAATTTGTTATGACCGTTTTGTCAATTGTTTCAATAATATGCTTTAGAGCTACTTTTTTTCCTGGTCCAGGATCCAGTCCAGAATCATGCACTGCATTTAGTTGTAGTATTTCTTTAATTTCCTTTTTGTCTTTCAATTTGAATAATTTGTTTTGTTTTGTTTTCCTGTTTTGGGTTTTCCTTTTTTCTTTTCTTCTATTCTTTTTTCTTTTCTTTTCTTTTTTTTTTTTTGAGAGAGAGAGAGTGCATGCATGCATCAGTGGTAAAAAGAGGGGCATAGGGAAGGGGAGAGAGAATCTTAAGTGAGCTCCGTGCTCAGTGAGGAGCCCAATGTGGGGCTTGATCTCACGACCATGATATTGTGACTTAAGCCTAAATCAAGTCAGATGCTTAACTGACTGAGCCACCCAGGCGCCCCTGTTTGAGTAATTCTGTTAACATGTTTTACTGGTTCTTTCCTTGGCTGTGTCAAGTCTGCCTATAAGCCCACTGATGGCATTTTTCGCCTTTTGGGGAGTTTTTAATGTTTTCTTTTTGAGAGAGAGAGAGAGAGAGCAGAGAAGGGGTAGAGAGAGAGGGAGACACAGAATCCAAAGCAGGCTTCAGGCTCTGAGCTGTCAGCACAGAGCCGGATGCGGGGCTTAAAACCACGAACCATGAGATCATGACCTGAGCCAAAGGTGGACACTTAACTGACTGAGCCAACCAGGTACCCCATTATCTGCCTTTTCCATTAGAGCTTTTGGCATATTAATCAAAGTTACTTTAAATTTTCTGTAAGATGCTTCCTTTATCCTGGTGTGGTTTTGTTGATCTGTTGGCCTCTGGAGTTTTTGTGGGTTTTTTTTTTTTCCGGCTTTTGGTATGCCTCATAATATTTTGTTGAGGGTCGGACAACTCTGTAGGACACTAGAGGGTGAGTTCAATAGGTACTTTTTGTGCATGGAAAGAGCCTTGCCTTTCCTTCTGATAGGACTTTTGTGTAGGAAGGGTCTTTACTGCAGTGGTGGTGGGGATCAGTCTGGGCAGGATTTGGGCTGCACTGTGAACATGCCCCCATGCTCCCAGCCTTCGTAGTCAGTAGATTCCTTGTGTCTGGGTGGATTCATTTTCCAGAGGGCTCTTAATGTCTGCTCTGCCCTCTGCTTTAGGTCTTCCCTCTGGGCCACTCTTCAGAGAGTCTGTCTCTTGCAACTGTCCTAGTGTGTGTGGTCTTCATAAGTGCATCCGTCTCGCCTCTAGCTGGAGTTGTGGATCCAACACTGGGGGTTTTCACGAGTGCCCTAAAGGCTCCTGGTGTGCTCTGATTGGAGGTGGTTGGCATGGGAAGCTGGGGTCAAGCTGACTAGAAGCCACCCAGTTGAGGGGCGCCTGAGTGGTTCAGTCAGTTAAGTGTCCAGCTTCAGTTCAGGTCATGATCTCAGTTTGTGAGTTCAAGCCCCCTGTTGTCAGGCTCTGTGCTGACGGCTCAGAGCTTGGAGCCTGCTTCAGATTCTGTGTCTCTCTCTCTCTTTCTGGCCCTCCCCCACTCATGCTCTGTCTCTCTCAAAAATAAAAAACTTTTTTTTTTTTTTAATGCTTATCTTTGGGAGAGAGAGAGAAATAACGTGTGAGGAGCTGGGGGCAGAAAGAGAGAGGGAGACACAGAATCCGAAGCAGGCTCCGGGCTCTGAGCTGTCTCACGGAGCCTGACGTGGGTCTCAGACTCACGGACCATGAGATCATGACCTGAGCCAAAATCAGATGCTTAACCGACAGAGCCACCCAGGCATCCCCAAAATAAAAAACATTAAAAAAAAATTTTTTTTTAAAGCCAGTCAGTTGAGGTGATTGGTTTGAGGAGCATATTTGGCTTTCTCTGCTGGCTCCTGCCTTGGAAGTGTGGAAGAAAAAATAGGTGGCGGGGGGGTGGGGGGTGTGCCTGGGTGGCTCAGTCGGCTAAGCATCCGACTTTGGCTCAGGTCATGATCTCACACTTCGTGGGTTCGAACCTCGCTTCAGGCTCTGTGCTGACAGCCAGCCCAGAGCCTGGAGCCTGTTTCAGATTCTGTATCTTCCTTTCTCACTGACTCTCCCCTGTTCATGCTGTCTTTCTCTCTCTCTCTCTCAGAAATAAATTAAAAACATAAAAAAAGAAAAAAGAAAAGAAAAGAATAAAGAAAAAACAGGGAAGCTGCATCCATTGACCAAATCCTGAAGGTTCTGGGCTGGTTGCTGCAGAGGTGGTGGGTCTGAGCTCTGTTGTCCTCTATGGCTTGGCCATTGTCTGTATATTTAGCTTCTTAGAGATATCAAATCATGAGGCATATGGTGTCATTTTGCCTGACATTGGTGACATTAACTTTGAGCCCTGGATGAAAGTTGTGCCTGCCAGATTTCTCCACTGTGAAGTTCTAGTTTTTCCCCTTTTTAAATTAATAAGTAATATGTGTAGAGATACTTTATAACCATGTAAAATTACTATTCCTCATCAAACTTGTACCCGCTGATGTTAAGCATGTATTGGCAATTTTCTCTTTTTGTTTCTTCCATATTTACTAGTTGGCATTCTTTTGTAAGGAAAAGCATTCCCCTTTCCCCCATTTATTAATTTCTGTATGTTAGAATGCACTCTTGGATTTTTATTACATTAGTTGGGTTATACTTTATCACTGCCATTATTTTTATGCTGAATTTGATCCATTTATGGTGGCTTTTTAAAAAGTATTTATTTTTGAGAGGCAGAGTGCGAGTGGAGGAGGGGCAGAGAGAGACAGAGACACAGAATCTGAAGCAGGCTCAAGGCTCTGAGCCATCAGCACAAAACCCAGTGCGGGGCTCAAACACACAAGCGGTGAGATCACGACCTGAATCAAAGTTGGACACTTAACTGACTGAGCCACACAGCCACCCTCCTTTTTTTTTTTTTTTTGACATTTTTTATTGAGATCCTGTAGGTTCAGATGCATTTAAAGGAAATAAGACGGAGAGATCCCTTATGCATTTTGCCTGACTTCCCCAAATGGGAACATTTTGCAAAACTGCTACAGCCAGGATATTGACTTGGACACAATCCACTGGTCTTTCTCAGATATCTCTAGTTTTACTTGTACTCTGTGTGTGTGTGTGTGTGTGTGTGTGTGTAAGAGAGAGATCTATAGAATTTTTATTACTTGCGTAGGTTACTGTAATATAGTCAAGATATGAGTAGTTCCAACACCACAAAGATCCTCCCTATTATTCCTTTATAACCGTACCCACTTATGGTAGAATTCTCCAGTGAAGCCATTTGGGACTGAGATTTCTTTTGGGGGGAGTTTTAAAATTATAAATTCAACTTATTTGATGCTTATAGGACAGTTCAGATTGTCTGATTCACGTTGAGTGAATTTTTGATAGTTCGTGGTTTTCAAAGAATTGATCCATTTCTTTAAGTATTCAAATTTATGAGCATAGAGTTGTTCATAGTATTCTGTTACTAACCTTCTTGTGGTTGCAGGATTTATAGTGATAATCCCTATTTCATTCCTGCTGTTGGTAATCTGTGTTTCTCCCATTTTGATTTTGTCAGTCTTGTGAAAGGTTTATCTATTTTGTTGATTTTCTTAAAGAAGCAGCTTTTTGTTTCATTGATTTTTCTCTGTTTTCAATTTCACTTGATTATTGCTCTTTATTATTTCCTTCTGTTTGCTTTCTTTTTCTAGTTCATCCTGTAATCTCTGGACTCAGCCTTTTTCCAAAGAGCCTTGGAGGACCTGGGCGCTAGTTATGCTCATGACTTTTACACCCTTTCAGTGGACAGAGCTAAGATGTGTGTGTGTGTGTGTGTGTGTGTGTGTGTGTGTGTGTGTGTGTGTGTGTGTGTTTTGGATGTAGATCTTTGATACTAGTTTAGTTGTTTTAATGATTATGGACATAACTCAAGTTATCTGGTTCTTTTTGAGTCAATTTGATAAATTCTGTTTATCTATGGCATTGCTTATTATATGTCTACATTTTCTAATTCATTTTTGTACAATTCTCTTAGCATTCTCTTATGATTTTTGAAACATTCATGTTTATTATTATGACCTCCTTTTGATTCCTTTTTTTTTTAACATTTATTTATTTTTGAAACAGAAAAAGACAGAGCATAAGTAGGGGAGGGACAGAGAGAGAGGGAAATCCAAAGCAGGCTCTAGACTCTGAGCTGTCAGCACAGAGACCAATGTGGGGCTCAAACCCACAGATCACGAGATCATGACCTGAGCCAAAGTCAGTTGCTTAACTGACTGAGCCACCCAGGCACCCCTGGTTCCTAATATTTATACTTTCCTCCTTTTTGTTGTTAGTCTTACGGAAGATTTGACTCTGATTCATCTTTGTAAATAATCAGTTTTGGATAGTAACTGATTTTCATTGTTGTTTATCTGTTTTCTATGTTATTATTTTCTACCATCAATTTCTATCTTTTTACTTTCATTAGGTTTACCCTTTTCTTTTTCCATCTTTTAGAGTTAGATCCTTATGTCCTTAATTTTTAGTTTTTTCTAATATAAGGCTTAATGTTTAGTTTTCCCTGTATACAAAATTTTCCCTTAAGTGCAAGTTTGATGAATTTGTACACATGTATAAGCATTTCCCAAATCAAGATGTGGAATATTCCTAACCTCCAGAAGATGCTTCCTGTCCCTACCTCGTCAGTATATTTCTTCCTTCCAAGAAGTCATTCTCATGTTCTTTTAGAATTTTTGTTACTGTTCCATATGTGCTTGAATTCTTTTTTTTTTATTATTTTTTTAATTGTTTTTATTTTATTTCTGAGAGAAAGAGAGAGACAGTGTGAGCAGGGGAGGGTCAGAGAGGGAGACACAGAATCTGAAACAGGCTCCAGGCTCTGAGCTGGCAGTCAGCACAGAGCCCAACGTGGGGCTCGAACCCACGAACCATGAGATCATGACCTGAGCCGAAGTTGGACACTTAACTGACTGAGCCACCCAGGCGCCCCTTGAACTCTTGGCCATAGGATTTTTTATACATTTATTAGCTCGGGCCTACTGTTGGTATTGTTCAGGGCTGTTTGGGCTGCACAATACATCAATTGTTAAAAGAGAATTATTTTGAATCTCTCACTGTGGATGTTGATTTATCCGTTCTTCCTTGATGATTCTCTAGTTTTAGTTTTATATGTCTTGAGATCATGTTACTGGGGTCATAAGTACGTATAATTATTAGATCTTCTTGATGAATTGAACCTTTTTATCATGATGTTAATAATTCCTTTTTATCCATAGTAGTTTTTGTTCGCTTTGCTTAACGTCTTACTTCTTTTCTAAGGTAGCTACAAAATGGCGTTAAGAGGCTTACTACTCAGATAGCCAGACTTTAAATCCAAGTTTGGCTTTGTGTAGTTTCTTGAGCTCTGTCCTTGGGTTCCACATCGGGAACAGCAGGGGGTGGTAGAGCACCCACCTCACTGTGTTGTTGGGAGAGATTAGCTAACGTATGTGCAGTGCAAAGAACAGTCCTTGGCATAGAAAAAGCTCTCAATATATATGAACTGTTTTTATTATTATTACATAATTTTGTGCTAGCTTCCTTTTAATATGTCTTTTTGTACTCTTTTAATTAAGCTTTCAAGTTGATTTTAGCACCTTGTTCTGTGCTGTTTACTCAGAATTTTGCTTCTGTTTGTTTTTGTTTTTGTTTTTTTAATCTTTTCCTGACTTATATGAGACTAATCAACTTTTCTCTGGTCTCTTACTTCTTATACTGGTTCAGAAATTATGTTATATCTGCCTTTCCTGTTAGTGGTTACTCTTAGATTTTTAAAGGGCATAATTGATTTATTTTTTAAATCTGAAGATAGTCAGTGCCTCTAACTTCCTTCTGATTAATACAAAGACCCTATATTGTTTTAGCTCCAGTTGTTCCCCAGCTTCTGAGTTACCCATATTTGCTGTCTATTACTTTAGTTTTACTTTGTTTTACATTTCTTTTTTTATGTTTATTTTTAAGAGAGCACTTAAAAATAAGTGCTCCTAAGCAGGCTGAGCACTGTCACCATAGAGCCAGAAATGAGGCTTGATCTCATGAACCACGAGATCATGACCTGATCTGAAGAGTCGGATACTTGTGGCACCTGGGTGGCTCAGTTGGTTTAGCGTCTGACTCTTGATCTTGCCTCAGGTCATGATCTCATGGTTCAGAGGTGGAGCCCCCCACCAGGCTCTGTGCTCACACCATGGAGCCTGTGTGGGATTCTCTCTCCTCCTCTCTCTCTACCCCTCCTCCACTCACATGTGCAAACTCTCCCTATTTTGCTCTCAAAATGAATAAATAAACTTTAAAAAAAGAAAAAAGTTGGACACTTAACTGACTGAGCCACCTAGGCTCCCCTGTTTTAACACTTCTTAAATGAATAACTTGTTTTAAGAGGTTAGCATTTATATATATTTCCTCATATGTTTATCAGTTTCTTATTTATTATTTCCTCTTGCATCCCACTTCTTTCTGGATTCGTGTTTTTATCTTTCACATGCATTCTTCAGCAGCTCTTTGAGGTGAGGTTGTGTTGTTAGTGTTACACTCTATTACTCTCTGTATGAAAAGTGTAAGTTTTGCCTCCAATCCTAAATGTTAGTTTAGCTGGGTATAGATTTGTCAGTTAACAGTTACTTTTTCTCTAGACTTTGAAGATGTTATTTTATTGTTTCTGCTTGTTCTTTGCTCTGAACTGTCATATGCCTTTCCTTGGTTTGTAGGTGCATTATAAATTTTAAAACTTATTACCTTCTATGAGCACCCCACCCAGGTGGCCAGGTACCCCAGTGTGATAAGGTTGGCCTCTGCTGTAAATTCTCATTCTTGTCCTCCCCTGACTGTGACCTAGTGACATTTCAAGTGTTCCAGTGAAATTCCCTCATGCTTTTGCTTGTGTTCTCTACCCTGACCCCCAATAAAGCTCTTGCTGTGGGTCCTTGCTCCTTCTCTGCTTCCCACCCATTTGGTTGAGTGGCCCTCTTGGTGCTCTTCCTGTGTGATCCCTCTTGTCACGCAAGGACTCTGTCGGTCTAGGACCTGAGTATAATACCCTTTGTTTTCCTGTGATTCCCCTGTCGCCCCTTTTGTGGCCACACCTGACTGACCTACCTAAAGGAACGCAGAACAGTAGGTAATCTTCATCTCTTATTGCTTTTGAGAGCTTCTCTTTGTTGATACCCTGAGATTTTATCACATTGTGTCTAGTTATTTATTTATTTTTATTTGTCCTTTTAGGATCTCTCGGGATTTATGTGTCTGTTTAATTATGGGAAGATCTCAGCCATCATCTTTGTTTAACACCTGTATTGAGATAAAGTTCACACACAGTAAAACCTTGGTTTGCAAACATAATTTGTTTCAGAAACATGCTTGTAATCCAAAGCACTGCATGTCAAAGTGTATTTCCCCATAAGAAATAATGGAAACTCAGGTGATTTGTTCTACAACCCAAAAATATTCATATAAAAATGATTACAGTACTGTAATAATAAAGAAAACACAAAATATAAAGAAAAATAAATTAACCTGCACTTAAACTTTGAAAACCTTCATGGCTGGTTCAGTGAGGGAGATGAGGGAGAGGAGGATTATTGTGTAACACAACTTTCATTATCAGTAATGGAATCACTCTATCTATTGGCTCAATGGAATCTTTTTCTTCATTGGGGGCATTGTATATGTTTGTTCAGATATTGACTACAGTACTGTATTAATAAACTCGTCATATACTGCATTTAATGTAACTGGCAATAAGGCAGCAAAGGAGAGGGTCTGTACTGCAGGCAGCCTGATCTAGAATGAAGCAAAGCATTCCTAGGCTTACTCTTGTATGAAAAAGCAAAGGACTGTCCATAAGTGCTTTGAAGTGACAAAAAATACATTAGTGCCAGTTGTGGGTACCTTCCAACGTTCTGAAAAACCACTGATTACTGCGAACACTGTGGCCTAAGACTGAACATCTGAGCATGGGAGACAATCCTGCATTGAAAGAGAGAAGAACCATTGACTCAGTTGTGCTCATGTGACATGCGGTATCATATTGCAAGTCATTGCTTATTTATCAAGTTATAATTTATTAGAAATGTTTGCTAGTCTTGGGACACCTGGATGGCTCAGTCGCTTAAGTGTCTGACTTCAGCTCAGGTCATGATCTCACAGTTTGTGGGTTCGAGCCCCGCGTCAGGCTCTGTGCTGACAGCTTGGAGCCTGGAGCCTGCTTCGCATTCTGTGTCTCCCTCTCTCTGTCTCTCCCCCGCTCACACTGTCTCTCTCAAAAATAAATAAAAACTAGGAAAAAAATTTTTTTAAAAAGTCTGCTAGTCTTGCAGAACACTCGCAGAACAAGTTACTTTCAATCCAAGATTTTAAGGTACCTTATAATTCACCCATTTAAAGTATACCATTCAGCACTTTAGTTTATTCACTGGTAAGTGCAACTATTACCACTAATTCCACATACGTATACACATACATTTTGCTATATATATTTTATTCAGATTGATACTGGGTTCGTTTCAGTGATACGTGGAATGTTACCTCTGTATAACCCTATTTCCTTTCCCTTTTTCTGTGGTAATGTTATCATATACATTAGGTCTGTTAGTGTTACAAACCAACAATACATGGTTATTAATTACCACCTCCAGTCCTTTACTTAGCCCAGAAGAGCTTTGCCTCCACACACCTCCTTTGGGCTTTATTGGCAAACACATACATTACATTTCTATATGTTAGAAGCCCAATATGACATTATAAACACAGTATTTTATATAGTTGCCTCTTCAATCAGTTAAGAGGGAAAAAATACTCATTGATATTGTCTTCCATAATGACATAATTATCTTTTCTGGTGCTTTTTGTTTTTTTGTATGGATTCAGATTCCTCTCTGAGAGTCTCTTGCTTTGGGCCTAAAGAACTTCCTTTAGGGTGGTTAATAAAAATGGCTTCCTTTGGTATTTCGTGTAAAGTGAGTGTGAAAGCAACATATTCTCTCGGGTCTTATCTCTCCAGGGGAAGTCTTTATTTTTTGATTTTTATTATTCTTTTTTTTTTTTTTTTTTTTTTTTAATTTATTTTTTTTTTTGTAAGAGAGAGCGTGAGCAGGGGAGGGTCAGAAGAGAGAGGGAGTCACAGACTCGAAACAGGCTCCAGGCTCTGAGCTGGCAGTCAGCACAGAGCCCGATGCGGGGCTCGAACCCACGAACCACGAGATCATGACCCAAGCGAAAGTCAGACGCTTAACCGACTAAGCCACCCAGGCACCCCTGGATATAGGATTCTTAGTTGACAGTTTTTTCTTTGAGCACCTTCAGTATGTGATCCCACTGCCTTCTTGCCTCTGTTCTTTCTGCTGAGAAGTCAGCTGTCAGTCTTCTGAGGCTTCCCTTATCGGTAACAAGTCATTTCTGGTTTGCTGTTTTTAAGGTTTTCACCTTTTCTTCAGCTTTAGCACTTTTACTATGATGTGTCTGATGCGTTTAGGTTTTGTGCATTTATCCAACTTGGAGTTTGTTATGCTTCCTACATATACAGGTTTTGTTTTTCAGTGAGTCTGGCAAGTTTTCAGCCCTTATTTCTTTAGATGTTTTTTCTCCTTCGACCCTCTTCTCTCTCTTCCTGGTACTTTCATTTTGTCTATGATGGTGCACTTGATGGTGTCCTACATTTCTTGGAGGGATGCTCATTTTTCTTCATTCTTTTTCTCTCTTCTAACAGAGAACAATTCTATGTGAGTTTCTTGCCCTGCAAATTTCTGACCATATGAGTTATGTAGATTTGACCCCAGTCTTTGGTGTGCAACAGACTCCTGGTTGTGAGATTTCTGATGAGTTTTTCTAAATGTCTCTAGTTAGGCACTGAAACAAACTTCTTCTCATTTCCCTTTACCTTTCACCAACCATGTGTGTTTTGGGAGAGCTGCCCCTGCCTCATCATTCATCTCTTCCCCCAGGCATCTCTTGTGTCTGCTTGCTGGCTTAGGGGTCTAACTGTTCAGCTCTCTCTTGTCCCTGGCCAAGGCTATTTCTTCCTCTAGCCCCAGGTCAGCTCTGCACAGAGTTTAATGTGTATGTGTTGGGACTAGTAGACTGTCTTCACAAGCAGAACCAGCAGCTTCTTGGGAGGCTCCTTTGTGACAGATTCTCAGATGTGCCCTAGAATGGTTAATAGGCACGGCAACTGCATCTTAAAATCGAGGAAACCTCTAAGTAAACCTCTAAGCAAACCTCTAAGTTTGCTTAAGCAAACACTTAAAAGCAGATACTTCTCCATGGGCTTTTCCCCTGAATCTAGCACTCTTCTCTCCCCTAGCTGTCTGGGCTCATGGCCAGGTGTGCCCTGACCAAGTATGCTTTGTCCTAACAGTGAGCTGTAGTGACCTTTCTCAGATAGCTACTCCCTACAGCCATGGGGCCAACTCACACACTCCAGCACCAGAAGGCTCCCAGGTTGATCTTGCCAACTCCCCTGTTGTCATCTGTCCCCCAGGTGGGAAGAGTCAGGGCTCCTTGTGCTGATAATGCATACATAGAGGCATGTGTATGCTTGTTGCAGGTCAGACGTGTGTTGACATCAAGGACAACGTGGTGGATGAAGGGTTCTATTTCACCCCCAAAGGAGACGACCCATGCCTGAGTTGCACCTGCCATGGTGGGGAGCCTGAGATGTGTGTGGCTGCCCTCTGTGAGAGGCCCCAGGGCTGCCAGCAGTACCGCAAGGACCCCAAGGAGTGCTGCAAGTTCATGTGCCTGGACCCAGGTGAGACTGGTGGTGGGTCACGAGTCCGCTTCCCTGTTCTAAGCTGGAGCCTATGTGTCTTTCTGCTTTGTCAGTAGTAGGGACCCATGAGAGCTCATGGCACATGGCATAACAACAGTGGCAGCATTTGTTCACAGAGCTGGCCAGCTACTCTCGTGGGCATGTATGTGTCACATGACCCAGCCGCCTCTAACTGCCACCTCTCAAGTTGGCTTGTGTCAGCTCTCAGGTAACAGGTATCGTACACCAGTGAACTTGAACTTGAGTATGGGCGTCTGTTCGCAATCAGTTGTAAATGAGGGCTTCACACCTGACCTGTCTTTCTCCTCTCAAGACTAATGTCCCCATTTGAGCTCTTCCCTGAGTATGGTGATGTGGAGGATAATGACACTTTTTACTGCTTATAGTCATCGATTTTTACTGTTAAAATCTTTAAGGAAAAGATTAAATATTATTCTCAGTTTTAAGAGAAAACTCCTTTCTACCAGGTGGTGCTCTGTGGTTAAGACACTATGTAGGCATGTGGTCTCTAGATAACCCTCTTCCTTCCTTTTCCACACACGCGCGCGCACACACACACACACACACACACACACACACACACACACACACACACACTAGAGACCAGCAGATAGCAACCTACTCTGTAGGGCCATTAGTGGGCATCACACCCCATACAGCATGCTGGATTGTTCTCCACAGAGTTGGCATCTCTGTGAATTCATGATATTAAGAGAAATGTAAATCAAAAACATGAATTTGTTTTTTATCTTGGCTGCTGCAGTTTGAGAGAGACATGGGCAGAAACTTGTGGAAGTTCCTGAGCTTGTGGAACTTGTAGAAGAACAACCTGGGCAGGATGTGTTGGCCATCTCCATCCTCCAGGGCCCCTGTGGAGGACATACTGGTTTGCCCAGTGCTGGTGGGACAGCTGGAGCTAGCACATGAGGGCCACAACAAGAGCTCTCCGTGTCTCTGCATGCCAGGAGGGCTTCTGGGGAGAGTGCAAAGTAGTGTCAGACAGTGTCTGAGATTTGACCGAATCAAACACTCTGGCACATGTCCCAAATGTGCAGTCAAGTATGGAGAGTACAGAGGAGCCTACCAGGGAACATGGAGTTCAGTGAGAGTACACTTGAGCCTCAGGGTAGTTGCTATCTGCTTGTATAGGATGCATTCCTATGGGATTCTGACAAGCACCTATTCAGTGCTTACCAGGTCTCCTGTGTCTTGGCCCCATCACTCTAAGCCTCCAGTTCATTTACTTTCCATATGAATCCACCTCTGGCTTTCACAAGCCACATCACCTGGACTTCTCATTCCAATTCTTAGGAGTCTACCAGTGTTGCCTTACCTCTCCATCCAGACTTTGTAATAACGACCAGACTTTTATAAGGCCATGAGAGCCTGCCCAGCCCTGAGGACTTCTCAGCAGAGCAGGGCCCTCAGGGCCTCTGGATGAGACTATAGCTGCTGCAAGCTATTCTCCTGTGCTGTCAGAGCAGCTTATCTAGGGCCTCTCCCTGCCTCTTGCTTCAGCCTCACTTTTACAGGGTCCTAACTGCTTCCCACGTTGGAGTGTTTTCTCTTGGCAAGTACCTGTATTCCAAAAAGGACAGAGACACTGCCACCCAAACTGGGGACATTGGGAAAGCATCCCCTTAAACAAGGCAAGGATATCTGCTCTCACCACTCTGTTCAGGGTTGTACAGGAGGTCATTGGCTATGCTGAAAATGAAATGGTATCCAGACCAGAAGGGAAAAATGAAATAATCTTTTTTTTAATAGATTACGTGATTGTCCACATAGAAAATCCCAGAGATCTACAGGAAAGATACTGAAACTAGTAAATGTGTTTAGCAAGGTCTCCAGATACATGATCAATATATATATAAAACTCTGTTGTTTTTATGTATACTACTTATGAACAGTTGGAAATTGAATTTTCTAAGAAAAGTACCACTTACAGTACCAAAAACCATGGAATCCTTAAGGATTATACAAATATCTGCACAATCTGAATGCTACAAACCATAAAATACTGATGAAAGAAATCAAAGGTGTAAATAAAAGGAGAGGTATACCATGTTCATGGATCATTAGGCAGTTAATTCCCCCAAATTATCTTTGGATACAATGCAGTCCCAACCAAAATTCCAGCAGACTTGGCAGACATCGATAAAATGATTCTAAAATTTATGTAGAAAGGCAAAGGAATTAGAGTAGATAAAACAGTGTTAAAAAGTTGGAGGATTCATGGTACTTGATTTAAAACTTAGTGTACAGTCCTAGTAAACAAAACAGTGCAGTATTATCAAGAGATATATAGGGGTGCCTGAGTGGCTCAGTTGGTTAAGCGTCCAACTTCGGCTCAAGTCATGATCTCATGGTTCGTGGGTTTGAGCCCCACATCAAGCTCTGTGCTGACAGCTCAGAAGCTCGGAGTCTGGAGCCTGCTTCAGATTCTGTGTCTCCCTCTTTCTCTGCCCCTCCCCCACTCATGCTCTGTCTCTCTCTCTCAAAAATAAAAATAAACATTAAAACATTTTTTTTAAAAAGAACTATATAGATCAGTGGACTCTAGAGTCTAGAAATAGCCCCCACACTTACTTGGTCAACTGGTATTTGACAAAGGTACAAAGGCAATTAAATGGAGAAAGGATAGTCTTTCAACAAATGGTACTGGAAAATTGGACATCTATATGCAAATATATACACATGCACACACCTTAAATTTGTATACAAATTAACTCAAGGGGCACCTGGGTGGCTCAGTTGGTTAAACATCTGACTCTTGATTTTGGCTCAGGTCATGATCTCACATTTCATGGGATCAAGTCCCATATCAGGCTCTGCACTGACAGTACAGAGCCTTCCTGGGATCCTCTCCCTCTCTCTCTGCCCCTCCCCTGCTTTCTCTCTCTCAAAATAAATAAGTAAACTTAAACATTTTCTTTTAATTTTTTAATTAACTCAAAATTGGAAAACTTCTAGAAGAAAATATATCTCTAAAAAAATAAAGTCTGTTAAAAGAAAATAGAAAACATGGAAAAATCTTTGCAACCTTGGGATAGGCAACATTTATAGCTGACATCAAAAGCATGATCCACAAAAGAAAAATTGATAAATTAGACTTCATCAGAATTGAAAACTTCTGCTTTTTGAAAGTTGCTTAAGGAAATGAAAAGATGAGCCACCAGCAGAGAAAAATATTTGTGAAACACAAGTCAGACAGAGTCTTGTATTCAGAATATATAAAGACTCTACAAACTCAATAATAAGAAACCACCCCCATTAAAAAGTGGGGAGGGGCGCCTGGGTAGCTCAGTCAGTTGAGCATCTGACTCTTGATTTCGGCTTAGGTCATGGTCTGTCCCACAGTTTGTGGGTTCAAGCTCCACATTGGGCTCTACATTGACAGTGCAGAGCCTGCTTGGGATTCCATCTCTGCCTCTATATCTGCCCCAACCCCTCTCACATGCACACGTGTTCTCTTTCTCAGAATAAATAAACTTTTTTTTTAAGTGGGGAAAAGATTTAAAATGACACTTCACCAAAGTGTCATGATGGCAGTCAAACAGCTGAAAAGATGTCCAACACTAGGGAAACATTGAATGCACTTGAGCCACCACACGTCATGGAAGACTGAAATAACAACTGCCAACCTTGAGTAGTGGCTGAGGCACAGAGCATCTGTCCCTCTCACAGTGCTTTCCATTCCCCTCCTCACTGGTGCCCTGGGGAAGCCTGGGGTCACAAGGCTCCAAGAAGTGAGAGAAGGTGCCAGCAGTGCATCTGCCAGGAGCAGAGCCCACGTTAGAGTCCAGGGCATTGGCCTCTGATTCCTGCTGAGCTTCTGCTTCACCAGCTATCTCTGACAGAGATTGAAACCATTAACCATGTAAGCAAGCTCAGTGAAATGGTTAAGTTCCTTATCATTGGCGTTCTTCATGCACAGACTGGGCAGCTACGTGAAAAGGACATGGGATGGCTCAGGCATCAGACCAAGGGCCAGGCCAGGTGGGCTTCAGGGCACCTTCAATTCCAACAGCATCTGCCCCGGCGAGACATGTCCTCTGGGGCCCAAGGGCAAACTAAGGACCAGTAGCCTGGAAGACAAAACACTGCCCCATCTGATACTGTCAAGAGCCCCCAAGGGGCGCCTGGGTGGCTCAGTTGGTTAAGCATCTGACTTTGGCTCAGGTCATGATCTCACGGTTTATGGGTTTGAGCCCCACATCGGGCTCTGTGCTGACAGCCAGCTAAGAGCCTGGAGACTGCTTCCGATTCTGTGTCTCCCTCTATCTCTGACCCTCCCCTGCTCATGCTGTCTCTCTCTCAGAAATAAATTAAAAAAAAAACATTAAAAAAAAATTTTTTTAAAAAGAGCCCCATGGAGGGACCAGCTGTGGCGAGTCCCCAGGGATCTAAGAGCTGGCTTCTGACCCTAGGATAATGCTGTCTTCTTTGTGTCTGACTACAGGTGGCTTTCTTCAGGAGATGTTCCCTCCTTCCTGGTAATCATCATGGAAGTATGGTCAGGGGCCTTGACTGTGTCCTTGGGTTTTAGAAGTGATTAAGAGTCATTGCAAAGGGGTTCCTCCTTTAGGTGTTTCCTTGGGATCTCTGAGCTGGCCACCAATTAATAGACTTGTCAGTAGCCCCCTGGGCTGACAGACTTCCTCCCACAGCCAGAGACAGAATGTTCCCTTGAGTCTGGAAGAGGATCAGAGGCACCAAAAAAAGCAGCTAATTGGTGAGAGGATGTATCCTTTCCACATATTTACTTCCCAAGTGTTGTCAGCAATAAATGCAACTTTGAGGGAAGCTTTCTGACCCCAGTGGGAGGAGGGCAAGTGTGAGCTCTGACCATCTGCATTGGTATGGATTGGTATGACAGTCCTTGGCCCTTCCACCCACACAGAGTCCTGCTTCCTGTGGATATGTGTCACTCTCTCAGTCTCCTCCCCCACCCCCCTTACCTCCCACACTGAAGCCACCTGGCCTTCCCTCTGGGTTTGTGGAGACATGCATTCCTGGGACCACTTCCTCATTCTGCTCTGCTGTGACTTGGTAAAAGTGGCTCATCTCATCTAGGTGAGAGCCCCTGGACATGTCCGTCATACTGTACGCACTCAGCCAATGCAGGTTTTCTCCCCTCACACTTCGTCCCATGATCATCGTCTGTGCCCTACCCACCGCAGCCCCACAGCAAACACCTAACCAGCACCGGTGTGCACCAGGGCAAGGCAGGGTGTCTCCATGTCAGCATTGTCAGCATTTGGGGCTTTCTGTGCACAGCAGGATGTTGAGCAGCGTCTATGGCCTCTACCTACTAGATGCCAGTAGTGTCTCCACCCCTTGAGTGGTTGATGATGACCAAGAGAGTGTCGGCATTGCCAAGTGTTCCCTGGAAGTTACAGAGTCTCCTGGGTGAACATCCCTGGTCTAGAGGCCAGCGGCTCCATCATATTTGTCTGCTTTTGTACTGTGTGGTCGGGGGCACAGGGGCCCATAACACAGCACCCTCCAGCTTTTAGGCAGAAGGGGCGCATCACCTGGCACTCAGGAGTGCTAGGCTGGAAGGTGAAACATCTTTCCTGGCCCACAATTTGCTTCTCTCCTTTGATGTTACCACAGTAGTCTTAATTTTCAGCTGTTTCATTTCTCCCATCTCTCCTAAGATCGTCAAGTACAGGGAATCAGGAAGCAAGCTGCCTTTTCTACACAGCTGCCTGGTGGTGAAGGGCCCCGTGGCCTTCCCATAGCACCAAGCACTGGGGGTCAGGCTCTCCTCTTCTGAGAAGAGCCAATTTCTTTCCTCTTCCTGTAACAGATGGCAACAGCCTGTTCGACTCCATGGCCAGTGGGATGCGTCTCATCGTTAGCTGCATCTCCTCCTTCCTCATCCTGTCGCTGCTGCTTTTCATGGTCCACCGGCTTCGCCAGAGGCGCCGGGAGCGCATTGAGTCCCTGATTGGAGCAAACTGTGAGTGAACTTGGCCCTGCCTATGACAGCCACAGTGGGGGCCCCACTCCAGGCTATGTCCCCTTTAGGGTGGGAGGGCACTGGAACCAGGAAGGGGGCAAGGGAAGGAGAGGGTGTTGATGATAGGGGTGCCCTGGGGTGTCCCTGTCCCAGCCACTTACCTGCTCCTGGGCTGAGCGCATACCTGGGAAACTGGAGGAGCTGTCCTTGGGACCCAAAAGCAGGCCATGGATATGTGGAGGGAGGGGCGCACCTCAATGCCAGCTGCCCCAGGCTCCCTGTCCCGCCAAACCTTGAAACAGGACAAGCAATTGCCCCTGTATTTTAGATGGGTGATATTACCTTTTCCGATAGCCTGGGCCATGAGTGGGTCACCTGGTGGGGGCAAAGAGGGCGGAGCAGCAGATGTCTATAACTGTTAGGCAACTTAGAGTGTGACTCGCCCTCCTTAGCCTGAGTTCTCTGCAGCGAGAGAGTTCTCTACTGTGGCCTGTGCCCTTAGTAGAGCTGCTGGGATCGCCCCTTGTGTCAGTGGGCAAGCTGTGCTCCCCAGCGCGCAGTCCCTTCGTCTGTGTGGGGAGCAGTGGGATGGGTGCACACCCTTGGGGGAGAGCCCCAAATCAAGGTGGCAGGAATGCAAAGGCACCGTGCCAGCTGCTGTTGGGGGCCTTACAGCACAGCCATTCCCCAGACCCTCAGCTCTCACCAGGTCACCTACAAAGACACTCGAGCTGGAGAGGTATGGTGAGGACTGGGCAGCAGAAGTGGCAGGATGTCATGATGGGTCGCACATGGGTGACGGGCAGGGACTCACTGAAGGAGAGGGTCCCCGTCAGAGCTTCAGGGCTCTCGTGTGGGCAGCTGGGCACATGAGTGTGACAGTCGGGATGTACAATGCCCTGGGCCTTTCTTTGGGTGACTCGGCTCTGTTGCTTGTCTCTCCCTCCTGTTGCCCAGTGCACCACTTCAACCTTGGCCGGAGGATCCCCGGCTTCGATTATGGCCCAGATGGGTTCGGCACCGGCCTCACGCCACTACACCTTTCTGACGACGGGGAAGGCGGCACGTTCCACTTCCATGACCCTCCTCCTCCCTACACCGCATACAAGTACCCAGACATCGACCAGCCTGATGATCCGCCGCCACCCTATGAGGCCTCCATTAACCCCGACAGTGTGTTCTACGACCCTGCAGGTGCTTCCCCCCAGGGACAGGGAACCAGCACATCACCAGGCTCGCACTGTTTGCAGCCCACTTGTCCTCCTCCCCAGTACACAGGACCTCCACTTCTTCCTGCCTTCTGCTTCTCTTTGGCTTTCCCTTTAAGGTGGAACCACCACCTGTCGGTGGGTGGGCTCTTCCCAGTGTTGCACATGACCATGGGCAGTGGCCATGCTGCCCCTTGCCTTCCTCCCAGGATCACCTGTTAGCAGGCAACCTTTGGGGCACACTCAGCTGGGCAATATGGAGAGATGGGGAGCCAGGTGCTGGCGGTTGTGGGGACAGGGCTGGCCCAGAGCTGCCAGGTGCCTGCCCAGAGCCAACTGCTGGGCCACAGAGACACATGTGCATATGTGGTAATCTGTAGAGACACCTTTGTGACCTTCCCTCCTGTCGAAGCAGCTCTGTGAAATGGGAAGAAAGCACTGGTTCTAGGATGTTGGACTTACTGCTTGAGTCTGTTGTCCATCTGGTACTGTGGGAGATCATGCCTCACAGGGCTGTGTCGTACAGAGGGAACGCCAGGTGCCTCGCCCATTGCCTAGCTTGTCCCTGGTGTGCAGCTCAGGTGTCCCATCCCACTTGCCTGCATGTTAACACCCTCTGACATGCACACAACCCCCTGCGGTACGACAGGCAGGGACCCACTCCAGGGTGGCCAGCTCCTTGCACGCCCACACGGCACAGCAGAATGGGCGTTGTGGGGCCAGCGCCGCTGTGCTCTTGGGCCTGTCTGTTCGCTGGTACTGCCACTCCGTGGTCTGCAGGCAAGACCTGGTTTGACCCCGCACACGCAGATGGTTTCAGTCTGCTGTCCAGGGAATCAGGGTAAAACAGGCTCCCTTGCCAGGGATGCGGCTCGGGGGGTAGCGGGGCCCAGACGCCTGCATGGAGCAGGCTGTGAGGAAGCAGTTGCTCCTGGGCCAGGGTACCAGGACTGCTGAGGCTGGGGGGACAGGCGCCCATGCCCCCAAGCTGTCAGAGAAAGCCTGAGTAATAAGGAGCAGGCATGCTGACAGGAGCGGGCTGCCACAGAGCCCCCGTCAAACCAGAGATTTCTGCAGACCCCGGTGAGGTTTGTGGAACTGCCTGCTCTGGTCCTGTCTCCTACATTCTCGTCCCCAGATTCCAGCCACAGTGCCTGGTCTGGGGGCTGTGTCCCCTGTTCCGCCTGCCCACATCCGGCCCAGTAACTCCCTTGTGTCACATGAGCCCTGCTTCAACCTCCAAGTCTGAGAGGACTTTCTTTCTGTCTCCCCCCATTTGTTCTGCAGATTGTCAAAACCTTCCCCCCCATATCACATGCCATGGCTTGTGATACAAGCTCACAGCTGTACCCCTGTACCTCGCCCCAGCCCAGGTGGCAAAGGTAGGGAGGTGAGCACAGCTTCCCCCTCCTCCCAGTACCATGGGAACATTCAGCAGGAGAAGTGTCCCGTTTCTCTCCTACCCACCCTCTTCCCTGTGCCAGGTCTCCCATCCTGCTGATTCCCTTCTGTCTTCCTGCAGACGACGATGCCTTTGAGCCAGCAGAGGCCAGGCCGCCGACCCCTGGGGATGGTGGCGGTGAAGGTGCATCACCCCGGCGCCTAGAGCACCCTGTGCCTGCCGCAGGGACCTCTCTGGCAGACCTGGAAGACTCAGCTGACAGCAGCAGTGCCCTGCTTGTGCCCCCTGACCCTACGCAGAGTGGGAGCACCCCAGCCACAGAGGCGCTGCCCGGGGGCGGCCGCCACAGCCGCAGTTCCCTCAATACGGTGGTGTAGAGATGGCCCAGCCCATGGCCCCAATGGGCGGAGAGCACCTTTTTGCTGACGAGAAAACACTGATCCCCGTGGGAGACTTGAGGGGCCCCCAAGTGAGCCTGGACCCATCTGCACTGCTGCACACCTGCTAACGGCGTGCATGTGCGAGTAGAGACCACACCGGCCTCCCGAGGGAGCAAACACCTGCACCGAGTCTCCTTGGGGGCTCCATAAACATGCTTAGCTTTGGGTCCCTGTCTTTTTCTTTCCAAGTGGCAGGAGAATGACGAAGTTTGTTCAGACCACACGTTTCAGAAGTAGGGAACAAAGAAAGCACTGCAGGCATGGGCAAGGGCCAGACCACACCTGGCGTTGGTGGGCCTGCTCGCTGCAGCGTGCCATCCAGAGGAGCCTGCCAGCCGGCCCCTGAGCCCCGGGGCTGCCACGTGTGCCTCGCTAGCCGCTGCTCAGGAGGGGCGCTTCCGGGCACCGCTGTGTTTGTGACTGTCAGTATTGTCTGGCCAGTTGGTCTGCCTCAGGGTAGATGCCCTTGGAGGTTACTATAGTGGCTGCCCCCCGGTCCAGCCATGAACATCAGGGGTGACCCTACCCTGGGCTGGGGCCTGGCCTGGGCCTCTGGCATCCGAGGCCCTGAGAGGGGGTCTTAGAAGGAGGTTGCACTCTCCACTCTTTCCAGCTGGGTCTCGGTGAAGCCCAGTTCTGTGCCAGGAAGCCCTGGCACCCCACCCTGTCATTTTTCTCCCCAACATTGCTGTGCATGGCTCCCCCAGGAGGCAGCCCTGGAGCTAGGCCAAGGCCCCTAGCCACGCATGCGTGTCCTGGCCCTGGATCCTCCTTTGGGGGTTGGGGGCTGAGCCAGCTCCTGTCTGCTACCCTCTGGAGCCCCCACTCCTATTGAATTTGCTCCTGGGTCTGGCCTGGCCCCCACCCCATCTTGTTTGTGCCATAAAGGGTTGTTTCTTTGGGGGGAGCGGTGGCTGAAATTAATGCCCTGGGCTGTGTCCATCTCCCGAAAGTCCACTTGCACCACCACCACTGAGCCGAGTGCCCAGTGACCGCATGCCACCTTCCTGCCCTCAGCAGCTCGGGGTGCTGGGTTCCCTGCCCAGGGGCCTTTTGACCAAGGGACACTGTCACCTGCTCCTGGGCAGTGGTCTTGTCTCCTGACACGGGGCTTTTAGCATTTCTGAGGTTTGGAGATTAAGCGGGTTCTGTGCGATTTTTAGCACATCCATATCTTTTCTACGTTGAATGTCTGGATCTTTTCTTTCTTTGTGTACGCGTGTGTCTGTGTGTGTGTGTAAATACGTGTCCAAGTTCTGCAGGTGGTGGCGGTACACCAGGATTCGGCCATGGAGCCCCACTTTCCCAGGCCAGCCATGGCATCTTAGGCAGCGCCGAGGCGTGGCCAGGTCTGCACCTCTTCTCCTTGGCTGAGAGCATGGAGCCTTGCTCCTGGTCCCCCTTGTAGCCTTTCCAGACCAGCACGCAGTGACGAGGGCATTGACTAGAAGTGGGTGTGTCTGTGGTGCTTTGTAGTGACAGACCTCGGTGGCACAGTCCAGTCCTAGGCATGTTCTTACACTCTCCCATTGGAAACCCATTGTGTTCTTCCAGTATGGAATGAGAATTTTGAGTTGCCCCACAGAACTGTCATCCCCCAGGCTGGCCACAGGTGTGAATTTTGAACTGCCTGTCCAGGCTCACAGGATCCAGAGTGCTGGAGGCAGGACTCAGGCAGGCGGGCTGCATGCCAAACAGGCCTGAACTCCCCTTGCCATAAGGCTGATACTTCAAAAATGCACCCTGGGCGCCTGTGCCCCACTTTGGCTGCTGAAGACAAAGCAAGACGCTTGTTGTGCCTCCAGCATGCTGGGCTCAGGGCAGCCGAGGCAGCCAAGGTCTAGAGCAGCAGCCATGGGTCTTTCTTGTGCCACATGAGTGTCCTGAGTGTGTCTGCGTGGAGTGACCACCTCAGTGGAGCACATGGGGCCTGATGTCAACAGCCAAGAGTCCTTCACAGCGCCCCTGTCTCTGGCCCAGGCCTCAGAACCACGTGTTGAGGACAGAGCAGTTGGCACAAGATGTTTGGGACTGGGGAACTCCCTTTGGGGACCGAAGGACCACTGAGGCCAATCAGGCATGCAGGAGTCATTGAGGAGGTGGCCTGAAGCATGGTGGGCCCGCTTATGGACTGGCCAGGGTTCTGTCCCAGCACCAGGGTGGTGCTCAGCCCACTGGTGTCCTTGGGCTGCACAGAGGCCTACACGCTGCATGTGCAGGAGCAGGTGCCCTGGAGCCGAGCTCTGCTGGAGGGCAGTTGTGAGGGGAAGAAGGTGAGGGAGCTGGGGTCTACCTGGCTGCCCTCAGCCTCCTGTTCAGTTGCCACGCTTTGTAAGTTCTGACTGTGCTCCAGGGTCCGATGAAGAATCCCGAGGCCAACCCGAGCTGAGACTCTTGTGCTCCTGTGAGAGACTGGGCCCCCAGAGGTACAGGCCAGGCTCTTGGGAGGGGCCTCTTCCCCCAGGACCCGACTTACCTGATGGAGGAGGGAGTTGATACTGTACATTGTCTTGATGCCTGTTTTTTATGTTCTCCTTTCACTAAGGGTTTTTAGTTTGGGTTTATTTTTGGTTGGGTTGGCACTAATCCTTTTCTTAAGATGCTGTGAGAACCATTTCATCCAAATGCCAAATAAATTTGTGTTCTGGAAGAGGTGTGATCAGTCCTTGGTGTGACCCAGGTTGGGATGGGAGACTCCAGCCAGGCTGAGGCTGCAGCACAGTGGCAGAAGGGTAGATGGGGGAATTGGGGCATCTGGGCGGGCCAGGCTGGGGTGCGGGGTTCCAAGATGCCCCTCTGACCATGGTCCTTTCGGTAATTTCCCAGTTTGTGATGGAAGGACAAAGGGGTGTCCAGGGGACTCAACCTCAGGTGGGCCCTTGTGCTCACCTTCCTAAACCAGCATGCTGGCTCCAGGCTGGGCAGGGGGATCCTGGGGGCCAGACAGACAAGGGGCCAGGGTTAGAAAAGGACCAGGGAGTTGCTTGGTGTGGATAGGAGCTTCGAGGACAGGGTCCCTCATTCCTGAACATACCTGCTAGGGCAATGGTAGAGTCCTGGGTGCCATCAGCACTGCTGACAGTGCCCCTTCCCCAAAGTGGGGAGAGCCGGGCCCTCTGGGGATTGGAAAAAGATATCCCCCCAGGCCACCCCATCTCCCTTCAAACCGCAGCCATGCTCACATCCACAGGCACACACATACTGGGTAAAGAGCTTTCCAGTGTCGCTTTCTCTCCCAGCTACACCAAGACGCAGCAAAATCAGCTCCACTTTCTAGGAGAGTGAATTGAGGGAGCTGAGGCTCAGGCCACAGCCTGGAGTTAGAGCTTCAGGAGCTGCTGGGGAAGCCTGAAGTCCCCACCAGACAGGTGCCAGGCTGAGTGGGAGAGCTCAGCGTCCCAGAGACCTGTTGGTAGAGTGATCCCCCAGAGGAGAGCCTTGTCCTAGGTGTGCAGGGGGGATACCTATACAAGAGAGGCTGTGGTCTTGGGGGTTGGGGGGGCCAGGCCCACAACAGAAAGGAAATACACTCTCCACCCCAGCCTTGAGAGTCAAGGCACTGGGATTCAAAGTGCCCTCCCCTTTCATTTCCATCCTTATTTGGCAGCCTTGGCATGTCACTCCTGATCCCCAGCCTCTGTTTCCTCCTGTCTAAGTGGGCATAATAGCACCCCCCCCCCCAATTAATTGGTGGAGTCCATTTAAAGCGTCTTGCTCCAGTAAATGCCAGTGATTGTTGCTGGAACACAGCCGCAGCCCTGGGATCAGAGCATGTGCCTGGTGATCTCAGACCTGTCGTTGCTGGTGGCCCTGCCTGGACGCCGCCCCCTCCGACCCTCTCTGCAGTGGCCTGCCAGAGAGCCCACAAGACTTAGCCACTCCCCTAGCCCACCCCGCTCATAAACAGCCGCCTAGCCTGCCCCGCTGTTCTCTGGCACTTTCCAGTCCTCTGGAATCAAGGTGGTTGCTGCACCATGCAGTCTCCTGGCTTTGCACTCGCCTTCCTCACTGTGCCACTGGTGGTGCGCGGGAACTCGGAGGGTGAGCACCTGGACCCTGCCCATCCATTCTCGAATCTACCCTCCCTTGCAGCTCCCCCTTCTCCCTTTAAAGCCCTACCACTGGGGGGTTTCTTTAGGGGAGGAGATATTGGGGTCTTGGGCAGGAGAGGAGGGTCTGTCCTAGCTTCCTCTGGCCTAAGCCCTACGCCCCATTCTTGGACCCTGACTGGGATGGAGCTCAGAGAGGACCCAAATGGCTGTCCTTCATCTCAGTCTCCTGTCCACTGTCCACAGGCACCTGGTGCTACGACTCCCAGGACCCAAAATGTGGTGAGGACAGAGTGTCGTGTGGGGCTATGTGGGATCAGTCTTTGTCCTGTGGCCACTAGACAGTCTGGTGCTGCATGAACCAAAAGCACTGTGCATGCCGAGCTTCCGTGGTCTCTGCAGGTTTCTGTCTGGAGTCCTGGGCCACAGTGGCTGTCTGGGCACCAGGCAGCATGGCTGTGACTGCCCCCCTGCCTGTGTGTCTGGGTCTGTTGCTGGTGTGATCTCCAGTCCTGGCATATGTGCCAAGCTTTTTGTATCAGTGGGGCCTGTAAGCCTGTCAGCGTGGTCAGCCTATGTCTGAGCAAGCGATACAGGTCCCAGTGTGGGTGTGTGACTGTCATGCCGGAAGACCCTTCCACCTCCATCCCCTGTGGGGCACTCTAGCTGCAGGTGACTGTCAGATTACGGCCCAAACCAGGTGGTGCCTACTTATGTGAGAGTGTTGCAAACACTGTGGCCAGGCTAGGTCGGGGTATGTGTGGCAGTTGTGACCTGTCCAAGTGTGTGGGGCAGCAGGAAGGAGCTTCCTGAGGTTGGGCCATTCTCTGGATGTGTGCAGGAGGGAGGGAGGGAGGCACTGCCTTCCTCTATGTATCCCCACGTTACCCTCCTAGTACCCCCCGACAGATCCCTGACCTTTATCCCTCAGGCCCCACCCACTGGAAGGAGATGGCCCCTGCCTGTGGGGGCCCAGCCCAGTCCCCCATCAACATCGACCTTCACCTTGTCCAGCGGGACCCCACCCTGGGACCCTTCATCTTACAAGGCTACAACTCAGCACCTCCAGGCCCGTGGACCCTGGAGAATGATGGCCATACAGGTCAGTACCCTGCAGCCAGGACTCCCCCACCGACACAAGCTGAAACCCAACATACCCACAAGGATCAAAATCTCCACAAAGAGCACATGAACATCCATACTCATTGGTAAAAACACCCCCAACATGTGTATGAACCACCACCTTGCAGGTGTCAGGATCCCCCTATCAAAAGCAGTCAGCCATTGACCCTGAGGACCAGAAGTCAAGACACTCCCAGAAGTCAGAGCCCCCCATAGCACCAAGATGCCTCGGAAGTCGTCACAGCCCCCCAATACCACACACAGCTGTGGTGGGTCAAAACTCCCACCACAGCAGGGCCACCCTCTCCCCCTCCATTGCACGGTAGGTTTTTTCCACTGCCATCTGCTGACCAACAGAAGATCAGATGAGGTCCCTATTCCGTGGAAGCCCAGCCAGGGAGCAGACTGGCCCGAAGGGACCCTGTGCGGGCACCCTGTGCCCTAATAGCACACATAAGGGCAAGCGTATGGAGGGTAAAAATGTCATGTGCTCCTTCCCCCCCAGTGCTGCTCCACATAGACGCTGGCCCACAGAGCCACCTGGAGATTCGGGGTGCCGGGCTGCCACTCCCTGCCTACCGTGCACTGCAGCTGCACTTCCACTGGGGGGCCCCTGGTCGAGCAGGTTCAGAGCACAGCCTGGATGGGCGGCGCCACGTCATGGAGGTGGGCTTGGGTATGGGGTAGGGTGGTGGGTGTGCCCTGTGGAAGGAGCAGCTCGTACCTCTCATGGTCTGTGTCTCTCCAGATGCACGTGGTCCACATGAACACGAGGTACCAGAGCATGGGGGAAGCTCGAGGCCACCCCGATGGGTTCGCCGTGCTGGCGGTGCTGTTGGCGGTGAGGGAGAGGCTGTGTGATCCCTGGCAGTGAGGGAGAGACAGAGTTGTTCTGTGACTCCTGGTGCTTCCTAGAAAAAGGGTCTGCAAAGGGGGCAGACTGGGCCTGTAGAGTCTTGGTGGGGCTGCTGGGGGAGTCTATTGGGTTAGTAGGATTTAAAGGGTTCTGTGGGAGGATGGGGCGGAAGAGAGGTCCTGGATCTGCAGGGTCAGTGGGGGGTGACCCTCACCCCAGCAGACCTCCCAGCTGCCCCCCAGTGGGAGCCTACCCTCATCCCACTTACAGTCTCCCCTAGACTGTCCCCACTCAGACTTTCCCTTTGGAGACCCACCCACTCAGAACTTTTCTCACTTGGAGCCCCCTCCTCAGGAGCAGGACGCTGACAACGCCAACTTCTCGACCCTGGTGTCCAGCCTGAAGAACGTGTCTGAGCGCGGTGAGGAGCCACGAGGTCGCACCCGGGGCTGGGGGTTGGCTGGGGGCCAGAGGCGGCCGGGCACAAGGAGGCCGATTGCAATCCCAGCTCCCCTCCCCGGCTCAGGGGTCTCGGTGAACCTGGCATCCACCTTCCCGCTGGCCTCGCTGCTGCCGGGCGCCTCCGGCCTCTCGCGCTACTACCGCTACTCGGGATCGCTGACCACACCCGGCTGCGAGCCCGCGGTTGTGTGGACAGTCTTCGAGGACGCGGTACCCATCGGGCGCGCACAGGTGGGGCCCCCACCCTTTCCCTGGGCGGTGCTGCCCTCCACCCTCCCTCCTGCAGCCCCGGCCCGCCCACGTCTTGACCTGTCTCTGCTCTGAACCCTCAGGCGGCCCAGTTCCAGACCGTGCTCCAGGCTTGGCTCCCTGGCTCAAGCCCTGCCCCGCTCACTGAGAACTTCCGCCCGCAACAGCCTCTCGGGGGGCGCAGGGTCTCGGCCTCTCCTGGCGCCTCCGTCCGCGCGGCAGCCTCGGTGCCCGCCCCGACACTAGCCCGTGTGCATGCGGCTCTGCTGGGCCTGGGGCTCAGCCTGTGGCTCTGGCAGAGGCCCTAGGAGTCAAATTCGACCCCTTCCCGCAATAAACGATACAGAGTGACCTTGGCCTCACATATCTTGCGGGGGTGGGGTGGGAACGCACTACCTCTCCCACGGAGGCCTCAGTGTGCCTGCCATACAACAGGGGACCCCTGAGGGACCCTCTGCCACCCCATCATACCCAGTCCCAGACTCCCTCCAGAACACAGACCTCTCCTGATCCGTCTGATTCCCCATTTCCAAGGAGAAATACTAGCAGGTCTGGGAAACGCCACATCTTAAAGTCTAATACTACACATTTTATTTAAAAAAAAAAAAAAAAAAAGCTGGCTGAGTGACCTCAGGACGGTGCGCTGTTAAATGATGACTTCAACTGAAGTTTCCAAAGCCAGGAGGAGAGAAGCTACTGGTTCCAGGCTCTGCCGCGGGCTGTGTTCGGTGGAGTGGGTCTGGGTGACAAGGACAGCTAGTGAAGGGCTCTCTGTGCAAAGTGAAACCCACTCCCAGGTGACACTGGGAAGTTAGGCTCTGGAACCTGAGTGTAGAGTGACACTTTCTGGAGGGACAGTGGTGTCCAGGTGACTGCCTGTGGTGAGGCTAGGTGAAGAGTTAAGTGTCCTTGGTGTCACTGTCCCTAACGAAGAGTCCCAAGAACGCTGACTAGATGCCACTGTGCCCAGGCAATGTTGTCCAGTAAGAGGCTGGGTCTATCAGTAGAGTGAAGCTGGCCAGGGTCAAGCTGCTGTCCAGTCGATGCCCTGTGGACTGCGGTTGTATATGACTCAGGCGGCACCGCCCTGAGTGAGTCTGTGTCCAGATGACAATGTCCCAGCAGCCCACGTGTCCCTAACATCTATTGAGTAGTGTGTGGGTCAGTGCCTGGAGGCCCAGCCTCCAACCCAAGACCCTTAAGAAAACAATACAAAACAAATACAAACAGAAGCCTGTAACATCCTCCCCTGAGGCCGACCCTTGGGCTCTCCCGGAGGCTGCCACATCCCTGGCCCAGACCCTTCAGCAGCTCTATCCACCCCTCCTCCAGTTCGAGGCTCAGTCTCCAGCCCTAATCAGTGCCTGCGCGGAAGCCATCCGTACTCCCCAGACGTGATCCCGACAGTCCTCAGCCTTGGCGCGTCCCGCCGCCCACACCCCAAAGCTGGAGCGCTAGCAGGCGGCTTCTGAGGACCCTTCTCCATCTACAAGGGTGGTGTATCTGTCCGTATAAATAGATTGGGGGAGGGCGCTTCCAGCACCTGGCCCCGGCTACCCTACCCTCGGCGGGGCAGCCGGGGCCCCTGGCGGCACCGGCGTCTTCTTGAAGTTCTTCCTGGCCGGGGCCCGGTTCACGTTGCCGTCGGCAGGGCCGCCCGGTGCGTCGTCGGCGTGCCTCGCGACCGCGGCCAGGGCGTTCATGGTGCCGAGCGCCCTCAGCAGAGCCGGGCCGCGGGGCGCGGCGCGCGGGGCGGCTCGGGGCTCCCGGCGGGCGGACGGCGGCGGGGGCGGCAGCAGTGCGCGCAGGGCGTCCAGCTCCGCACGCAGCTCCGCGCGCAGCGCCTCCAGCCCTGCGCCCAGCTCCGCGCGCACTGCCGCCAGGCCCTCCTGAAGCCGCCTCTCGCTCACCTCCAGGACGCCAGCCGGGTAGGTGGCCCCGCCGCGCGGCTCCCCGCACACAGAGCACACCGAGCCGCTGCTGCGCGCGTCCGCCCGCTCCCCGGCTCCGGGCGCCCGGGCTTCCCCGGCCGCGGCCCCCGCGCGCTCCACCAGCCGAAGCAGCCGGGGCGCGTCAGCCCGCGCCGCCGCCTCGGCCCGGATCTGGCCCCGTAGGCGAGCCAGGCGGCCCGGGGCGCGGGCTTCTTCAGGGCCTGGCCCGTTGGGCTGCGGCCCGTTGTCCCGCCGGCGGCCGGCGGCCCTTCGCAGCGCCTCGCTCGCGCCGTATGCACTGCGCGCCTGGGCCCACGGGCGCCCGGGTTCCACCGCCATTCGTGCCGCAGCCGCCACAGCCACCGCCACCGGCGCCGGGCCTGGCCGGGAGCCCCAGCCCGCAACCTAGCGACCGCTGGGGCCCCGGCGACGCTCCGTGGAAAGGGCCCCCCGGGATGGCTGTGGGAACGACTGAGGTCTCGAGGGATCTGGCCTGGGCCCGGGGAACTCCGGCAGGGCGGGAGGGGAGTGGTGGATGGAGCCCCAGGGAACTCCGGGGTGTGGGCAATGCAGGCAGGCTTAGGTGTGCTAGACCTGCCCACGGGGACTGTGCTGTCGGTGGATCCCAACGTGGATCGAAGAGCTTGGACAGGCTTCTGGGAAGGAGGTGACAGGACGTGGAATGAAGGCTGCAGAAGCCTAGGCGCCCAGACCAGAGTCAGGAAACAGATTCACGCCATCTGCTCCAAACAACTGTCCTGGTCACAGTCAGGGGAAGGGCCACCACCTCCATATCATAGTCCAGGCTATTATCCGCACAGCTGCAGGAATCCATCCTTCTCATGGGCACCTCCATTCAAGCTTTCCCGGGTCTGGGTAGCTCCCTGCTGTGTCCCAGTCCTCAGGAAGCCACTGGATGTCCTAGCCCACCCCCACACTATTCTGGCTATGTCTTCTTTTACCTGCTCTAATCCAACAGCCTCCACCCCTCTGGGGTTTTACTCAGGCCTTTCTCTGCCAGGAATGTTCCCCGCTCCTCCACAGCCTGGCAGCTCCCACTCATCCCACTTCTGCAGAGCAGCCTTCTTTGGCCACCCCAGCCTCCAGCAGGTGACTCAGGCCCCACACCACAGCATCTTTAAATGGCTCTCTGCTCTCTGTCCACCTGGATTCACAGTAGGGGCTCTGAGCACCGGGTGACTGGGTCTCTCAGTTCCCAGAGGTACTAAACATGCCAGATGTTGGATGCAGGAATAAATAAATGAGTGAATGAGTCTGGGGCTGGGCATCCTGGGTGGGGCAGGGCCTCTGCCACCCACCCTAGTCAGCCAATGCACCTTCTCAGGCTGACATTCAAGCCCCTCGTGGTCACCCCTGCTGGCTTTTTTGTCCCTGCCACCTTTTCCACTTTTGTGGAAGCTCCTCACTATTGCACTCGGGTCTTTCTCACCCTGGTGCCTTCACACATGCAGTGTTGCCTGTGCCCATCACAGGGTCGTGGGCAGTGCACTGCGGGCCCCTCTGGAGGGCAGCATCCCTCTGCCCAGCATGTTGTTCTCACTGAACCCTAGGGGCTAGTTAGGACTCCGGGTGCCCTGGGAGCCCCCCTACCCCAGCGAATTGTGGGGAGGGAGGGTCTGGCGTGGGTCCAGGCTGGGTGGCAAGGGAGATGGCAAGGCAGCCACTGGGACCTGTGTCCCTAGATCCCACAGGGGCCTAGCCTCTATCCAGCTCTGTGCCCGTGCCCGTGTGTGTGTGTGTGTGTGTGTGTGTGTGTGTGTGTGTGTGTGTGAGAGAGAGAGAGAGAGAGAGAGAGAGAGAGAGAGATTGAGGGTGCAGCCAACCCTGTTCTTTGGCAGTCCTGCCCCCACCCCTGGCCACCATGAATGCTCCAGGATCCCCTTCATTCATTCATTCACTCACTCATTCATTCATTCGTTCATTGTAGCCTGTCTCTCTGGAAGGTGCAAGGAGAGGTGAGAATTTGTCAGTCTGTCCACCCCTCAGACACCTCCCCCATTCCTGCTGAGTCACCCGGTCCCCTGGGACCTCCAGCATCTGTTTCTGCTGGTCCCTAGAGCCTCGTTAACCATACTCCTGCCCTCCTTCCCTTAGTAATTAAAACACTGCAGACCAAAATGTCCTGGATTCCTTCCCCAGGCCTGCTGGAGTCAGGCTGTGTGACCCAGGGGCTCTGCCTTCTCTGAGCCTCACCTATGAAATAAAGGAGGCCCCTAAGATCCCTGGAGGAGACAGCAGGGATGCTGGAAAAGGCTGGGGCGAGGGGAGGTGAACAGACTCCAGATTTGTGATGTGGTGTTAGAGCCAGGAAGGGAACAGCTGGGCTGCCTGGGGCAGACAGGGACTATGAGGTTTTCTCTGACTGTTGAGGTTGATGGAGGCATGTGATATGAACAAAGCCTTTGCAGTAAGGAATTCATAATCCTGCAGGTGCTATAGGTGTGAGGTCATAGCTGATGGTAGAATCCCAGAGTCAGGGCTGTGAAGCAGACAGATTGCACAGGAACAAGTGTAGGGTGGGAAGGGAAGCCCCAGGGACCCCAGTGAACCCTGAGGAGGGCTGCAGAGGTTTTGGTGACGGGTGAATAGGCAGCTGTGGTCAACACGACCCTGAAGCCCCATGGTCAAGTGCAGCCACGGTCAAGAAATAGGTTGTGGTGGCCCCAGCCCGAACTTCACGTGTGGAGGGGCCAGTGGAAGCTGAAAAGGTTGGGGGGGGGATAGGTTGGGGAGCCCTTGCCCAGGCTGGTTAGTCAGAACAGAGGTAGCTTGAGAAGGAATGGGGCAAGAAGAAGAGACAGAGCTACTGGGCCAGAGGGACTGGCACACACGCCTGCTTTCTGGAATATCTTAGTAGCCCAGCCTGCCCAGCTTCCTGCACTGTGCAGGGCTCAGCGCCTTCCCCACTCTGGCCCTTTCTGTGTGCCTGGGCCAAGGGCCAGGTCTGCTGGGGGTGAGGAGGCTGGCTGTGACTGTGGGAACACCACCTCCGGGGACTGTCCCCATCTGGGCTCTGTGCATTCAGGTGGGCCCTTCTGCACAGACAAGGTTGGGTGATTCGTGGGCTTTGCCACTTATTAACTCATTAATGGTGCAGGGCCCCTCCAGGGCCTGGGGAGGAGGGAAAACCCTGGGGCTCTGCGTCTGCCTGGAGAAGGGAGGGGTGGCCTCCACGTGACTTAACTGCCATCACCTTTACACTCTGTTGCCATTAAACCCTGGCAGCCACCCAGAGAAGAGGTTTTGTTTTCCAAAGCCCAAGGACCAGGTGGGCTTTGTATCTGGTGGCCTCAAAGGGGCCAGGGGAGCTTCACAGTCATCATGGGAGAATCTAGAAATGCAGATGCCCGTGTGGCACCCTCCCTCAATCCCCTTCCCCCTTCCCCCACCCCCCACCTCCGGCCCCGTTAGGTAGACCTGCTTCAGGACAGAGTGGTCTTTGTCTTTTTCCATCACTATCTGCACACCAAGTTCTGGCCCAGCCTGGTTCTTGGTGAAGAGGGCACACAGAAATGCGGGTGGGGGTCCCTGAAGCTGGCTCTGAGGGTCTGTGTGGGGAGGGAGAGCCCTGAGCTGCCAGCCACCCTGGGAGGAAAAGGGTTAGCTTTGGAGCTGGTCCTGGAGGGCACGGTACAGGCACTGGGTCCAGGCGGTGGGCTGCCATTTTCCTTTCTGGTCACAGACCCTGGACCTCAGCACAGACTCTAGAACAAAGGTGCCCACCCATTCTGTACTCCAGCTATGCAGCTTGCCCTGAGAGCCAGGCTGACTAGGCCTCTGGCCATGAGCGAGCAAGCAAGGCCGTCGTGGCTGGGGCCTGGACCTTGGGCCCAGGGCACTCAGGAAGGAAAGGCTGTGGTGCCTTTTGGGCCTCCAAAGTGCAGGCCATGTAGTAGAGGTTCAGTGGACAGCAGGTCTGGCTTGGGCCATTGTTCAAGACACCATTCTGGGCTGGTTTGCTCTGTCTTATGGTTCTCTAGTTGCCCTTTTGCCTCGCCTCAAGTGTTCCCACCTGTCAGAACCCAGGAAGAGTCTTCTCTGGCCAGGAAGTGGTGAGGGTGTCCGAGGTGACAGATGTCGGGAGGTGTGCAGGCACCATGGGAGGCCTGTAGCCTAAAGGGCAGGTCCCCTGCTACCCGGACCCCTAAGCTGCAGGTGGCTCCTCATTTAAAGAAGGGGCCAAAGGGTCCGGGGCTTCCTGTGAGGACTGAACTTGGGCACCATTTGCCCCTGAACAGCCCTTGGCCACCAGGCCCAGGAACTGTGCCTTGGCCTGCTGGTGGCTCTGGCTACCTAGACATTCCCTAGGAACTGTCCTGGGGCAAGTGGCTCTGCAGGGGACGGCTGATTACCCAGTAATGACCTTGTCTGACCTCAGTAATGAGCTCATTACCTGGTAATGACCTTGTTTGCCTCATCCTGGCGTCAGCAGCCCTAGAATGTCTGGCCTGGGTTGGCTCTGACAAGTCAAGACCGTGGCCTTCAACCTCCCAACTTGGCCCAGATGGGGCATTAGGCCTGGCAGCGGCTGTGTGCCCTGCGGGCCCAGGCTCAGCTTCTAGTGGGAAAATTCTGGGTTCCTGACCACCCCATCCCCACCCCCACCAGCTGCACAACCTGGCCAGGTGAGCCCTTTAACCTCTATGCCTCACTCACCCACAGGTGGGTGAAGAGGGTCCTCATGGGGCAGTGAGGAGGGTTGCCTCTAAAGAACACTCTCTGCTCACACAGGGGGCCTCAGAGGCTCCCCTTCTGCCAGCTGGCTGGGGGCTCCATGTCAGGGCCATCCTCACAATCACTGGCCCCTGCAATGGCCCCTCATCTTGCCATTCCTGATATAGGAGACTATGAGGGGGGTCCAAGGGCTGGGTCAGCCTGCTCCATCAGGGTCCGCTCCACCTCCCTGTGGCCAAAGGTCACTTCTCTGCTCTCATCTTTGATCTCTTAGCAGCACTGACACAACTGGCTATGCTCTTCTCACGTGCTCCTGGTGACCCCAGACCCTGGCAGACACCTCTCACTCCCATGCCATCCCCTGGGACCCCCCATACTCCCACCTGCCTCACTTCTCCAGGCCTCAGGTTTTGCCCTTGCCTTCTCAGTGGGAGCCTGATCAACCTAAATTCTGATTATGACCTGCCTCTGCCCAACATGAACTCCCATCTCACTCCTGAAGAGCCTGGGGTCCTGTGTGGCCCCAGGGTTTGGACCTGCCCTCAGTGATCTACTTCCTCTTACCTGCCTGGCCAGCTTCCCACCTCCTGGCCTGTGCAGACCCTGCTCCCTCAGCCTCAGGTCGCAGTTTATACAGCCTCCTGGAAAGGCCCTCCCTGACCCTGGGGCCCTTCTCCATGCTCCCCCTGCATCTGCCTCCCTGGCACTCACCAAGCTTTGCAGTTCCTCCTAGATTGTGGGGTCTCTGGTCTCTATCTTTCTTTGGGTTTGGCTTCCAATAGGGCAGGGACACCCTTGCATCCTCAAGGTCCAGAAAAGCGCCTGGCACACAACAGGCACAGCGTAAATCCACTGTCAGTGCGGAAAGGTGTCCGTGCTGGGATTGGCTTTGAGTGCGCACTTGGTGTTGGTTTTATTATTTCCGGGCCTGCACGGCTGAGGGCGCTCAGGGCAGCTGACAGAGCTGGAACAGAGTCCTCGCTCATCCCCATCCTAGGGCCTGGAGTGGCCCCAGCCAGGCTCTCTGCCTTCACCTTCCACGTATAGAGGCTAAGTTCCACTTCTGTGGCACGGTGGGTTGGCAGGGGAGGGGATATGGAGCAAACAAGTGGGGGGGTTGGTGTTGGGGAGCAGGCCTGGGGCACAGAGCAATTGGGGGTGCTCTTCAAGCAGGGAGGGGGTGTCAGGGTTGGGAACAGTCAGGGGAAACAGCAGGAGGGATGAACTGGGGGCAGTATGGGAGGGTGCATGCCACAGGAGGGGAGCCCTGGCTCCCCACTGACCCCACTGAACCCCCTCTGAATCCTTTGATGAGTCTAGCACTAGGGAAGGAGAAATGGGACTGCAAGTATAGACCACTTTCCAAGATTTGAACTAGGTCATATCAGACATGTGTGTATCCCCTTGTAAGTAACACCCACATCAAGATCTTGCCCCCACACCTTCCTGTCTCAAAATTAAGTTTGAAGGAAATCAATTTTCTCTTTATTATATGTTTAATGTAGTGTATAATAACACAGAGTACCATGTAATGTGTGTATGCTAAAAGCATCATAACAGAACAACGACTTGTGAATCAATTACCCAATCCAGGAACTGTTTCAGTACAAGTAACTCATCTCGTCTCCAAAAGCACCTTCTGTCCTGAATTGTGTGTTTCCCTGGCTTATATGTATATATGTATATATTTTTTCATGTATATCGTTTCATGTATGTACATAAAACTTTGTGCCATTTGGTTTTGCTTGTCTTTAAGTGTCATAAAGATGGAATCATACTGGGTGTGCTCTTCTGGGATTCATTACCAACATTACTTCTGAGATTCATCAGGTTGTGTGGTGTGGCTGTCATTCATTCTTTTTCACTGCTGTATACTATTCCAATTGATTTTTCCATTCTCCTGTCGATGGATATTTGAATCATTTGTGTTTTTTGCTATTAGTAACTGTGACTCTATGGACATTTTTGTACCTGTCCCCTGGGACCCATAGACAAGAATTTCTCAAAGGAATACATTGGAGAATGGACCTGGTATAGTACCATGCAAATATTAGAGAAAACGTCAAATTGTTCATGAATACCCACCCTCACCAGCCATATGTGAGGATCTCTGTTGGTTCACAAGTATCCAACACTTGCGATTGGCCCTGGAGATTTTTGTATTTTGCCAATCAGGTGAGTATTGATATTTCACTGTGCTCTTACTTTGTGTTTCCATCATTACTGGTGAAGTTGTGCATCTTTTCATATGCTTATTCGCCATTTATGGCCCTGACTCTGTGAAATGCTTGTTGAAAATGGCTTTTAACCATTTCCCTATTGAGTTGTTTTGGGTTTCTTTTTTCTTATTGAATTATAGGTGTCTTATTTAATTCATTTGTTTTAAAAATTATTTATTTATTTTTGAGAGAGTGAAAGCAGGGGAAGGAGAGGAACAGAGGATCTGAAGTGGGCTCTGTGCTGACAGGCTGACAGCAGCAAGCATGATGAGGGGCTAGTACACACCAACTACAAGATCATCACCTGCTGAAGTCAGACACTGAACCGACTGAGCCACCCAGGTGCCCCCTAATTCATTTATTTTTATCAAAATAAGATTTTCAAGTAGTATAGTGCACATATCTTAGATGTACAGGTGTATTTTTGTATTCATGCTCTCTCATTGTCTTAATCTGTTCAGGCTGCTCTCACAAAATACCATAGACCAGGTGGCTTATACATAACACAAATTTGTTTCTGAGACTAGAAAATTAAAATCAGGTTGCCAGCATGGTTGCCTTCAGACAAGGGGCCCCTTCTTGGTTCATAGCTTGTGCTTTCTGCCTTGTTCTCGCTTGGTGGAAGAGGCTAGAGATCTCTCTGGAGCTTCTTTTGTAAGGCATTAATTCCATCCCTGAGGGCTCCGCCTTCATGACTTAAGCACCTCCCATCAAATTGGGCATTAGGATTTCAACATATGAATTTGGGGGTGGGGGGAATACAGATATTTGGACCATAGCATCCATGGAACTAACACCCAGGTCAAGATGTACAACATTTATAGCACCTAGAAGGTTCCCACCCAGTCAGCACCCCTCGAAAAGCAACTGCTATTTAGGTCAATAAACTTTAAGTGTTTGGAATGCTCTTCTGTCTACTATGTGTGTATGTGCAACTCTCTTTTCTCAGTTTTCTATAACAAATGATTTTGGAACTTTCTTTGTGGTGGCATTTGATGAACAGAAATTTTAAGCTTTAATGTAATTATCAACCATTTCTTTTATTGTTAGTGCATTTTGTGTCTTGTTTAACAAAATTTTTCTTACCCAATAGCAAAAAGGTAGCATTTAATATTTTTCGTTTAAAAATTGAAAGTGATGGGGCACCTGGGTGGCTCAGTCAGTTAAGCGGCCGACTTCGGCTCAGGTCATGATGTCAAAGTTCGTGGGTTCGAGCCCCACGTCAGGCTCTGTGCTGACAGCTAGCTCAGACCCTGGAGCCGGTTGTCAGATTCTGTATCTCTCCCTCTCTGACCCTCCCATACTCGCACTGTCTCTCTCTCTGAGTCTCAAAAATAAAAAACATTAAAAAAAATTTTTAATAAAAAATAAAAATTGAAAGTGTTGCTTTAAACATGTAGTCTCCTACCTGTATAGAATTGATTTTTGTGTTTGGTGTGAGGTTGGGATTCAATCCTATTTTTTTTCCATTTAGATAGTAGATTATCTCAGCAGTGTTTATTTGATGTACTACTTCCGTTATATGTGCTGAAGTCTATTTTCAGGCTCTCTGGCTTGTTCTATTGGTCATTTTGTTTATCCCTTCGTCACTACCAGAGTGTCTTTATTATAGTTCTATAAAATGTTTTGCTATCTGATAAGATGAATCTTCCTATCTTATTCTTCTTCATAAATGTCTTCCTTTTGCATATACATTTTGAGTCAGCTGATCAAATTACACACATGCACACACCCACACTTGAAATTTTTATTGGAATTTTTGAAATTTTTATTGGAATAATTTAATAATTTACCATTTAATAATCTAGACCAACTTGGGAAGAATTGACAACTTTATAATACTGAATCCTCCAACCCACAAACATGGTATATTATCTCTCTTATTAAGGTCTTCTAAATATCTTTAAATCAAGTTTTATAATTTTTCCATAGAGGTTTTGCATAATTTTTTTCAGTGTTTTACTTATCTTAGTTTCTGTTGTTATTGTAAATGGCATATTTTAAAATAGTATTTTCAACCTGCTGTATAATTAGCATGTAAAAACTTATTTTTAAAAAAACTTTTAATGTTTTACTTATTTCTGAGAGAGAGACAGCATGAGCAGGAGAGGGCCAGAGTGAGAGGGAGACACAGAATCTGAAACAGGCTCCAGTCTCTGAGCTAGCTGTCAGCACAGAGCCCGATGCAGAGCTTGAACCCATGAACCACAAGATCATGACCTGAGCCGAAGTTGGACGCTTAACTGACTGAGCCACCCAGGCATCCCTAAAAACTTATTTTTATATCATAATCTTAAAGCCAGTTGCCTTATTAAACTCTCCTGTTAGTTCTGGTAATGTGTAAATTATTTTACGCTTTGTAATAACAGTATAAAGGAGAGAAAAATAGAGCTATATGAAAGTTTTTGTATACTACTGAAATTAAATTGGTGCTATATGATTGCTATAATTAAGATGTGAATTATAATCCCCAAGGCGATCATTAAGAAAATAACTAAAATATATCTAGTAAAAGAAACAAGACACTAGAAAATATCTGTTTAACATTAAAGAAGGCAATAATAGAGGAACTGAGTAGCAAATAAAAACATACAGGATATAGAAAACAATTGGCAAGATGATAAATGTAAGTTCTTCCTTGTCTGTAATTTCATTAAGTGTAAATGGATCAAATACCTCCATTAGAAGGCAAATATTGATAGAATGGATTTAAAAACATGGTCCAACCATGTGTTGTTTCTAAGAGACTCAATTTAGGGACACCTGTGTGGCCCAGTCAGTTGAGCATCTGATTCTTGATTTCAGCTCAGGTCATGATCCCAGGTTGTGAGATCAAGCCCATGTTGGGCTCTGTGCTGAGTGGGGAGTCTGCTTAAGATTTTCTCTCTCTCTCTCTCTCTCTCTGTCTCTCCTTCTGCCTCTCTCCCTGACTTGTGTGCTCTCTCTCTCAAATAATAATAATAATAATAATAAAATAAAGTAAAGAGAGACCCAATTTAGATTCAAAGACACAAATAGGTTGCAAGGAAAAGTAGGGGGGGGGGGATATTTCCTGCAAACATATAACCAAAAGAGAACTGAGTGGCTATACTAATATCAGATAAAACAGACCTGAAGACAAAAATTGTTACTAGAGACAGGACATTATATAATGATAAAAGAGTCAATCCATCAACAAGATGTAACAATTTTAAACATATAGACAATAAATAAACCTAACAACAGGGCCCCAAAATACATGAAGCAAAACCTGACACAGTTGAAGGGATAAATAGACAATTCAACAATAAGACTTGGAGACTTCAAACCCCACTTTCAATAGTGGACAAAACAACTGGACAGAAGATCACCAATGAAATGAAAGACTCAAAGTAGAATAGAAAGCAACTAAACCTCACAGAAAACATATACATATACAGTGCTCCACTCAGTAACAGTAAATACATATCTTCTCATGTGGACATGAAACAGTCCAGGATAAACCATAAAACAATGTTCCATACATTTAAAAGAAATTAAGTAGGAGTGCCTGGGTGACAGTTGGTTGTCTGACCCTTGATTTTGGTTCAGGTCATAATCTGAGGGTCATGGAATTGAGCCCTATGTTGGGTTCTGCGCTGAGTGTGGAGCCTGCTTAGGATTCTCTCTCTCTCTCTCTCTCTCTCTCTCTCTCTCTGTGTGTGTGTGTGTGTGTGTGTGTGTGTGTGTGTGTGTGTGTCTGTCTCTCTCTGTCTCTGTCTCTCTCTTCCCCCTTCCCCACTCATTCTTTTCTCTCCCCTCCCCCACTCATTCTCACTCTCAAATAAAAAAAAATGAAGTAATACAAAATATGTTCTCTGAATACAAAGGGATAGATTTAGAAATAAAACCCAGAAATCTATAAAATTCACAAATATGTGGAACCTAAGTAACAAATTCTTACATACCCAGTTGGTCAGAGAAGAAATTAGAAAATATTTAGAGGTTAATTAAAACGAAAGTTCCAAGCTTCTGCACAGCAAAGGAAACAACCCAGAAAATTAATAGGCAACCAACGGAATGGGAAAAGATAGTTGCAAATGACATATCAGATAAAGGGTTGATATCCAGAATCTACAAGGAACTCACCAAACTACACGCCCGAAAAACAAACAACCCAGTGAAGAAATGGGCAGGAGATATGAACAGACACTTCTCCAAAGAGGACATCCAGATGGCCAACAGACACATGAAACGATGCTCAGCATCGCTCCTCATCAGGGAAATACAAACCAAAACCATACTGAGATACCACCTCACGCCAGTCAGAGTGGCTAAAATGAGCCAATCAGAGAACTCTAGATGCTGGCGAGGATGTGGAGAAACGGGGACCCTCCTACACTGTTGGTGGGAATGTAAACTGGTACAGCCCCTCTGGAAAACAGTGTGGAGGTTCCTAAGGAAACTAACAATAGAACTCCCCTATGACCCAGCAATAGCACTGCTAGGAATTTACCCAAGGGATACAGAAATGCTGATGCATAGGAGCACATGTACCCCAATGTTCATAGCAGCACTCTCCACAATAGCTAAAACATGGAAAGAGCCTAAGTGTCCATCAACAGATGAATGGATCAGGAAGATGTGGTTTATCTATACCATGGAATACTACATGGCAATGAGAAACAATGAAATCTGGCCATGTGTAGCAACATGGATGGACCTTGAGGTGTTATGCTGAGCGAAATAAGTCAGGCAGAGAAGGACAAATATCATATGTGTGCACGTATAGGAGGATTAGGAGGAACTTAACAGAGGACCAAGGGGGAGAAGAAGGGCGGAAATGGTGGGGAAAGGGAGAGAGGCAAACCATGAGAGACTCTTGAATGCTGACAAAAACTGAGGACTGGTGGATGTGGGGGGGAGGAGGGGTGGGCATGGAGGAGGACACTTGTGGGGATGAGCACTGGGTGTTATGTGGAAACTAATTTGACAATAAACTATTTGTAAAATAAAATAAAATAAAATAAAATAAAGTACCCAAAGGGAGAAGAATGGAGACAGGGCACTGGGCTCACACATGCCACCAGCCCCAACACCTAAGACTCTTGTCTTTCCCGAGCAAGGTGTCAGGATTCCAGGCCTGATATGATCTGGTCCATCAAGCCAGTGGTTTCTAGACATGTGGCCACAGAGCCTTCTCCCAGAGAAACTCAGGGCTGTTTCCAGAACACCAAGTTGCCTCAGCCTTGCCTCTGGGTGCCACTTTTTGAGCATGAAGCATCTCATGATCCTATTTGCTCTTGGTCTAAAATGCACATCCTTCCATCTGTGTTCTATAAATGATGCCTCTTCTAGACTGTGGTTTTCTTCCTCTTGCATTTCTTTCAGTTGCTTGCTGTCATACCTTTGCAGACTGTCACAGACTTTGAGTCTGGAGTTCTCTCCTGTCCAGCAAGAGAGTGGATATAGAACTGAATACTAGAGAGGCTAATGTCCAGGAGGAGACCCTTGAGTAAGGGTCCTTGCTCTGTATTTATTAGGATCAGAAGGCTTACAAACGTGAAGGACGTGCAGAAAAAGACAGTAGAGGGGCGCCTGGGGGGCTTAGTCGGTTAAGCGTCTGACTTTCGCTTAGGTCATGATCCCGCGGTTCGTGGGTTCAAGCCCCGCGTCAGGCTCTGTGCTGACTGCCAGCTCAGAGCCTGGAGCCTGTTTCAGTCTGTGACTCCCTCTCTCTCCTACCCTCCCCTGCTCACGCTGTCTCTCTCTCTCTCTCTCCTAGAAATAAATAAAACATTAAAAAGAAAGAAAGAAAGAAAGAAAGAAAGAAAGAAAGAAAGAAAGAAAGAAAGAAAGAAAGAAAGAAAGAGACAGTAGAACAGTGGCCATTAACTCACATATGGGAGAGAAAAGGGGTTTTGAAGGTATGCAATGTCAGGGCTTAGGATCAATACAAATCAAGGTCCCAGTGCTGCGCTGATGGCTCTTTACAGCAGGCACCATGTCTGCTTATCTCAACTTTTCTAAGAGCTAAATCAGATAAGGCATGCTACCTCAAGGTTAACAAGGCATTTTTATTGCTAATGGGCATGTCTTTCTATCTCTGGGCATTTTCACCCTGTTGCGGTGGTTTTTTGCCTCTGTCTGTTCTGGGACACTTTTGTCCTATGGATGCGGCTTTCTTCTCTATGCTTTGTTTTATGCTGGGGCACTTTCGCTCTGTCTCCCTGTTCTCAGACACTTTTGTCCCGTGGAAGTGGCTTTCTGCTCTAAGCCTTGTTAACCCACTGGTGCGAGTTCAGGGAATTCTTCAACGTACCCCCCACAGTAGACTTGCTTAATTGTGTCATCTCTTTTTGTGTTGAATTGGGCTGTGCCTTTCTCTGCCTTCTCTGTACTTCTCTTACTTCTCTGTACTTCCTTCTGCAGTTCTGCTTTCCCCTCCCACAAATGTCTGTTTCCATGGCCCCAATTGTTGCCCTTCAATCCTCCAGGAAGGACTGTTTTTATATCCTGCCCCCATCTAATATACTTATTGAACTCTCTGTAACCACTTTTTATCCCTGTCTCACTCTTTGCTCATATATCACAATGGCTCTCATTCTCAGGGCTCAAAATTCCATATGTAATTCATATAGGCTATTATTTGAAAGCTGACAAAGCACACTAAACTTACACATGTTACAGTTACTTTATGCTTCAGTTTCTCTATAGAAGTTTCTCCCGCTACAGAGATTTTGCATGCATAATTTCTTTCAGACCAAGAAATAAGAACTTGAGCCAAAGATTTAAGTTTGAACCACATAATTTCTGAAGACTTTTCTCCATGGAAGAGCAGAAAAATTCAAGTCAGATGGTCTTTTGTACTCCCCAAGTGAAGTCTCAGAGTTTGGTGACTACTTAGGGTGTCAATGGAGAATCCACCTCGTAAGTGATCTTCATTCATAAGAAAAAGCCTGATTCAGAATGTACTTAAATGTAATGAATTTGGGGAAGGCTTTAGTCTGATTCAAACCTTATTTCGTGGAAGCACATTCCTGAAGGTTACATAGTGCACAACTGTAACAATGAAAGCAATAACTTCACACAACCCAGAACCTAATTAACCAACAGAGAGGCTATACAAGTGAAAAACCTTACAAATATAGTGAACATAGAAAATAACTCTGGTGGATTACATATCTTCCTCAAATTCAGAAACATACTGGAATTTCAGAGACGTACCACCTCACACTGTAGACAAAATCTACAAAATGGTATAGGTACACATTTAGTGATAGGGCATACCTTATCTTATTGAACATCAAAGACCCCACATATATGTTTATGTATATATAAAATATCTATTATTGAAGTAAAATTAACATACAATTTTATTCATTTCAGATGTATAACATATTGATTCCACAATTCTATACATTACTCAGTGCTCACCACAATAAATGTCTTACTCATATGTTATGATATTATTGACTATATTCTCTATGCTGTGCTTTTCATATCTATGACTTATTTATCTTTTTACCTGGAAGTTTGAACCTCTTAATCCTCCTCACCTATTTTGCCTATCCCCCAGCTTCCTTCTCTTGAGCAGCCATCAGTTTATTCTCTATATTTATGAGTGTGTTTCTATTTTTTTGTTTCTTCATCTGTTTTGTTTTTCAGATGATGCATGATTCTATTTATAGGTGAAATCATATGGTATTTATTTTTCCCTGTCTGACTTATTTTGCTTAGCATAATACTCTCTAGGTCCATCCATCCCATCTCACATGGCAAAATCTCATTCTTTTTGATAGCTGAGTACTATTACATTGTATATACAGTAAAACCTTGGTTTGCGAGCATAATTCATTCTGGAAACATACTTGTAATCCAAAGCACTTGTATATTGAAGAGAATTTCCCCATAAGAAACAATGGAAACTCAGATGATTCATTCCCCAAAAATATTCATATAAAAATGATAACAATACTGTAAATATAATGCAAAATAAAGAACATACAAGATATAAAGAAGAGTAAACAAATTAACCTGCACTTACCTTTGAAAAGCTTTGTGGCTGGTGTGAGGGAGCCAAGAGAGAGTAGGGTTATTGTGTAGGACGACTTTCACTACCACTAATGGAATCACTGCTATCTATTGGCTCAATGGAATGTTTTTCTTTTCATGCAACTTTAACAAGGAACCTATCCAATGACACTTGCTTTTGCCTCCTTTTGAGGATTCCACAGAAACGTGACACTGCATTGTCATCAAACATTCATCGGTCACACTACTACAGCCTTATTCAGGTGGTGCTTTTCTACAAATTTTTGCACTGTTTCCCACATTTTACACATCTCCCTAATTTCATTTGAAGTGAGGGATTCCTCTTCCTTGTTCCCATACTCCTTTGTAAATGAGATCTCCTCCATAACCTCTTGCTGTTGCCCATGATGCAGATCCATCAGTTCCTCAGTGGTCAGCTCCTGACCATGTTCCTCCACCAGCTCTTGAATGTCATCCTCATTCACTTCCAGTCCCATGGTCTTCCCTAAGGATACAATTTTATTGACAACTGGTGGCTCCTGTTTATAAGCAAGCCCCTCTAAGCCATGTCCAAGAATGCAATCAGGCCACAGTTTTCTCCAAGCACTGTGACCTGAGACTGAGCATCAGAGATGATCACCCACAATCCTGCAGCAAGAGAGAGAGAGGAGAACCATGGGCTTTAGGTGTGATCATGCAATGTTCAATGTAATATACTACTCATATTGCAAGACATCATTCGTTTGTCAAGTTAAAATTTATTAGGAATGTTTGCTCGCCTTGCAGAGCACTCAGAGAACGAGTTACTCACAATCCAAAGTTTTAGTATATAATATTTATTTTATCTATTTACTTATTAATGGATAATTAGGTTGCTTCCATATCTTGGCTATTGTAAATAACGCTGCAATAAGCACAAGGGTGCATACATCTTTTTGAATTACTTGAAAAATATTCTACAAATGCAGAAATGGTGGGAAATCTTTCATAGGGATCACATTATACAGCATATATGCAGAGAGAGTATAAATATGAGTATAGTGTAAATGAAAATCATTCAGCTGGGACTTATCCTTCGTCCTTCTTCAGAGTCATACTGGGGAGAAACCCTATGGATGTAATGACTGTGAAAAAGCTTGTAATCAAAGCACTTACATCATCCAACACCAGAAGATTCACACAGAAGTGTAAGCCTATTAATATAGTCAATGTGGGAAGGCTTTTAACTAAAATATATATCTTACTATGAATCATAAAGCAAAGCTCTATCAATGTCTTGAATGTGGCAAAGTCTATAATCATAGGTGATTTCTTATTCAACATAAGAGGACTCATACTGGAGAGAAACTATTTGAAGATAAAAAATATGGGAAAGCCTTTACTCAAAGCATTCAACTTACTTTATATTGGAGGATGAATATGCGAGAGAAGTCCTATGAATGATCTGAATGCAGCTAAGCCTATAGTCATAAATCATAGGTCATAGGATCCTCAAGAGGATCCATACTGGAGAAAAACCTTTTGAATGGAATGAATATGTGAAAGTTTTCTGATGCATTTTACTCAATTTTACTCAACACCAAGAATTTCACACCAAGAAAAACTTATAATTTCAAAATGTGGTGAATCTTTCAGTAGAAGTACATACCTTAATCAACATGAGAGAACTCATACTGAAGAGAACCCCTACAAGTGTAATAACTGTTGTAAATCCTTTCATCAGAGTGTATATCTGACTCAACGCCAGAGGATGCATACTGGGGGGAAACCTTGTGAATGTATGAAATGTGGGAAAGGCTTCATCTTAAGTGCCATCTTGGGGCACCTGGGTGGCTCAGTCAGTTCAGCGTCCAACTTCGGCTCAGGTCACAATCTCATAGTTTGTGAGTTCGAGCCCCATGTCAGGATCTGGGCTGACAGCTCAGAGTCTAGAGCCTGCTTTGGATTCTGTGTCTCCCTCTCTGTCTGCCCCTCCCCTGTTTGTGTTCTGTCTCTCTGTCTCTCAAAAATAAAATAAACGTTAAAAATAAAAAAAAATAAATGCCACCTTATTCAACATCATTGATTCATAAGAAAGAAAAAGAAACCTTAAGAATGCACCAACATAAATTCAGACAAGAGAAATTCAACAAATATATTTAATGTGAGAAATATTTCAGCTACAGTGCAAACTTCTCAACATCAGTGAAAGATCAATCCAAGAGAGATAGTCTATGAATAATAATTGTGAGAAGTACCTCAGTCATAGTTTGTCATTTATACAACCTTATCTGTTTCTAATGAAGGATTCCTATAGATACATCGAATTTGTAAAATACTGTAATGGATTTTTACCTTACTAAATATGAGGTAACAAACACTGGGAGAAACTACAAATAACATATTTTCACCACAAAATTAGTCAATAAAGTGAGCCGTTTCTCCCAATACTTTTAACTTTCTAGAAAAATGTGAAAATAACGTATTTATGTTTTTGTAACATTTAGAAACAATGTTACAAATGAGGAGGGAGTTTAATGTTACAGATCTGATGCCCAGTTTTTAAGAGAAGTAACTGAATTTGGTAAATATTAAAACTGGCATGTCAAAGGCCTATACAGTACACATCTCCAACATTAATCTGAAATTAATTACTCTAGGCACTACAGTGATCAATCCTATTATCTTGGATTTACCTCAATATTACAGTGTACTACATAGAGTTCTTTCTTTTTTGGCAATTCTCAAACTATGCTGCAAAAAGTAGAGAAGGGATTTTTTTAGAGGCAATTTAATCCAGATGTTTTTCTTTGAAAATTATAGATGTCCCTTTGATACCATCTGGAATTACCTTTTCAGTTTTTCTGTGTTTGCTATTTTGTTTAACAAACACAAGAATAAAAAATCAAACTTCCTTTTTTTTCCAGCTAATTGAAGGGGTTGATGAGTTACTGTCCTTTTTAGCTAATCAGGTTAGAATTAGTAAGTGTAGCTCAAAGAGATCAGTATGCAAATTTTATGAGACTCAATAGCTAAGATTCTTTTACTGCCCTTATTCTCTTTTTGCTTATTACTTAACAAATTCAACTCTTACAACTCCTACATTCAGCAAAAACAATTCTCTTTATCATCCCAGGACTTTTTCCTTTAAAATAACATATTTCAACTATTTCTAGAACATGGTTTTTCTTTATAAGCTGTTAAAATTAATGTCTAAAAATTATATTTTAGGGTTATTAGAACAATTTCCTTAACTCATACACTGCATTTTATTCATCCGAACAAACTGTATCCTTCCAAATAGCCAAGATTAAAGGGTCTGTGCTAAATCCTGGGTTATAGCTATTGTTCAAAATGCCTAAAATTCTCTTTGTTTTGAAATTGCTCTGGAGTCGTTTTCTGGCCAGGCAAGCAAACTAATGTCATTTTATGCCATGGATGCTTTCCAATGGTGCTTTCCGGTTTTTCTCTGCCTGAGTCTCCTGACACTTTAGCTACTCAGCTGAGGACACTTGAATAGTTTCATTTTGTTGGTGTGAGTAATGAATGAATTCCCCCAAAGAGTTGAGCATGACCTCTGGTGAAGGCCCAGTGGCGTTGTATCAGTCAGCTAGGGCTACCATAACAAAATACCACAGATTGTGTGGCTTAAACAACAGAACTTGCTTTTTCTCACAGATCTGGGGTCTGGAAGTCCAGGAGCAGGGTGCCAGCACAATCAGATTCTAGTGAAAGAACTCTTCCTGGCTTGCAGACAGCTGCCTATTTGCCATGTCCTCACATGTCTGGTGTTTCTTCCTCTTCTTATAAGGGCACTAATACCATCATAGACTCCACCCCATGACCTCATGTAAACCAAATTACCTCCCAAAGACCCCACTGCCAAATACCACATCACGGGCTAAGCCTTCAACCTACGGCTTTTGGAGGAGACACAAGCATTCAGTCCATAGCAGAGGTGCTTCATTTTGTCCATGTCAGAGCTGACTAGCCGAGGCACATAGATTGTTAGTGACTTGTCAACACCACAGACACAACTCATGGAGCCCTGAGGATGTGCATCACCATAAATCTGATTGTTGTGTGTCCTGAAGAAATGAATGACTAATGGACAAGATTTCACAAAGCCCAGGTCTCCCAGGCACTGGGCTGCACATTGTCACTTCCTTCTGGCCATAAATTAAAGGGTAAACAGTCCTTCCAGACATTATGATATAGGGCTTATCATTTCATTATGAAAGTGCTTCTAAAATTCAATAAGAAAGTAGTGAGGGGAAGATGGTGGTGGAGTAGAAGGACCCAAGGCTCACCTCATCCTATGAATACACCTAGATAACTATGAAATTATCCTAAATGCCCTAGAAATCAACCAGAAGACAGGCATACCAAACTCCCCAACAAGAGGCAAAGAAGAGGCCATATCAAAGAAGGTAGGAAATACAGAGACAAGGTTTGAGAAAGAAACAGATCATGGACCCACAAGGGAGGAAACTAAGGTCATGGAGTAGGATGAGAGACAGACCAGCACACAGGGAAACTCAGGAGGAAAGCAAATCCCCACAGCAACTGGCTTGGAAAGTGAGAGAGGCTGAATTTTGTGACTCTGGCAACAGGTGGGAAGTTTTAAAGGTCAACAGACTTGGCTGGGATAGAGCCCTGAGGCTAGTCTTGGAGAGAAGGCAGGCAGACAACCCAGAGATATACAGGGCAGAAACAGCTATCTTAACAGTGCCTTGGGTACACAGTGGGAAGGTTAGTTGCTCATCTCAGAGTGTGTTCCAGAGAGGCAGTGCTCATGGAGAGACACCCCCCGCCCCTAGGAACAAAGGAACTAGCCAGTGCCATCTCCCTCCTCCATGTCTCAGCATAAACACAGGGCCACCTGCAGGAACTAGCCATCACTGACACTTGCTACCTATCTTGCTTACACCAAGCCCCGCCCTCCACACTCCAGGGTATTCGCCTTCCCAGTCATACTTGCTTCAGTCCCAGTGTAGTGGGCCCCCTCTGCCAGGAGACTGGCCCAAACCCCTACCTACACCGCATCTCCGACTAGGGAATTTTGTGGGGCCTCGGTCCAGGCAGTCGTGAATGGATAAAGAGTCCCTCCCCTGCTCATGCTCTGTCTCTCTCTCAAAAGTATAAATAAGCATTAAAAAAAATTTTAATGGAGAGAAGGCATGAACAGACATTTCTCAAAAGAAAATATACAGATGCCCCACAGACACATGAAAAGATGCTCATTATCACTTATTATCAGGGAAATGCAAATCAAAACTACAATAAGATATCACCTCACACCTAATAGAATGGCTAAAATCAAAAACTCAAGAAACAAGAGGTGTTGGCAAGGATGTGGAGAAAAAGGAACCCTCTTGCACTGTTGAGGGGAATGCAAACTGGTGCAGCCACTACGGAAAACAGCGTGGAGGTTCCACAAGAAAAGTAAACAAACAAACAAACAAACAAAAAAAAAAAAAAAAACTACCCTGCAATCCAGCAATCACACTACTGGGTATTTACCCAGAGAATACAAAAACATTAATTCAAAGGAATACATGCATCCCTATATTTATAACAGCCTTCTTTTCCACAGCCAAGATATGGAAGCAGCCTAAATGTCCATTGATTGGTAAATGGATAAAGAAAATGTGGTGTATATATAATGGAATATTATTCATCCATAAAAAATGAATAAAATCTTACCATTTGCAATGACATGGATGAAGCTAGAGAGTATAATGCTAAGCGAAAGAAGTCAGTTAGAGGAAGACAAATCCCATATGATTTCACTTATATGTGGAATTTAAGAAACAAAACAAATGAGCAAAGGGAAAAAAGAGCAGCAAACTGAGTAGCAGACTCTTAATTATAGAGAACAAATTGATGGTTACCTGAAGGGAGGTAGGAGGCATGGGTTAAATAGACAATGGGGATTAAGAGGTGTATTCAATGATGAGCAGCAGAAAATGGTTGGAAGTGTTGAATCACTATATCATACACCTGAAACTAACATAACACTATATGTTAACTAACTGGGATTAAAATAAAAAGTTAAAATAAGTCAAATAAAATCTTTTTTTTTTAATGTTTTATTTATTTCTAGGAGAGAGAGAGAGACAGCGTGAGCAGGGGAGGGTCAGAGAGAGAGGGAGTCACAGAGTGAAACAGGCTCCAGGCTCTGAGCTGGCAGTCAGCACAGAGCCCGACGCGGGGCTCGAACCCACGAACCGCGAGATCATGACCTAAGCGAAAGTCGGACGCTTAACCGACTAAGCCACCCAGGCGCCCCAAAATAAATCAAATAAAATCTGATAAGAAAAATCACCAGTAAATAAATGGGAAAACCACAACGTGAACAGAATTCACAAAACAGACAACTTGAGTGGATATCAAATATAATTATGGGGCATTAGTGAGGGTGTTGTGAAAGATTCAAATAAATTGATATTCTGTATCCAAATAGTATTTCTCTTAAATGCAAAAAGGACTTATGCACAAAGCTATTCATCACAACAGTATTTATGGGTAGTTCAGAATTGGATCTAATGTCACATCTAACTATGAGAGTGTGGTCAATGTAGTTATTAAACCTTAGGACATCTAGGATGCCTGGGTGGCTCAGATGGTTTAGTGTTGAACTCTTGGTTTTGGCTCTGGTCATGATCTCATGATTTCATGAGTTGAGCCTCACATTGGGCTGTGCGCTGGCAGTGTGGAGCCTGCTTGGGATTCTCTCTCTTCCTCTATCTTTGCCCCTCCGCCCTCACGTTGTCTAAATAAAATAAATAAATAAAAACTGAAAACAAAAAACCTTAAGACATCTACTTACTAGAATGTCCTGGGGCTGCCATTAGAAATTACATTTATGAAGAGTAGAAAATGACAGAATTTAAAGGACAAATTAAAAGATTCTTTATTAAGGGGCGCCTGGGTGGCTTAGTCGGTTAAGCTTCCGACTTTTGCTTAGGTCATGATCTCGCGGTTGTGGGTTCGAGCCCCGCATCGGGCTCTGTGCTGACTGCCAGCTCAGAGCCTGGAGCCTCTTTTGGTCTGTGACTCCCTCTCTCTCTGACCCTCCCCTGCTCACGCTGTCTCTCTCTCTCTCCTAGAAATAAATAAAAAACATTAAAAAAATTAAAAAAAAAAAGATTCTATATTAAACTCTGCCTATCTCTTCGGTCTTGGGTCTGCCTTGCTAGCTCTAGTCCAGCCAGACTGGCCTGTTTCTTTTCCTGGAACATACCACCCTCATCCTCTGAGTATCTGAATCACAGTCGTTGTTCTCTTAGAATGCTCTCTGTTCTGATGCTTCCTGTAGTGTTACTCCTCTCGTGCTGTGCGAAGCACAAGCCCACGAGGAGGCCACGTGTAAATTGCCAAGCTGGCGATTCCAGCTGAATCCAGTCTCTGAGTCATCCCAGCCCAGGCTTCAAATATGTGAGTGAGGAAGCCTCCAGCCCTCCCCCTGCCCTGCTCGAGTCATGGCAGCCATGGAGTCAGAAACTCTAGGAGTTGTGGCTGGAAACAAGCCAGCCCTGCTATACCCTATCGAAATTCCTGATCCACAAAATGTATAGGTCTCCTTCAGTGGCGGTTTTACACCAAGAAATTGAGGGTGGAGTGTTCCGGAGCACAACTAACCAGAACAGAATTTGATATCCGCAAGAGTGTTCCTCTAACACATGAGCCAGTGCCACATGTCATGTTGGGGACTGAGTGGTAGGCAGAAGCATATGGACCTTGAAGAGGCTGCAGCTCAGGACTTGAAGGAAAGCAAAGAATGTGTAATTGGAAGCTGGAGGAAAAGGAATCCTTATTCTGTGGTGGTGGAATATGTAGCAAAACTGTCACCTTGGCCAAGTGGAAAATATACCAAACGAACCCCTGGATCTGGCTAAGGCAATTTTCAGGAAGTTTGGAGGCTTCTTCTATCTGTGCACAATAAGAGGAGAGGGGAGAGAGATGAAGTGCTAAAGGAGCTACTTAGTTTTCCTAAGGAAAGAGGTGTAAAGTGCTTAGGCCAAACTTTTCCCAGCCAGAAACGGGGTTCCAAAGTAAGAAAGAGCCTCAGATCAAATCCAGGGTACTGTCAGAAAAACACAGTTTCATGCTAGAGATGAAGGCAAGGTTAAAAATGCAGTTGTGCCTTCCTAAGGATGTGCTTTGCATAGCCTCCCTTTTAAACAATAGGGCAACTAAAGTCTTTGAAGATTTTCTCAAAGGTGTGTTCCACAGTAGCTTCATATGGCACTCAGGTAGAAAAGGAGTGTATTGAGATTTTTAGGCATTTGGGTTTTGTCTAAAGAAGTGCATTTATTAGTGGATACATAAGAGACCCACAAAGTTTTTAAAATAATTATATCAGTTTGGACTTAAAGAGACACTGAAAGAACAAAATGAAGATGCCTCTGGACCCCCAAACTTCTATGGGCAGGCTGAGAGAACGACCCAGCTGTGAACATAGGCTATTTCCTATGGAAAAGGAAGGATGCCTCAGAGGGAAGAGCCAGAGCTGTAGGGACCCAGTACCAGGGAGCAGGATTGGACCTTAATCCAGAAACAACAGGGGCACCTGGATGGTTCAGTCTGTTAAGCATCAGACTTTTGATTTCTGTTTGCTCATGATCTCGCGGCCTGTGGGATGGAGCCCCAAGATGAGCACTTCGCTGACAGTGCAGAGCCTGTTTGCGATTCTCTCTCTCCAGCTCTCTCTGCCCCTCCCCTGCTCACTGGTGTCAGCAAGGAGCCTCCTTCAGATCCTCTGCCCCTGCCCCTTCCCTGCTTGTGCTCTCTCAAAAATAAATAAAGCATATAAAACAATAAAAAGAAAACAAATAAAAATGGCCACAGACTCTCTGACATACCTCACATTGAGGGTAGACTCTATGCGCCGTCCCTTTGAATCTGGGATGGTTTATGACTGCTTTCACCAACAGAATGTGGTGGGCGATGCTGTATGGTTCCCAAGACTGAGTCATAAAAGTCTGTGTGGCTTCTTGGGATACTTGCTGTAATTGAGGACACTTCCCAGAACCTGGCCACCATGCTAGGAGGAGTCCACACCACCATGAAGAGACCGTGATTAGGTTCTCAAGTTGAAAGTCCAGCAGAGTCCCATCTTTGCATCTTCCCACCCAAGTGGCAGGCACGCAAGTGATAAAGCCTCCAGATAATTCCAACCCCCAACCACTTGAGTCATCCCCAACTATGACAGTCTACCTGGCCAAGACCTCAGTCATTGTGGAGAAGGGATAAGCCCCCATGCCCCATTTTAAGTCCTGGCTTACAGAATCCACAAACACAATAAACTGGTAGTTGTTTTACATTACTGAATTTGGAGTGGTTTGCTTACCGCAACAGAAGGCCGTCCTGCAGGGAGATGTAGCCTGTTTATATGGAGATAGGAGGAATAGTTGCTAACTGTCTTAATGATGATCTCCCACAGAGCTCTTTGAGTCTCAGCCTAGTTCCAGACAGGTGGGGGGTTCAAGAGAGGATCACAGAATTCAGAGGCAGGAAGTAGAGCCAAGGTACCATGGGGGCTGAAGCTGAGAATGGGGCCTGCAGGAATCAGGGCTGTGCCGATCCGCTCTCTCTGGGACTGCATAGGTCCTCCTCCTTCATGTGCCCTCCTTGCGGGAGACTGTAATGGCTCCTGGTCCCGCTGTCCTCTAGGACCTTCAGTCCAACTGGGCACACTGGCTACTCCCATCAGAATTCCTAGCCCATGGTGGGGGGGGAGGGGTTGGCTTGGGAACCAGGCCTGGCTGCTGTTGACCAGGGGGTCTATTCTGGCCGCCAAAGCCAGGAAAGGGGGTCCTCACCAGGTGTGGGTAGGGGAGGCATTCTGACATATGTCAATTATCCAAATGGGCAGACATATTTTTGATCAGGGAGAAATAAAAATAGGCATTGTTGGCTGTTAATCACTTTTTTTGTGATATCTGAGGTAACTAAAGCTTATTCTCCAATCCTTCTTTTCCTTCCTTCGTTCATCCTTCTCTCCCACACTCTCCCTCTTTATTTCTCTCTCTTCCTTCATTCCTTCCCCCTTTCCTCTCTTCCTCCCTTTCTTTCTCTTTCTTTTTTTCTTTGTTCATTTTCTTTTTTTTAAATGTTTGTTTATTTTTTTTTGAGAGATACAGACAGAGTGTGAGTGGGGGAGGGGTATAAAAAGAGGGAGACAGAATCCAAAGCAGGCTCCAGGCTCTGAGCTCAGCACAGAGCCCGACACAGGGCTTGAACCCACAAACTGTGAGATTATGACTTGAGCCGAAGTCAGACACTTAACTGACTGAGCCACCCAGACGCTTCTCTTTGTTCATTTTCTTTTTTTTTCTTTTTTAACGCTTTATTTCTAGGAGAGAGAGAGACAGCACGAGCAGGGGAGGGTCAGAGAGAGAGGGAAGTCACAGACTGAAACAGGCTCCAGGCTCCGAGCTGGCAGTCAGCACAGAGCCCGACGCGGGGCTCGAACCCACGAACCGCGAGACCATAACCCAAGCGAAAGTCGGACGCTTAACCGACTAAGCCACCCAGGCGCCCCTCTTTGTTCATTTTCAAGTTGCTCCCAGGGAGAAGAGGAGTAGAGGCTGATCACTGAGCCCAGGGAGGAGCTTTCTCATGTGGGGCTTACCCCAAAGTGTTCACATCCATAGGACTTGTGGAAAAGAAGACAAAAGCACGAACTGCCTGGAGACCTGCCTGCCCCTCACCATCATGTCCTGGCCCTGATGCTTGATGGACTTAAGGGAGAATAACAAAAGATTTCCTTCTGACACTCACTGAACTTCACTTGTCCTTGGTCAGTAAAGCAAAGGAAGCACCTTCAACACTGTCTGGAAATTTCTTTAGAGTAGATCACCCAGTTTATTAGGTACATTTTCTACTTTCCATGTTACTGCAGGTGACTGTGTAGCTAAACTTTCTGCCACTATGCAGAATGGATTCCTGTTTCTGACTTCTAAAAAACATTTTCCTTCATTTCCTTTAAACTCTCATCTGAAGTATGTTTTTTTTTTTTTAAAAAATTTACTTATTTAAGTAATCTCTACCCCCAATGTGGGTCTCGAACTCATAACCCCAAGATCAAGAGTCACATGCTTTTCTGACTGAGCCAGCCAGGTGCCCCATCATCAGAAGTATCCTTAAAGACCATCAGGCTTCATCTAACAGATCTTTCAAAGGCATTTATGATTTCATTACCACTCACATCAAAGTCCTTCTGGCTTCTGATCTTTGCTGGTTCCAAAACTTCTCCCAAGTTCCAGTTTTTGTTTCCACAGCATCCTATTTCTAAATAGTGGATATAATTATCTGCATTAATTATATATACAGTAAAACCTTGGTTTGCGAGCATAATTCATTTCAGAAACATGCTTGTAATCCAAAGCACTTGTACATCAAAGCAAATTTCCCCATAAGAAATAATGGAAACTCAGATGATTTGTTCCACAATCCAAAAATATTCATATAAGACAAAAATACTGTAATATAGTATGAAATAAAGAAAACACAAGATATAAAAAAATAAACAAATTAACCTGCACTTACCTTTGAAAACCTTCATGGTTGGTGTGAGGGAGATAAGATAGAGGAGGGTTATTGTGTAGGACGAGTTTCTTTCCTTCCGTTTTTAAAAATTCTTTTTAGGATGATGTTCATTATCTCTAATGGAATCACTGCTATCTATTGGCTCAATGAAATCTTTTTCTCTTTGTGCAACTTTAACAAAGAACCTACCCAATGACACTTGCTTTTGCCTCCTTCTGGGGTTTCATGGAAATGACATTGCATTGATGACCACTCACAATCTCACAGAGAGAGAGAGAGATCATGCCACATTCAGCATCATGTACTATTTGTATTGCAAGACATCACTTGTTTATCAAGTTAAACTTTATTAGAAATGTTTGCAAGTCTTGGGGAATAATTGCAGAACAAGTTACTGGTAATCCAAGGTTTTACTGTACTACTTTTATCTGTATTTGTTATCTATTGCTTTACAACACATTACCCCTGAATTAGTGACTTAAAACAATAAACTATATTATTGCACTCCATGTCCAGCTATTCCTGTGTTGTTCTGGTTCAAGGTCATTTAAAGGTTTGCAATCAAGATGTCATCAAGGGCTGGAGGGTCCACTTCTAAGAGCACTCCTTTTGTGGGTGGCAAATTACTACCGGCCATAGTCAGGAGGCCAGTTTCTTGCCATGTGGAACTCTCCACAGATTGTTCAAGTATACTTAAGATGTGGTGTTGGCTTCCCCCAGAGCAAGTGATCCAAGACAGCAAGGCTGAAGCTTCAATCAATGTCTTTCGTGACCTAGCTTCATAATCCATATGCCAGTATATCCATAATATTATTTTTGTTACATAAGTCAGCCCTACTCAGTGTGGGAGGTACTACACAAAGATGTGACTAACAGGAGACAAGATTTATAGGGGTCATTCCGGAGGCCAGCAACCACAGCAGGGGAGGCCTGGGCACAGCTGTGCTGTGCTGATGCTGGCTGGGTAGAGTTTGTGGCCAAAGTTTGTGGCTGAACCTGGGGTTCAAGTCGAGGAGGGTGAAATTGTTAGAGCACTGTGTCAAGGGTGGGCCACCACCCAGACTCCTTCCCCTGCTCGTGAGGGTGGACCAGCATCAGGACCCCTGGGCCTGAGAGCAGGGCTGAGGATTTCCTTACTCCTTCCCCCGTCCCTCCCTGGGACCCCCGGTTAGGGACAGCAGGAGCAGGAAGCCTGGTAAAACCCTTCAGTGCCCACCCACCACCACGAGTATCCCGAGTGTGAGGTGCATGAACCTTTCCTGCAAAGATGAATATGGGCCAGTAGCCACTCAAATCCACCTGGAGACGTGGACGAACTGACAGAACAATTCCACGTTCCTGGGCACCACCCTCTGGATACCCCTGCAATTAGACACACAGGCATTGGCCCAGCATGACACCGAAACTACACTTCCCAGAAAGCTGTGCTACAAGAAAGTCTGAATCTGGAGGTCAAAGCATCGCCAGGACCCCGATGCCTTCTGGGAAATAGAGTCGTCTGTCTGCGCAGCACAAAAGCTGCCGGGAGTTGTAGTTCATATCCGGTAAGCGCAGGCGCACTTTCCCGCGGTGGTGTTTGGGCTGCTCTTTTGTGGCAGTCGCTGCACCCTTGTGGGAGGTAGGTCAGCCCAGTCCGCACTCGCTAGTTTCGAGCCTCTGAGCCCGAAATCGGCTTTGGTCTCCTCACTCGGAGCCCCGGGAAGAGTGTATGGGGCGCGGGTGATGGGGTGTGAGCGTAGCCTGGAATGTGGGGAGCTTGCTGAGCCTGCCTGACCCCGACCAGGGAGGTGCGCAGGGGGCTCCTCGTGCGTGATCGTGCAGCCCGGAGTGCGTGTGTGACCCCACGGGGCTTCACTGCTTGCTGTCCCTGAGCCCCAGGAGCTGGACTCGCGCCTCTGGGCCTGGCCTGGGGCCCGGGAAGTTGCAGAGCTGCCCATGCGTCCGGGGAACGCTGCCGAGGGGCGCCATGGAGACCCCTGCATGGAAGCCCCAGGACACAGGTACAGCGTCGCATTATATCTGTGGATTTGTAATGGAAGAGACCGAAGGTGAATTTTCCTGCAGTGAAAGTCTATACGGAAAACGAGAAGCTGTATGAACGTTGTTGAATCTTACCTACCCAAAGTTAAACAAAAGAGTAACACAAAATTATTACTTTATACCAAGTTGACACACTGGCAAAATAGAAACTATTGTTTAAGGGTGCAAAGATGTGATAAAACTGTAAAGTTAAGCAAGGAAAATACTACGGTAAAGGCCAAAAGAGTGTTTAGCTGGGGAGCGTAGGGAGGTGGGAGAAAGAGATGATCATAGAAAAGGTTACCAAGACAAGTGCAGGGGGGTGTTTCTGGGACACAATTAGTATTTATTTCATAACCTGTGTCAAGAATTACGGGCGCGCCTGGGTGGCTCAGTCAGTTAAGCCTCTGACTTCAGTTCGAGTCATGATCTCTCGGTGACTTCAAGCACCACGACGGGCTCTGTGCTGACAGCTCGAGCCTCTGGAGCCTGCTTCAGATTTTGTGCCTCGCTCTCTGCCCCTCCTTCACTCAGGCTCTGTCTCTCTTTAAAAAAAAAATCCGTGGAATTTCTCTTTACAACTATCCGTTCCAATATTAGGTTCTTGCACGACCCTATTATGTGTATTTCACAATCAGAATCTTTTAAAGATAACCACAAACCCATTAGGGTGGCTATTATCAAGAAAATTTTTAAGAATAAAAAATAACATGCTAGTGTGGAGGTGGAGAAATCGGAACCTTTGACCTGTTGGCGAGAATGTAAAATGGTGCAGCCACTGTGAAAAGCAGTTTGAAAATTCTTTAACTTTTCTGTTAAAAATTGGAAATAGAACTACCATATGATCTCTGGGTATATATCTAAAAAAAAAAAATTGAAAGCAGGATTTGAAAGAGATACAGACTATGTTTATAGCAGCATTAGTCACAATAGCCAAGAGAGGGAAGCAACCCAAGTGTCCATCCACAAATGAATGAATAAACAAACTGGTTTATCCATGCAAGGCAATATGGTAAGCCTCAAAAAAGGAAGTTCTGATGCATGCGATGACATGGACGAACCTGGAATGCACTATGCTAATGGAAATGAACCCCTCAAAATAACAAAAGCTGTATGATTCCACTTATATAAGGTCCCTAGAGAAGTCAAGTTCATAGAAAGTGCAACGGTGGTTGTCAGGGGCTGATGGGGAGGAGGTATGGGAAGCTGTTGTTTAATGGGTCCAGAGTTTCAGTTTTGCCAGATGAAAAAGTTCTGGAGATTGGTTCCTCAACAATGTGAATATACTTAACACGTCTGAACTGTACACTTAGAAATGGTTAAGATGGTGAGTGTTTTGTTACAGGTCATCTTTACCACAATTTTGAAAATTTTAAGGAATGTTAATAAAATAATGATTAAGGTGTTAGTGCGAACAGAAGTTGGGAAGACCCTGGGAGTCTGAGGAACACTGACCCGCGTGGCCTTTTCATGCCCTGATGGGTCTGACAAGCTCTCCTGGTCCAGGAAGGGCGTCCCTGAGAAGCCTGCTCCTAAAAACCCTGCCTTGGGGGGCCTGGGAAGGAGCTCAGATTCAGAAGTGTGTCCAGGTAGTTGGAGCAATGGTCCAAAACTTGGGTTAACAGGACACTGTCTGTCCCTCTGTCCATTCCCTGAACACTTGTGTGGTGCGCTGTGTTGGGGGCCTGCCCTCAGGGCCATGGTGCTAAGTAACCAATGGGAAAAGTGTTTGGGTCTGGGCCTGACACACACTAAGGCCACAGGCAGAGGAAAGAGCTCGTGATTATCCAAAGACAGTGACAGCATCTGTGTAACTACATAAATGAGGGGGTCTCATGAGCTGTGCTGCAAATATCTCTGCTTTATTGTAAAGAGTCATCTAGTACAGGGGCACCTGGGTGGCTTAGTCGGTTAAGCGTCTGACTTTCGCTTGGGTCATGATCTCACGGTTCGTGGGTTCGAGCCCCGCGTCGGGCTCTGTGCTGACTGCCAGCTCAGAGCCTGGAGCCAATTTCAGAGTCTGTATCTCCCTCTCTCTCTGACCCTCCCCTGCTCACGCTGTCTCTCTCTCTCCTAAAAATAAATAAAACATTAAAAAAAAAAAAAGAGTCATCTAGTACAAATAATGCCCAGGTGGTAGAGAAGTGTTAGAAAACCCAGACAAGCACAATCAATATTAGTCCCCCAAAGGGCACCTGGGTGGCTCAGTCAGTTAAGTGTCTGACCTTGGCTCAGGTCATGATCTCACAGTTCGTGGGATTGAGCCCCACGTCAGGCTCTGTGCTGACAGTCAGAGCCCAGAGCTTGCTTTGAATTCTGTGTCTCCCTCTTTCTCTGCTCCTCCCCCACCTTCTCTCTGTCTCTCTCTCTCAAAAATGAATAAACATTAGGGGCGCCTGGGTGGCTTAGTCAGTTAAGCATCGACTTCGGCCCAGGTCATGATCTCATGGTTCGTGGGTTCGAGCCCCGCGTCAGGCTGTGTGCTGACAGGCAGCTAAGAGCTTGGAGCCTGCTTCAGATTCTGTGTCTCCCTCTCTCTCTGCTCCTCCCTTGCTTACAGTCTGTCTCTCTCTCTCCCTCTCTCTCAGAAATAAATAAAACATTAAAAAAAATTTTTTAATGAATAAATATTTTTAAAAAAAAGTTTTTATATTAATCCCTGAGTCCCAGAGAGAATTCCTCTTAACTTTTTGGCAAACATTCTTGTGGGCTTTCCCAGCCATATTATGCTAATAATTTCAGTAATTATATAATACTTTCAAACTGGTAAGCCCAGTGAAATGTTTACATAGAAACAATACTAAGCAAGAATTTAAAATGATCTCAGATGTCAGGCTGATAGTTACTAATTTGAGAGTATTAATTCTCCCTATTTTTAAGGAATGTTTATTTATTGGGGTGCCTGGGTGGCTCTGTTGTTAAGCGTCCGACTTCGGCTCAGATCGTGATTTCATTTTTGTGAGTGTGAGCCCCTTGTTGATTTTTGTGAGTGTGAGCCCCTTGTTGGGCTTTGTGCTGACATCTCAGAGCCTGGACCCTGCTTCGGATTCTGTGTCTCCCCCTCTCTCTGCCCTGCCCCACTCACACTCTGTATCTCTCTCTCTCTCAAAAATAAACATTAAAAAAATTTTACGAATGTTCATTTATTTTTGAGAGAGAGAGAGAGAGCACACGCACATGAACAGGGGAGGGCCGGGGGGGTGGTACAGAGGATCTGAAGCAGGCTCTGTGCGGACAGCAGAGAGCCCAATGTGGGGCTCAAACTCATGAACCGTGAGATCATGAGCTGAGCCTAAGTCAGACGCTTAACCGACTGAGCCACCCAGGCGCCCCTCTTCCTGTTAATAAAACCCTCTTGTCCCACTTTCCACCAACCACTCGTTTCTCTTTTTTGCCTTTAAACCAGAACGCCTCCAAAGAGTTGTTTAGTTTTGCTGTACCTAATTACTCCCCTCCAGGTCTGTCTTGAACCCACTCTACAGGCTTATGCCCCTGCAATGGTAACACAATTAGCTTTGTCAAGTCCACCAGTGAATTCTATGTTGTTTGATCTGTCATCACTATCTTCTCTTGGCTGTGGGACAGCACCCCTCCTGGTTTCCCACTTGCCTCTCCAGGAACTTCTCAGTCTCCGGGCTGGTCCCTCACTCCTCCTGAGATGAGAGACCTCTCCCCAAGACCAGAGGGCCTCCAGGTTGGAGCTTCAGAAACCTCCCCTCTTCTGCAGCTGCACTGACTTTGAGGAGAAGTCATCCAGTCTTATGACTTCCACTGCCACCCATGTGCTGCTGATTCCCAGATTTATATCTCCCGCTGATTTCTTTTTTTTTCTTTTTTTAATTTTATTTATTTCTAGGAGAGAGAGAGAGAGAGACAGTGTGAGCAGGGGAGGGCCAGAGAGAGAGGGGGCCACAGACCGAAACAGGCTCCAGGCTCTGAGCTGGCAGTTTGCACAGAGCCCGACGCGGGGCCCGAACCCACGAACCGCGAGATCATGACCCAAGCGAAAGTCAGACGCTTAACTGACTAAGCCACCCAGGCGCCCCTCTCCCGCTGATTTCTGCTCTGAACTCTGGCCTCACTACCCTCCTGCGCACTTGGTGCTTCCCCTTTGATGTCTAATACCCCGGAACTTAACATGTCTAAAAGGTCTGCTCTCTGCACAGACCTCCCCTTCCCCCGCTCTTTTCCATCTTAACAAATGATCATTTGTTTCTTCCAGTTGCTCAGTCCAGAAATCTTGGAGTACTTCTTCACTCTCCTTTCTTTTCCCTCACACCCTGCATTTGATTCATTTACAAATGCTGCTGGCTCTTTCTTCACAAGGTATCCAGACTGTGCCCTCTCTCAGCTTCCCCCTTTCTCAGGACCATCCCTCCCTGGATCGTTGGATTAGCTCCTACCTGGTCTCCCTACTTCTGCTGGTTTTCCTCTAGTAGCCGGATGATCCTGTTCCCGAATGAGCCTCACCATGGCCTGTGAGGTCTTGTGCCATCTGGTCTCCAGTTCTGAGTTCCAACCTCATCTTCTGTCCCTTGCTCCCTCACTCTGCTCCGGCCACCCTGGCCTCTCTGCTGTATTTGGAACTTGATAGGCACACTTCTACACAATAGTCTTTCTGCTGGAACACTTTTCTCCCAGATACCCATGTGGCTTGTCTCCTCATGCTTTGGTACCCTCTCATCAGGAAACCTTTTCTGGGGGCGCCGTCAGTTAAGCATTGGACTCTTGATTTCAGCTCAAGTCATGATCTTATGGGTTGTGAGTTTGAGCCCTGTTGGGCTCCATGGTGACATTGTGGAGTCTGCTTGGGATTCTCTCTCTCTCTCTCTCTCTCGCTCTCACTCTCTCTATCTGCCCCTCCCTGCTTATACTCTCTCTCTCTCTCAAATAAATAAGTTAAAAAAAAAAAAAAGGAACACTTTTCTGCACCTCATCTCTAAAACTCTAGCCCCTTGCCCACAATCCTTATCGCCTTACTTCATTCATCCCCTTCTCTCTTCACTGTTTGTGTTAATTATATATCCCTGCATAATAAATTGCCCCAAGATTTAGGAACTTAAAGCAACAACAAACATCTGTCATCCCGCACTGCTTTTGTGGGTCAGGATTCACGAACAGCTCTGGCTTAGGTCTCATGAGATTGCTGTTAGACTGTCCGCCAGAGCTGCAGGTCAGTGTTAGTGGCAGGAGGGCCAGGAAGGAGGTCACTGGAGTAGTTCAGTTAAAAGGAGACTCAAATTTGAACTCTGGCAGTGGGGGAGGTAACAGGGAAGAGGGATTTGGGTTGATGAGACTGCAGGGCTTGATATCAGAGTATGGACCTGAGGCCAAAAGCCCAGCCTTGGAACCTCCCATTTCCAGCCTGAGCAGCTTGACAGATCGAGGTGCCATGTCCTGAGATGGGGACACCCAGTGAGTGGATGATGTGGGTGAAATGTAATGAGTCATAAGCTGGCAACATGCAGAGAGAGAAACCCAGGCCTCTGCAGATTCAGGGCACCAGGGAGGCAACTAGGTGGAGAGAGGATTTGGTGGTTGCCCTCATACCAGGGAAAGTGAGGCTATAGGCTCTGATGATGTTCTTTCAGGGGACAGTGTGAGGGCGGCGGGGGGACAGGATGAGAAGAACAGGTGCAGGAGACCGAGAGGAGCTAGTTTCCTCTTAATATACCTATTGCCATAAAATTTAGATGCAATAAAATGGGGTGTGATGGGATTTGGCATATAAATGTGTGCACCTACCACCCCAGTTCAGACAAGGAACATTTTAACACCCCAGGGAGTTCCATTATGCCTCTGTAGTCGATTCCTACTGTTTCTCACCTCAGACAACCCCCAGGCTGACTTCTGTCATCATAGATGTTGCTTCATCATAGATGTTGTTCATAGATCATGTGTCAACTATACTTCAATTAAAAGGAAGGAAGGAAGGGAATAAAGTGAGAAAGAGAGAGAAAAGGAAGGGAAGAAAGAAAGGAAGGAAGGAAAGGGAGAAGGGAAGAAAGGAAGGACTTTATTTAACCATAGTTTATGTACCATTTTTCATCTGGCTCTTTTTTAAATTTTCATTCAACTAACTGTCTCTCAGATTCATCCATATCATGTGTGTATTAGCAGTTCATTCATTTTTATTGCTGTGTGTTATTCCTTGTATGAACATACCACAATTCACTTACCTATCAATGAGCACTAGTTTTTAGCTTTTAGGAGTCAAGCTGCTATACTCATTTGTGTACAAGCCTTTCTGTGGACACATACTCTTATTTCTCTTGGGTAAACACTTAATAATGGAATAGCCACTGGCTCATAGGATAGTTATATGTTTATCTGTGTAAAAAAACTCTGAAGCTTCCAAAGTGGCTGATCCATCTTACATTCCCATTAACAATGTGCAAGAGTTACGTTTGCTCCAGATCTTTGTCAACACTTGGTATTGTCAGTCCTTTACATCTTGACTCTTCTAGTAGCATACGGTGCTGCCTCACTGTGTTTTTCATTTGGATTTTCCTGATGCCTAATGATGGTGAGTGTATTTTCATATGCTCATATTATCATTTTTATATCTCATTTTATGAAGGTCCAAGCCCCTTGCCCATTTTTTATTAGGTTGGTTGATCTGTTGTTTTGATCTATAAGACTCTCTCTTTATTCTAGACATAAGATCTTTACCATGTATGTGTTATATGCATATAGGTATGTGTTCTGTATGTGTTATATTTGTATGTTTATGTGTATTATGTCTGCAATACCACATACTTAGTGAATATTTCCTTGCAATCTGTGGCTTGCTGCCTCCAGGGTCCCCAGGGCCACCCTCAGGCTTGATGTTTCACTGGAAGGGCTTTAATAGGACTCAGAAGTTATTGTCTCCTGCTTAGTGCCTATTACACCAAAAGAATATAGAGTAAAATCAGCACAAGGAAAAGGTGTAGGGGGCAAAGTCTGAAAGAAACCACACACAACCTTCCATGTTTCTGCTGCCAGTGGAGTGGCAAGGGATGTACCTAGTTCCCCCAGCAGTGAAGTACAACAGCATGCGTGAAGTGTCACCAACCACGGAAGCTTAGCCAAGTCTAGGTGCCCAGTGTTTTTATTAGAGGCCAGCCATGTAGGCATACTGCATGACTGACCTGTCACTAAAGCTCCAGCCCCCCAGATGGGAAGTAGCTATCCACCATGAATCACACTGTTAGTGTAAGCTATCTAGACAATCCGGCACAGGGTGGCTCTAGGCCTCAGGCTTGCAAAAACTCTTCTTATCCAACAGACCATTTTAGAAGCTCAGTGCCCAGGAGCTGTCCAAGGGCCAGTTCTGAAAACATGCCTTTCATGGGAATATGCAGAGTGTGAGCAAACTAGGCCCATAGAGTTAACCCTTTCCTATATGCTTGCCTTTTTATTTTCTTAAGTATGTCTTTTATAGAGCAGACATTTTTAAATTTTGGCCAAGTCCAATTTATCAACTTTTATAAGACGTCATCAGAACGCTGAAACCAGTGCCGAGAAATAGGCCACCCCCGCTGGTGGAAATCACTCCCAGAGATCAGCTCTTGAATGACATTCGTCACAGCAGCGTCGCCTACCTTAAGCCCGTGCAACTGCCAAAAGAACTGGCATAAGTGGCAACAAAATCATCTAGAAGAACAAGGAGTTGAGATGAAGACTCTTGGATCAGAGCTTGGAGACTCAGCAGCATACTTCTGGAGCCAGGTGGTGGAGCCAGGAACGGGCTGACACCCGATGGGAGGGTTTTGTAAAGGCAGAGACAAAATATGGGCTGAACAGGAAGAAGGAGATAAAAAAAAAAATTACTACTCTGGGACACCATTTTCTGCTTCCAATCAGTTTGTTGTGACTGAGGTAAGATGCAGGCACACTTCCAGCAACAGAAGTTTCAAAGAGGTTTTTGTTTTCGTAAATGTTTGTTTTACTTTCTTCTGGAAAAGAACAATAAATATTTTAGATGTGTTAAAAAAAACAGTAATATGAACAGGGAATGTATAGTATAAAGAATTTTAAGTATAACTTGGGATTGGAGTATTAAGGTTAGTAAGAAATAAGAAGACCGTCACATCCTATGACCTTGCTTTGTTTATTTATTCAGTTTTAAAGTTGTATTGTGGATTCCTTAGGCTTTTCTTTGGAGAAAATCACATTGTCTGCATATACAGTTTTACTTCTTCCCTTCTAGTATTTATGCTTTTTATTTATATTTTCCTGGGTTTTTTTGTTTTTTTTTTTTTTAATTTTTTTAATGTTTTATTTATTTCTAGGAGAGAGAGAGACAGCATGAGCAGGGAAGGGTCAGAGAGAGAGGGAGTCACAGACTGAAACAGGCTCCAGGCTCTGAGCTGGCAGTCAGGACAGAGCCCGACGCGAGGCTCGAACCCACGAACTGTGAGATCATGACCTAAGCGAAAGCCGGACGCTTAACCGACTAAGCCACCCAGGCGTCCCTATATTTTCCTGTTTTATTTCACCTCAAGTACAACGTAAAATAGAAATGGTAAGAAGAGACGCCCTTCCCTAATTCCCAATATCAGGGTAAAAACATTGATTATGCTATTATTTATTGCGATGTGAGTTGTAGGTGCTTTTTTGTAGATGCTCTTTATCAACTGAGTAAGTTCATCACTGGTTTGCTGAGTATTTTCATCATTAACTAGTGTTGAATTTTCTCTAATGATTTTCTGTATCTGATAGTATAATTTTTCTCCTTCATTCTCTTAATACTATCTTAATGTGATTAATTACATAAACTTTCTAATGCTAAACCAACAACTTATTTCTGGGGTAAACTCCACTGAGAGATGTACACATACATACACCCTTATACATATATATATACACACATAACGTTTGATTTGGTAATATGTGGTGAAAATTTCTAGCAATATCTATGTTCCTGATATTGGTCTCTAATTGTCTTGTAATGACTTGTCAAGTTTGGGTACCAAGGGTGTGTTGGCCTCATAAAATGAGTTAGGAAGCATTCCCTTCTTTTTGATTTTCTGACAGAGTGTATGTATTTTGCCCTTAAGTGTTTGATAGCATTCATTCGCCATTGAAAACCATTTGGACCTTGAATTTTCTTTATGGGAGAAGTGGGTCCAAGGAGAGACGTGGTCTGCACTGTAAATGCCTCATAGAGGTCAGAAAAGGCAAGAAACCTAAGAAAGTTGCTGTTTCTTCACAGTACAAAGTCACAGGTGCACAAGTGGTCGTGTCCTTTGTGCCCCTGTTGGGGTGCTGGGGGAAAGGTGAGCAGTCCTCTCTGGACAGTTCTGAGCCCCAGAGGAGCAGGCACTCAGGTGTTCTCTCTTTCTCTCTCTTTCTCTCTCTCTCTCTCTCTCTCTCTCTCTGCAGCTCTTTCTGGTGAAGAGGACATGGCCAAGGCACAGGTGAGGACTTTGCTTTCTGTGCAAGTGGGGGTCATGGAGGGTGTTTATTCTTTCATGAACTGACTTCTCTGACCTTTGCTTGTATATTTATTGGGGTCATATGTTTGTTTAAAAGCTACTTTAGCGAGGATGTAGGGAAAGGGGAATACTTTTGCACTGCTGATGGGAATGCAAACTGGTGCAGCCACTCTGGAAAACAGTATAGAGTTTCCTCAAAAAATTAAAAATAGAACTACCCGGGGCACCTGGGTGGCTCAGTCGGTTATGCGTCCAACTTCGCCTCAGGTCATGGTCTCATGGTTTGTGGGTTTGAGCCCCGCATCCGGCTCTGTGCTGAGAGCCAGCTCAGAGCCTGGAGCCTGTTTCAGATTCTTATCTCCCTCTCTGTCTCTGACCCTCCCCTGCTCATGCTGTCTCTCTCTCTCTCTCTCAGAAATAAATAAAACATTAAAATTTAAAAAAGAACTATCCTACGACCCAGCAATTGCACTACTAGGTATGTATCCAAAGGATATAGGAGTGCTGTTTCAAAGGGATACATGCACACCAATGTTTATAGCAGCACTGTCAACAATAACCAAAGTATGGAAAGAGTCCAAATGTCTATCGACTAACGAATGGATAAAGAAGATGTGGTACATATATACAAAAGAATATTACTCAGCAATCAAAAAGAATGAAATCTTGCCATTTGCAACAATATGGATGGAACTAGTATATTATGCTAAGTGAAATAAGTCATGAGAGAAAGATAAATATCATATGATTTCACTCATGTGGAATTTAAGAAACAAAACAAATGAACATAGGGGAAAAGGGAAGGAAAAATAAGATAAAAAGAGAGGCAAACCATAAGAGAGTCTTAAATACAGAGAACAAACTGAGGGTTGCTAGAAGGTTAGTGGGTGGGGGCATGGGATAAATGGGTGATGAGCATTAAGGAGGGCACTTATTGGGATGAGCCCATGGGTGTTATATGTGAGTGATGAAATCACTAAATTCTATTTCTGAAATCATTATTATATGTTTACTAACTTGGATTTAAACAAAATTTTATAATTAATTAATTAAAGTAGCTAGTAAAAACAAACCTAATCCTATGAATTTTTAAATAATTAAATTTTTGAACAAGTAATACATACATATAGTTGAGAATTCAGACATACAAAAGGATGAACAGAGAAATGCAAGTCTCCTACTTCTACCCCCAGCCACACAATTTTCCTATCCAGACAACTTCATGTATTCTTGTAAAGATAATTTATACATATGTAACCATGTGAATTTATACCCTTTGTCCGTTTCTTTTTCACCCAAGTGATAGAATGCTACACACGCAGGTTATCACTGCTTTTCTGTTTTTTTTTTTAATTTTTATTGTTTATTTATTGTCGAGAGAGAGACACACAGAGTACGAACAGGGGAGGGGCAGAAAGAGAAGGAGACACGGAGTGTGAAGCAGGCTCTAGGCTCTCAGCTGTGAGCACAGACCCTGATGCGGGGCTCAAACTCACAAGCTGTGAGATCGTGACCTGAGCCGAAGTCAGACGTTCAACTGATTGAACCACCCAGGTGCCCCAATCACTACTTTTTTCTACTATAAAATATGTATAACATAAAATTTGTCATTTTAACCATTTTTCATGTACAATCCAGTGTGAATTAATTACACAGTATTGTACAGTCATCACTGGTTATAACCATCCAGTTATCATTAGGCCAAGCAGAAACTCTATATCTAAGAAATAACTCCTCACTATTAACATGTAATATATATTATATCATATATCAGAACTAAACTCTTTTTTATGGTGGAATAGTATTTCATTGTACGCATATACCCCATTTGTTTATCCATTCATCTGTTAATGGACACTTGGGTGGTTTCCACTTGTTTGTTATTATGAATAATGGTGTTATGAACATGTATAAGTATCTGTTTGAATCCCTATTTTCCATTCTTTGAGGGATATACCTAAGAGTGGAATTGCTGGGTTACATGGTAGTACTGTATTATCTTTCTAAGGAACCACCAAACTGTTTTCCACAGCAGCTGCACCATTTTACATTCCCATCAGCAATGCACAAATGTGCCAGTTTCTCCATGTCTCACCAATTCTCGTTATTTTCCATTGCTTTTATTATAACCATTTATTATACCCATTTATTATACATATATATATAAACGTTCTTTATATATATATTCTTTGGAGAAGTGTCTATTCAGTCTTTTGTCTATTTTTACATTGGGTTCTTTTTGGTGGTTGTTGAGTTGTACATGTCTTTATATGTTGTGGATATTGGGATGCCTGGGTGGCTCAGTCAGGTAAGCATCCAACTCTTGATTTCGGTTCAGGTCATGATCTCATGGTTTGTGAATTTGAGCTCTGTGTCAGGCTCTGCTCTGGCAGTGTGGAGCCTGCTTGGATTTCTCTCTCCCTTCCTCTCTGCCCCCCACCCCCACTCATGCACATACACACGTGCACTTGCTCTCTCAAAGTAACCCTAAAAAATACATTGTGGATATTAAGTACTTATTAGATATATTATTGCAAATATTTTCTCCCATTCTGTGGTTTGTCTTTTTGCTCTCCTGATAGCATCCTTTAATGCACAAAACTTTCAAATTTTGGTGAAGTCCAGCTTATTCATTTTTTTATTTTATTTCCTATGCTTCTGATGTTACATTGAGGAAACCATTGTCAAATCCAAAGTCACAAAGATTTGCCTTTATTTTTTCTTCTGAAAAATATTTTTAATGTTTTATTTCTGAGAGAGAAAGAGAGAGAGACAGCGTGAGCAGGAGAGGGTAAGAAAGAGAGGGAGACACAGAATCCAAAACAGGCTCCAGGCTCCACGCTAGCTGTCAGCACGGAGCCGGGCGTGAGGCTCAAACCCATGAACCGTGAGATCATGACCTGAGCCAAAGTCGGATGCTCAATCGACTGAGCCACCAGACACCCCTAGTTTTCTTTTCTTATAGTTTCTTTGTCTGGTTCAGTATCAGGGTAAATCTAGCCTCACAAATTGAGTTAGGAAGCATTGGCTTCTATTCAGATCTTGGAAGAGGTTGAGAAGGACTGGTGTTGATTCTTCTTCAAGTGTTTGGTAGAATTCACCAGTGAGACCGTCTGATCCAGGGCTATGCTTTGTTGGGAGGGTTTTGATTACTGATGCAATCTCCTTACCTGTTATTCAGATTCTCTATTTTTTCTCGAATCAGTTTGGGTAGTTTGCGTGTCTCTAGAAATTTGTTCAGTTCATCTAGGCTATCCAATTTGTTGCATACAAGAAGGGATTTTAGTACTATTTATTGAATAATTTGCCCTCCAAATATTTGTAATATCATCTTTATGATACTAAATTAGTAAATATACAAGAACCAGGTTTAGGGGTTATCTGTTCTATCCATTATATGTTTACTTTTAAATCAAAGTAAAGTTTTTGAACTGAAGCAAAGGCAATTTAATAATTTTAGCTTTGTAAAGTTCTTTTCACCTGATTTTTCTCCCAGGTGAATTTTTGTCTTTTTTTTTTTTTTTTAACAAAGTAAAAATTTTCATTTTTCATTTTGGTTAATTGCATCATAAATTTACAAAGAATATATGCCATTTTAGTAATCAATCTTCTTATGTCTCAGCTAACAAACTTTTTAATCTTTGCCAGTTTAACATGTTGAAAAAAAGTCACTCCTTTTTTTTCTTTTTTTTGACATTTTCTTTTTCTTTTTTTTTTTTTTTTAATGTTTTATTTTTATTTCTAGGAGAGAGACAGCATGAGTAGGGGAGGGTCAGAGAGAGAGGGAGTCACAGACTCCGAAACAGGCTCCAGGCTCTGAGCTGGCAGTCAGCACAGAGCCCGACGCGGGGCTCGAACCCACGAACCGTGAGATCATGACCTAGCGAAAGTCGGACGCTTAACCGACTAAGCCACCCAGGCGCCCCTTTTTTTTCTTAATGTTATGTTTATTTGTAGGAGAGAGAGAGAGAGAGACAGCGTGAGCAGGGGAGGGTCAGAGAGAGAGGGAGTCACAGACTCTGAAACAGGCTTCAGGCTCTGAGCTGGCAGTCAGCACAGAGCCCAATGCGGGGCTCGAACCCACGAACCGCGAGATCATGACCTAAGCGAAAGTCGGACGCTTAACCGACTAAGCCACCCAGGCCCCCCAAAAAGTCACTCCTTTAAGTTCCATTTTGAGTTTTCTTTAGAGTGGCTGAACTTCTTTTCATATATTTTTTAGCCATTTAAATTTCTTCTATGAATCATTTACTTATATCTTATGTCCATTTTCTCTTATTTGTTTTACTCTTATTGATTTCTAAGAACTTTTTACATAGAAGATTATCAATCCTTTGAAAATAATGTATATTGCAAATTTCTTTTCCCAGTTACCTGGGAAAATTAAAAAATTTTTAGGTTGTACAGAAAAATTCAGATTTCTTTATTTTCAAGTGTGCCTATGGTTTTAGAATAGATCCTGGTCTTAGTGTCAGCCTTCCCCAAGGTTATTCTTTTCAAAAGGCTGTCATTCCTTATAATGATTTTGACTGTTAACAGCTTTAAAAACTAATATATTTTGGGGTGCCTGGGTGGCTTAGTCGGTTAAGCGTTCTACTTTCGCTTAGGTCATGATTTCGCGGTTGGTGGTTCGAGCCCCGCGTCGGGCTCTGTGCTGACTGCCAGCTCAGAGCCTGGAGCCTGTTTCAGTCTGTGACCCCCTCTCTCTCTGACCCTCCCCTGCTCACGCTGTCTCTCTCTCTCCTAAAAATAAATAAAAAACATTAAAAAAAAGAAACTAATATATTTAGTCCTTAAGAATGGTGTGGGGTGGGTATCTTATCTTTTCCAAGTGATTAGCCAGTTATCTAGTATCATTTTTTAATGACCCAACTCTTTTTGCCTCCTAAAAAGGCCGTGTGTGTGTCTGAATCAGCACCCATTTCCAGGCCAACTGAACTGCCTAGTTTCATGAGTATAATATTCTTTTAATAATCATGGTTTTGGACTAATGCCTAATTGGGCAAGTTTCACTTGTATGGTTTTTTTTATTAAAAAGCAAAAAATTAACAACAACAACAAAAAATCTTGGGTTATTTCCATTTGAATATTTTTTTTCCACATTCAATAGGTTTTATTCTTGGTAGCCATTATTAATATTCTCCAGATGAGCCTATAGTCAAGTGTTTGGAAAAGTGCATGTTCAACAAAATATTTTTCATTATATTACCCAATTACTGAAAGTTTCTGTTCTTTCATTCCATTTTTTTTCTTAAGGAAAAATCAACACACAAATATACAATGTCAGTCTCCTTCTGTGATCTTTCCTGAAGACTTTATTCTTCAAGTATACAGTTAAGGGAGTAACCTCTACTTTTAAAAGTGCCTTTCTATTTCAGATACTGAACTTCTGAAAGGAATTATCATGAACATAAAACCTAGATGAGAGAGAAGCTCTTACTCAATAAGATCTGGATAAATTAATCCTCTACTTGAACACACCTGCAATTTCTCATCATATTTATCTTACATATTCAACCAGAAGCAAAGAATCAATTGACAGCCAAACTAAGTGTGTATGTCTCCATTTAAAACTTTAAATGGATCTATTAACTTTCAAAGCCTCCTGCCTACATGGGTAAGGATTTCTTTTGAAGAACAGGTGGTTTTTTATCACGCTTATGTTGCATACTCATCCTTTCTTAACTCATTCCTATTAACTAAAATAATTTAGAACTTTATTAATAGGCACTTGTAGCTTTTTACTTTTGAAGAATCAGGTTGCAAAGTTTTATTACAAATTAAAAATATCTTTTAAAAATTCTCAAATTGAGAGGTACCTGGATGACTCAGTCAATTAAGCATTCAACTCCTGATTTGACCCAGGTCATGATCTCAAGGTCTGTGAGATCAAGCCCCACGTTGGGCTCTCTGCTAACATCATAGAGTCTACTTGGGATTCTCGCCCTCTGCCCCTCCCACGCACACACCCTTTCTCTCTCTCTCAAAATAAATAAATAAATTTTTAAAAATTCTTAACTTGATTATCCGCAAAATTTTAAAGTCTTAAGTATTTCTGAGTTCATTTCTCATTACTGGGATTACATTTCAGTTTGTACTTGTTGGATGAACTAAACCACATGAAGGAGAACGTGGTATTTACTCAGCCATTGTCTGTCCTGGGGAGACATGTTCTCAGCTAGTGAACGAGCTCTTTGTCCCTTTGCCCTCTTGCATTTTGGGATTATGTGGGTGTCTACTACAGTGATTGGGGCGCTGAGCTAGCTGCTACCCTGGTCAGATCTCTCAGGCTTTGTCCTCTCATGGCTTTGGTGAGGATGCCCTGAGATGATGTGGCTCGGCCCTCACACCTGGTCTGGCCCCTGGCTTCTGCTGCCCTGGCCCATGGGCAGCATCAGTGGATCTGCTTTGGCAAGGAGGCTCCGTTCATGGTGAGGTGGGCACCACCACCTGTAGAGCCTTTGTCTCATGGAGAAGAGAGTCCCCACCACCCATGGGGTCTCCAGCTCTGGTGATGAGTACACTGTTACCTGGGGAATTTCTGCCCATGGGGTCTCTACCTCTGTGGGGTAGGGCATGTCCTCCAGTGATGGCAATGACACTGTTTAGCCCAGCATTGCCCTTCACTTCTTCTTCCCCTCTAACTCTGTTCGAACAACTCAAGTATTGAGACCAGAAAGCCCACACTGAGAGTTGGGGGAAGGAAGTGGTCCTGAAGCCCCGGGAGTAGATGAGCACAGGGAGACCCCAAGGAGGGGAAGAAAGGGATGTAGGTGGGTGCGAGACAGAGGACTGTGGACTCCAGTTATTCAAGGATGAGAGAGATGGGGAGGACCCAGGGGTCTAAGCAGGAGGGGCCAGGGGAGGGTGCTGCATGCAGATGGAAGAGTAAGAAGGAAGACACACATAGTTGAGGTGCGGAGCCACAGACAAGCTGTCCCCTGGCATCGTTCTGCACATCACAGCACAAAGTTCCCTCTCGTTTGCTGTGCCCTGACTAGCTTTTCTTTGGTACCTCTCGTCCTGTTCCAAATAATTTCATAGACATACTTCCTCTTTGTCTATTGCTTCATCTCAAAAACAGCATCCTTCTCCATCCTCCTTCAAATATAATTTCTACCCTGGAATTTGTAGGAATCTTTTTCTTCCTCTTCTTTATTGTCTTACCACATATGTCCCTAAACAGTAGACTGCTCGATGCACATGTTTCAACTCTGTTAATCTGCCAGGGCTGCCATAACAAAGTACCACCAAGTGTGCAGCTTAAGCAGCAGAAATTCATTTTCTCGCAGTTCTGGAGCCTGGAGGTCCAAGATCAAGGTGCCATCAGGGTTAGTTTAGGGTGAAAGCTCTCTTCCTGGCTTGTAGATGGCCCCCTTCTTCCTGTGCCCCCACATGGCTCTTCCTCTGTGTCTCTATACTCCCAGTGTCCCTTCCTCTTCTTACAAGGACCCATCGGTTTAGGGCCCCAGCCTCATGACCTCCTTTAACCTAAACTGTCTCCTTAAAGGCCCCATCTACAATACAGTCACATTGTGGGTTGAGACTTCAACATATGACTTAGGGGGAAGGGGCGCAGTTCAGTCTGAAGCACTGAATAAATGCATATTCCACGTATTCATCTACAATTTGCTGTTTTTGCCCTCGACCTCACATCCCAGCGATTCTCACAACTGTCTAGCTGCCATTACTCTGCCGGAATTTCTCACTGCACAGACTAGAACTTCCAGAAGAATATCATAGTAGTAGACTCAGTGTTGGTGTCTTGTCGTTGCTTGAACCAGACTCACTAAATGTCTGGGGCTCAGCACAAGAGAAGCCAGTGGTTTCTGTGTCTATCTTCCTCTGCCTGCGGGTGCTGCACTCTGTGATATGCTGAGCGTGGCCTTCCCACTGCCTAACACTTCCATGTGTAATGCTCAGGACCCAGTGACGTTCCAGGACGTGGCTGTAGAGTTCACCCAGGAGGAATGGGAGCACCTGGGCACCGCTCAGAGGGCACTGTACTGGGAGGTCATGCTGGAGAACTATGAGAGCCTGGCTTCCCTGGTTAAGAGTGGCCCTGGACCCACCATCTACACTGGCCAGGGGTTGGGGGGGGGGCACCGGGCAGCACCTTGGGAGGGCCAGGGGATGCAGTTGCCATCTGCTCAGGTTTGTCTCCTTAGTTGATGGGAAGAGGAGAGATGTCAAGTAATTTAAATAAGTGATTTTTTTATATTAAATAAACACAGATGTAATAGATTATGACGACAATATGCATGATTTTAAAAGACGCAACAAAGACTAGAAAGGGGTTTTGGGCTCTCAGAGGCACAGTCCACTAGCAATCCTTGAGGGCCTGTATGCACCCACTCTGCCAATATGAGTTGGTGAATTAGGAGTCTGCTGTCTCTTCTCTATCCAAACCTGAGGCCTCTGACCCATGGAGCCATATTTTGATGTTCAGAGGACACAGACCAGGGCTTCCTTGCTGCGTATCCTCTGCATGGTAGAGGAGCAGGATGCTGAGGCTGCCCCCGCCCACACCCTGGCATCACCTATCTTTCATGCTGCAAAGGTCTTAAGGACAGGGAAAAAGAGGCAGGGCCCTGGGTGCACACTTGTCACTGGCCCCAACACCTGTGCATATCTTCCCCAAGCAGGGTGCCAGGATTTCAAGCCTGATGTGATGTACCAGTTGGAGCAAGGCGGATTTTTGCCATGGAAGCTGTGGAGAGGCATCCCTAGGGACCCCTCCCCAGGTGAAGAGATGGGAAGGAGGCTGGAAGTTTCTAGAAGCACAGGACACAGGAGAAATCCCCAGGGGAAATCAGACCTGCCTCGAGAACAGTCCCTACGCAGAAGCTGCCTCCTGCCCCTCCGGATCCTCTCCTGCATGAGCCCTGCCCCTTCAGGGGGTTTCCTGTCCGCCTGGGCCCCTCCCACGCTGCACTGGCTTTCTTCTTTCCTGCTCTTGGGTATGCCCCCTTCCCCGTGCCACCAGGCATTCTGCCCTTGGGAGAAGCCCATCAGTGGGCAGTGATGCTGCTTTCATTCGCCTCTCTTTCCTGTCATCTGTTTGGTCACCATCACTTCCCTCTTAATCTACTATGTTAGGTAAGTCTACTAGGAATGTTCACCACCTGCCAGAATGCACATCTTGGTTTTCTGTTTCCTGCTGCATTCATTTTCCACAAGACTTTCCATAATCACTCTCCACTTCACCCCGCTCCTCTGTTCATCTCACACCCCTTCACCTCTGTTGGACTCTGCACGGGTCCTTTTTGCCCATAACTTGCTTTCTCTGCGACCCCCTTGGTCAGTTCAACAGTGGTCATGGTTTGCCTCTGATAGCCGCAGGAGAACGGGTGCAAGAGGACCATCCTTACAGCCCTGGTGACTTGGTGTTTCAGGGAAGTTAACTGTGACAGCTTACAAGATGGACAAATAAGGAGAAGAGGCTGAGAGATTAGTGGTGACATTTCATAATGATCCAGGCATACAGTGACTTCAGGTTATACCCTAATCTACTTTTCTTCTGCTGGTCCTTATTCCAGTGATTCCCCTAATTACTGCCCCTTTGTCCATTCTCAGTCCCAGTTTTCACCCTTCAGTCATTCGAGAATAGCAGTCCTCATTCATGTCACTTACCAGCACCCCTGTAACCAAGTGAGTGTTCCTGTTCACGTCTTCCTTGATCCTGTGCACAGTGGCTCTTGGTTCACATACCATTGAAATCAATCAAAGCACCATACCTCTGTTTGGTGAATCAAAGAATAAAATAATAGTAACATATGTAGCTTTGACTAGCTCACACTTTTTGTCTCTCTAAATAGTCAAGTATCCTCCTTTTTTATTTTTATTTATTTATTTTTTTTATTGCTTTCAGACCAAAAGACCAGATCTAGAACTGCAGAGTCAACTCTGAAGCAAGTAACTTCTGAAGAGTTTTCCCAGGGCATGATAATCAATAGAAGTAAAAGAAATGGAATCTGTTACTCCACCAGGGAAGTCCCAGAATCACGTGGCTGTTTAGAGAGCCATCCAGGGCAGATGGCATTTACTCATAAGAAAATCTTGACGCAGGAGAACATTTGTGAAGGTAATGGATTTGAATTTAGGCAGCAATCGAACTTTGTTAGTCAAACCACAATTCCTTCAGGGAAGACAATGTGTAAAGATGACAGTTATGGCAGTAGCTTTTCACATAACCTGGATCTAAGTAATCATCAGAGAATCTACACAAGGGAAAAGCCATACAAACACGATCAATGTGGGAAATACATTAGCTGTGGTTTGGGTCTCGCTCAACGCCAGGGTCATACTGGAATTAACCCATACTTTATTAGATACCAGAAATTTGGTGGTAGAGAAAAGCCCTTCAAATGCAGAAATTGTGGTAAATCTTTTAGCAGGGGCACACACCTTATACAACATGAAAGATGTCACACAGGAGAGCGACCATATGAGTGTAATGTATGTGGGAAGTCATTCAGCGGGGACTCATCCCTTATTCTACATCAGAGAACTCATACTGAAGAAAAACGCTGCGGGTGTAGTGAATGTGGAAAAGCTTTCAGCCAAAGTACATGCCTCACACAACATCAGAGAATTCATACAGGAGAGAAACCTTATGAATGCAATCAGTGTGGGAAGGCCTTTAGCCAAAGTTCACATCTAACTCTGCATCAGAAAACTCATACTGGGGAGAAACCCTATGAATGTAATCAATGTGGCAAAGCCTTTATTCAGAGCATTCAGCTTACTCTGCATCTAAGAACTCATTCTGGAGAGAAACCTTATGAATGTACAGAATGTGGTAAAACCTATAGTCATAGCTCATCCCTAATGCAACACAGGAGGATTCACACTGGAGGAAAACCCTTTGAATGTAAAGAATGTGGGAAAGCCTTTATCCAGAACATTCAGCTTACTTTACATCTGAGAACACATACTGGAGAGAAACCCTATGAATGTACCCACTGTGGCAAAGCCTATAGTCATAGGTCATCCCTTATTGAGCATAAGAGGATCCATACTGGAGAAAAACCCTTTCAATGTAGTGAATGTGGGAAAGCTTTCCGGTGGAACACACATCTTACTCAACACCAGCGAATTCATACTGGAGAGAAACCTTATAAATGCAAAAAATGTGCCAAATCTTTCAGCAGAAGTACACACCTTAATCAACATCAAAGAATTCATACTGAAGAGAAACCCTACAAGTGTATTGAGTGTGGGAAAACCTTTGGTCAGAGTGCATATCTGACTCAGCACCAGAAGATGCATACTGGGGAAGAACCCTACCAATGTAAGGAATGTGGAAAGGCCTTCACTGTAAATGCATATCTTGCTCAACATCAAAGGATTCATATGAGAAAGAAACCTTTATGATGTGCCAATCACAAAGAAATTCTGAATGGAGAGAAATTCAGCAAATGTTTTTAATGTGGGAAATATTTCAGTATAAACACAGGCATTCCTCAACTTGAATGATTACACACACACACGATTATTTTTATTTATTTTTAATTAATTAATTAATTTAAATTCAAGTTAGTTAATATACAGGGTAGTATTGGTTTCAGGAGTAGAACCCAGTGATTCATCACTTACATAAGACACCCATTGCTCATCCCAGCAAGTGCCCTCTTTAATGCCCATCCCTCATGTAGCCCCTCCTCCCCACCCACCTCCCCTCCAGCAACTCTGTTCTCTGTATTTAAGAGTCTCTAATAGTTTGCCTCCCTCTCTCTTTTTATCTTATTTTTCCTTCCCTTCCCCTGTGTCCATCTGTTTTGTTTCTTAAATTCCACATGAGTAAAATCACAATTTTGTCTTTCACTGACTGACTTTTTTCACTTAGTATAATACACTCTGGTTCCATCCATGTTGTTGGAAATGGCAGGATTTCATTCTTTTTGATTGCCAAGTAATAATATTCCATTGTGTGTGTGTATGTAATATATATATATATATACATATATACATATACATATATATATATATACCACATCTTCTTTATCCTTTAATCAGCTGATGGGTATTTGAGCTCTTTCCATAATTTGGCTATTGTTGATAGTGCTGCTGAAAACATTGGGGTGCATGTGCCCCTATGAATCAACATGAATATATTAATAAAAGACAGAAATCCTACAAATACAATTATGGAAAATATTTTACTTCTAACATGTCATGTATTCAATACTAATATGCTCATTATAAAACTAAAAAATAGGGCACCTGGTGGTTGAGTCTCTTCGGCATCTGACTCCTGATATGGGCTCAGGTCATGATCTCGTGGTTTGTGGGGTTGAGTCCTGTGTCAGGCTCTGCACTGATAGCATGGAGCCTGCTTGTCTCTGCTGTCTCTCTGCTCCTCCCACTTGCTCTCTCTCTCTCTTAAAATAAATAAACATTAAGAAAAACTAAAAAAGCAAAAAATGTGTGAAACATTTTAATGTAATATGACCTCTTACTAAAAGTTAAAGGAGAACTACTGAGAGGGAACCTTATAAATTCTTTAAAACCACAAAGTTACAGGGCACCTGGGTGGCTTGGTCAGTTGAGCAACTGACTTTGGCTCAGGTCATGATCTAACAGTTTGTGGGTTCAAGCCTCACACTGGGCTCTGTGCTGACAGCTTGGAGCCTGAAACTTGCTTCAGATTCTGTGTCTCCCTCTCCCTCTGCCCCTCCCCTACTCATGCTCTGTCTCTCAAAAATGAATAAACGTTAAAAATATATATTTAAAACCACAAAGTCACACATGAAAGTTAAATCTTTTTATACATCATGCTGAATTTCTAGAAAAGGTGTAGAAGTAATGTCTGTTGAATCTATAAATGATGCTATGTTTGAGGAGGCCTCACATTTCAAATCTGATGTCCCATGTTATATATATGGAGCTTTAAATACCATAGATCAAGGGACAGTAAACTATGGCCCCTGGGCCAAATCCAGCCTGCAATTGTTTTTATAAATAAAATTTTATTGGAATATAGTCACATCTATTTGTTTCTATATTGTCCATGGCTGCTTTTGTTGTACGAAGGCAAAGTTGAGTAGTTGTGACACAGGCTGTACAGCTTTTAGGGCTGCTATAAGAAAATATCACAGAGTGGCCCAAACAACCAAAATTTGTTGTCTTACAATTTGAGAGGCTAATGTCCAAGATCAAGGTGCCAGTAGGTTTGGTTTCTTCTGAGTCTCCTCTCCTTGTCTTGGAGACGGCCATCTTCTTGCTGTGTCCTTACATGGCCTTTCCTCTGTGCACTTATCCTTGGTGTCTCTTCCTCTTCTTCTAAGGACACTGGTCCTTTTGGATTAGGGCCCTGTCCTTATGACCCCATTTAACTGTAATCAACTCTCGAAAGGCCCTGTCTTTAAATATAGTCACATTGGGGTTCAGGGATTTGTTTTAATTTGTTCAGGTTGCTATAACAGCTATACTGTAGACTGGGTGGCTTAAAACAACAGAGATTTATTTCTCACAGTTCTGGAGACTGGAAAGTCTTGGATGAAGCTAATGGCAGAATCAGTGTTTGGTGAGAGTCCACTTCCAGGTTCATAGATGGCCATCTTTCTGTTGAGCCCTCACATGGTAGGAAAGGTGAGGAATCTCTCTGGGGTCTCTTTTATAAGGGTACTCATCCTACTCATGAGACTTTACTTTCATGACCAATCACCTCCCAAAGACACCCCCCCCTTCCTAGTACCATTATTTTTGAGGTCAGGATTTTTTTTAAGTATTATTTTGAGAGAGAGCATGTGCAGTGGGGGAGGGGCAGAGAGAGCAAGGGGGAGAGAGAATCCCAAGCAGGCTCTGCCTGTCAGCATGGAGCCCAGTTCAGAGCTTGAACTTATGAATCGTGAGATCAGGACCTCAGCCAAAGTCAGATGCTTAACCAACTGAGCCACCCATGCCCCCGGAGGTCAGGATTTCAACATGAATTTTGTAGGACACAAGCATTCAGACCATAGCAGGTTTCAACATATTTGGAGTGAACACAATTCAGTTAATAATAACAAGTCTGTGAAGCCTAAAATACTATCTCCCCTTTGCAGAATTAATTTCCTAAACTTGAGGGTGTAGATAATCAACTCTAATATGCCAACATTCTACACTGTATACAAATTTCTTAAAAAACAAAAACTTATAAATTACGACAACACGATAGTCATGAATTGTACCATATAGAGAACTTATTTTGTAACTGAATTATTTTGCAGAAACTAGACAAGGGATCTTTTTCCTGAAAAAATAGAAGGCAGAAGTGTTTCTCTGAAGATAATTCTATGACTTCTCTAACTGACAATTTTTGTAGCAAACACTGTTCAGGTAACTTCCTATTTATCCCATTGGTGAGGGTGGGGATCCCCCGCCCTACATAATACAAGACAGCTAAATGCATGACACTTGACACTGGCCTGATGCCTGACGGAAGTTTACTACTCACATATATTCACAGCCACGGAAAGGAAACCACACAAACACCACACGTGGGTTGCACTCAGGATCAGAGCAAACTCCCAGAACAACGGGAGGCAGACTTTGTAGTAGCAAGAGAGTGAGGTGTTACCTGGTTTCCAGCAGAGAATGTGATTGGCTTGTGTGAATAATTCATAGGCGAGCAGGGTGAGGTGAGGATGGGACACTAACAGGGAAACCAGCAGGATTAGGAACCTTTCCTGTTGGGCAGGAGGTATGTTGGCAAGAGCAGAAGAATCCACATTTTGGCCTTGGGGGCCTGTGTGGCTCAAAGATGTTCAGGCAATGTGTGAAATTTTAATTCTTATACACGGCAATAGAAACTAGGTTTGTCAGGGGCGCCTGGGTGGCTTAGTCGGTTGAGCGTCCGACCTTCGCTTAGGTCATGATCTCGCGGTTCTTGGGTTCGAGACCCGCGTCGGGCTCTGTGCTGACAGCCAGCTCGGAGCCGAGAGCCTGTTTCAGAGTCTGTGTCTCCCTCTCTCTCTGACCCTCCCCTGCTCACGCTGTCTCTCTCTCTCTCTCTCCTAGAAATAAATAAAAACATTAAAAGAAAGAAAGAAACTAGGTTTGTCAGGGGAAACTTTCAGTCTTATAATCTACCAATATAGATACCAATCTAATTTGCCTTACTAATAGCAAACCCTCATTACACCAACTTTTTCACATAATTTTTTCAGCTTCATTCTTCTTCCAAATAATCCTAACCTTCTTTGATCCTTTGCTTTCCTGTTAAAATTTTAGAGTGAGCCTGTCCATTTCTACCCATAAAAAAAGCCTTATCAAATGTTTTTTTCTGTATCAAGGACATTTTTTTCTTATTTACTCTGTTAATTAAGCTAATTATGTTGATTGCTTTTGAAATGTTAAACTAACTTTGCATTCCTTGAATAAACTCCACGTGGTCATGATATATTATCCTTTTTTTTTTTTTCGATATATTATCCTTTCTAAAGTATTGCTGGACTGGATTTGCTAACATTTGAAGACTTTCACTTCTGTGTTTTTGCGTCGTTGTCCTGTACTTTTCTTTCCTTGCAATGTTCTTTTCAGATTTTGGCATTGGGATTATTTAAGCCTCTGAAAATGACGTAGGAAGTGTCCCCCCACCCCCCGATTTTTTTTGTAAAATATTTTCTGAAAAACTAGTATAATTTATTCCTTACATGATTAGTGGAATTCACCACTTGAGTCTGAAATTTTATTTCTTTTTTTTTTTTTTTTTTAATATTTTTTTTATTTATTTATTTCTAGGAGAGAGAGAGAGACAGTGTGAGCAGGGGAGGGTCAGAGAGAGAGGGAGTCACAGACTGAAACAGGCTCCAGGCTCCGAGCTGGCAGTCAGCACAGAGCCCGACGCGGCTCGAACCCACGAACCGCGAGATCATGACCTAAGCGAAAGTCGGACGCTTAACCGACTAAGCCACCTAGGCGCCCCTGAAATTTTATTTCTAAGAAAGTTTTAAATTATACTTTTAGAGAGTTTTTGTTTTGTTCTATTTTAGTTATAGGGCTATTCAGATTTTTTTTTCTTTGTCAGATTTGGTAAGACCATTTTTCAAACATTGTTCATTTTATCTAAGTTGTCAAATCTGTTGGCAATTTGTTGTTAAATTTGTTAATAACACTCCCTTATTATCCTTTTAATGCTGAAAGTATAGGTATCTCTCCTCTTTCACTCTTTATATTGGTAATTTGTGTTTTCTTTCTTTCTTGGTCAGGTTTACAGGGGTTACCAGTTTTATTCATCTTTTTAAATACTTTGGCTTTGTTGGTATTCATTTTTCATATGTTTTCTATTCCATTGATTTCTGCTCTTAAGTTTTATACTTTCTTTGGGTTCATTTCTTGTTATTTTTAGTTAGTGGCTTAAATTATGTTTTCTACTTTTTTTTTTTTCTTTTCTAATATATGAGTTTCCTCCAAGTACTGTTTTAGCAGCAGCTCATGAATTTTGAAATACATTTTTTGGGGGGCGCCTGAGTGGCTCAGTCAGTTAGGCGTCCAACTTTGGCTCAGGTCATGATCTCACGGTTCGTGGGTTCGAGCCCCACATCAGGCTCTGTGCTGATAGCCAGCTCAGAGCCTAGAGCCTGTTTCAGATTCTGTGTCTCCCTCTCTCTCTGACCCTCCCCTGCTCACGCTTGCTCTCTCTCTCTCTCTCTCAGAAATAAATAAAACATTAAATTTTTAGAGAAATATATTTTTATTATAATTTATTTTAAAATATTTTATTTCCTGGGGCACCTTGGTGGCTCAGTCAGCTGAGCATCTGACTTCAGCTTAGGTCATGATCTCCCAGGTTTGTGAGTTCAAGCCCCATGTTCGGTTTTGTGTAGATAGTGCAGAGCCTGCTTTGGATTCTCTGTCTCCCTCTCTCTGCCTCTCTCTGACTTGTGCTCTCTCTTTCAAAAATAAACATTACAAAATTTTATATATAATTTTTTGTCAAGTTAGCTGACATACAGTGTATACAGTGTACTCTTGGCTTCAGGAGTAGATCCCCATGATTCATCATTTACATACAGCATCCAGTGCTCATCTCAACAAATGCCCAACACCCTCAATGCCCATCATCCATTTTTCCTGCCCCCCCAATTGTTTTTTTTTAATTTTTTATTTTTTTTTAATATTTTTATTTATTTCTAGGAGAGAGAGAGAGAGACAGCGTGAGCAGGGGAGGGTCAGAGAGAGAGGGAGATACAGACTCTGAAATTGGCTCCAGGCTCTGAGCTGGCAGTCAGCACAGAGCCCGACCCGGGGCTCGAACCCACGAACCGTGAAATCATGACCTAAACGAAAGTCGCACACTTAACCGACTAAGCCACCCAGGCGCCCCCCCCAAATTGTTTTAATTAAAAAATATTTTATTTCTCTGATGATTTCTTCTTTAATACATGGTTATTTATAAGTGTTATTTAATTTCCAAATATTTGGGGATATGTTAGTTATATATTTTTTGCCTTTGATATCTATTTTAATTCCATTGTGCTCTGAGAAGATACTCTGTATGATTTCAGTTATTTTGACGTTATTAAACTTGTTTAACAGGACAGCAGTAGTCTATCTTGATGTATGTTCCATTATTGGGTATGGTGCTCTGGACATGTCAATTAAGTCAAGTTGATTAATAGTATTGTTTAATTCTCTGAATTCTTTTTTATTTGGCCTACCTGTTCTATCGGTTACTAACAGAATTGTTCAAATCTCCTTGAAATGTTTGCAGATGTGTCTATTTCTTCTTTTACTTGCATAAAAGTATTTATTATTTAATGTATTATGTATTTATACATTTAAAATTTTTTATTCAATGTATTTTGAAGCTATATTTTTAGCTGTTCAAACATTTAGGATTATGTCTTCAAGAAGAACTCACTCTTTTATCATTATCAAATGTCCTTCTCAATATCTGATAATATTCCCTATCTTTAGGTCTACTTTGTCTGATATCAGTAGCCACTTCAGCTTTCTAGGGATGATTGTTTTTCACAAGATAATCTCTTTTCATCCTTTTCCTTTCTATTTCTCTGTGCCTTTATAACTAGAGGGTATCTTTTATAAAGAGCATAAAGTTGTATCTTCTTTTTCTTCAAGTATGATAATCTCTGCCTTTTACAAAGATTTTATTTTTAAATAATCTCTACACCCATTGTGGGACTTGAACACACAACCCTGAGATTAATAAGATTTGCATGCTCCACCAGCTGAGCCAGCCAGACACTCCAGCAATTTATACCTTTTAGAGAGTGTTTTAGTCCATTAACTTTAATTATTGGAATAGTTTGCCTCATGTCTGTTATCTTTGTTATGTCTTTGTCACTTACCTTCTTTGTTCGCTCTGCTTCACCTTGTATACCTTCTTTTGGATTAATCAAGTAATTTTTAGGGCTTAGTTTTATATCATTTGTTGGCTTTTTAAGTATACCTCTTGTATATTTCTTTTTTTTATGTTTATTTATTTTTGAGAGAGACAGACACAGAGTATGAGTGAGGGAGGGTCAGACAGAGAGGGAAACATAGAATCCGAAGCAGGCTCCAGGCTCTGAACTGTCAGCACAGAGCCTGGCGCAGGGCTCGAACCCACAAACTGTGAGATCATGACCCTAGCTGAAGGCGGCTGCTTAACTGACTGAGCCAGCCAGGTGCCCCAACCTCTTGTATATTTCTTAACGGTTGCATTATAACACGCATTTTTAGTTTATCACAATACCTTAAATTAATATTATACTACTTTACAGAAAACAAAGTTATAATATAATTTCATTTACTCCCCTTTATGCTATTATTGCAATTTATTTTACTTCTTCATATGTTATACTTTATTATACTTTTTATGCTTTATTATATTTTTGCCTTACAATTTATAGATTTTTTTAAAACTTCAATTTTCTTTCATCCAAAAAAATTCATTGGGCATCTGCATACTGCTTTTAGTGAATTCTCTCAGGTTTTGATTTTGAAATATCTCAATATATATTGATTTTAACTTTTAAGTAAGTTTTGCTTAACATAGAGTTCTTAGCCGACAAGTAGGGTGTGTTTGTTTTTCTTGTAGCATGAAAATTTCATTTAATTGTCTTCTGACTGCCATCATTTCTAATGAAAGTCATCTGTAATTCTTTTTATTGTTTCCTTAATGGACTGTTTCTGTTGTTATTTTTGCTTTCTATCCTTTGTTTTCAGTAGTTTCACTAGGTGTGATCTTCTTTATGTTTACTCTTCCTGGAATTCCCTAAGTTTTTGGATTTCAGGGTTAATGTCTTTACTCAATTTGGGGGTGGGTGGAGACAAATATGGCTGCTATCTCTTCAGACAATTCTTCTGCTCCATTCTTTTCTCTCCTTCTAAGACTCCAATTGCATATGCATTAGGTCAATGATTCTCAAAGTGAAATGTGGTATAGAGACTTCTGGAATTCTTCAAGACCCTTTAAGAGATCCACAAGATTAAAAAAAATTATAAGAATATTCTCATAAGTGTTCGATGTAGTTTTCTAGAATCTATATGATGTGTGATATCACAGAAGATTGAATGCTGAAGCAGGTATGAAGATCCAGCTGTCTTCTATTATATTAAGGAGATTTGCAAACACACACACACATACACAAGTCAAACAGTGCCACTACTTTTGTTTTGGAAAATACAGTGTTTTTATTCCATTTTTAAAAATACATCATTTATGTTAAAATGTGTAATGGGTTGTGTGCCCCCTCCACAATTCATATGTTGATGTCCTAATGCCTAATCTGTGAGAATATGACCTTACTTAGAGATAGGGTCTTTGCAGAGCCAATCAAATTAAAATGAGGTCTTTAGAGTGGGCCCTAATCACATGACTGGTGTCCTTATAAGAAAGGGAAATTTGGAGACAGACACACACACACACACAGGAAGCATGCCATGTGAAGATGAAGGCAGGGATTGGAGTGATACTTCTATAAGCCAAGAAATGCAAAAGATTGAAGTAAGCCACCAGAAGCTATGGAAGTCATAGAACAGATTCTTCCCCATAATCCTCAGAAGAAACCAGCCCTACTGATAATTTGATCTCAGATTTCTAGCCTCCAGAGCAATGTGACATTATGGTATTTTGCTACAGCAGTGCCAGGAAACTAATACAACATGAATTTGGCTTATTGTTTTTTAATGAATTAATAAATATTTCTAAAATTCTTCAGAAATTCTTTCTTATAAATTCTTTCACATAATTATAATAGTTTTGTTAAACAATGCCTTCATCTGAGATCTCTCTGTGATTATTTACACAGACTTTTTTTCTCTAGTATGGGTTACACTTTTCTGCTTTTTTGTATGTCTAGTAATTTTTTATTTTATTTTGGCCATTGTGGATGATGCTGTGAAAGGATTCTGGATTCTGTTATCTTCTTTTAAAGAGTATTGAGTTTCATTCAGGCAGGCAGTTAAATTTTTCACATTGATCCTGCAGGATCTTTGTTTTAGGCTTTTTTAAAGGTAGGTCTCTTTTAGTTTTGCCCTTAGTCCTAGGACATAGCCCTTAACCTTGGGCTATAGCTTTACCCATAAAGCATGCAACTTCTGGGATTCCAATGGAAAGCTCCAGGTATTTAATACATCCTTTGGTAAGAGTTAAATGTCAAACTCTGTTGAAATCCCCACTCAGCTTCTTAGTCTTCCAAATGATGCTTAGAGGAAAGCATCCTTGGAGTCATATACAGTTTAATTCTTGAGTCATATACAGTCACTCAAGAATTTAAGGGTAATTTTTATGCAGATTCTGAGGTTTACCCCTACTTGGCTATCTCTGTTCCTGGATTTTCTCTCTCAATTTAGAACCATTTTGTGGGTGCCTGGGTGGCTTAGTCAGTTAAGCATCTGACTCTTGATTTTGGCTCAGGTCATGATCTCATGGTTCGTAAGATCGAGCCCTGTGTCAGGCTCTGCACTGACAGCATGAAAACTGCTTGGGATTCTTTCTGTCTCTCTCTCTGCCCCTCCCCTACTCATGTGCACTCTCTCTCTCAAAATAAATAAATAAATTTTTAAATATTCATTTATTTGGGGGAGGGGGCAGAGGGAGCTCATGAGCAGGGGAGGGGTAGAGGGAGCAAGAGATACAGAATCCGACGCAGGCTCCAGTCTCTGAGCTGTCAGCACAGAGGCCGATGCAGGGCTCAAACTCACAAATTGTGAAATCATGGCCTGAGCCAAAGTCTGATACTCAACCAACTGAACCACCCAGGTGCCCCTAAATATTTTTGAAAATGTATTTAAAAACAGAACCATTCTGGAAGCCTCAAATTCTGAACTATGTATCATCAGCCCACTATCTGCTTGAGATTCATTCCTCTGTGCAAGTTTATAACTGTTATTGGCATGATGATTAGTCTGATACAAGCTACCAGTACAGGTACTTAGAGAAGGTTATTTAGGTTATAACACCAAACATTAATGTAATAAGACATTATTAATGTGTTTTGATCTGTAAGATCTCCCATTTTTAAGTGTTTTTTTTAATTGAGGCATAATTGACATACAATATTATATTATTTTCAGGTATATAACATAGTAAGTTGACAATTGTGCACAATGTGAGCTTTTTACTTTTTAAAAAAAAATTTTATGTCTTTATTTTTTGAGAGAGAGAGAGACAGAGTGTGAGCGGGGGAGGGGCAGAGAGAGAGGGAGACACAGAATCTGAAGCAGGCTCCAGGCTCTGAGCTGTCAGCACAGAGCCTGATGCGGGGCTCGTACCCCTTGACTGTGAGATCATGACCTGAGCCAAAGTCAGATGCTTAACCGACTGAGCCACCCAGGCACCGCAGCTTTTTACTTTTTTTTTTTTAATATTTTTATTTATTTCTAGGAGAGAGAGAGAGACAGTGTGAGCAGGGGAGGGTCAGAGAGAGAGGGAGTCACAGACTGAAACAGGCTCCAGGCTCTGAGCTGGCAGTCAGCACAGAGCCCGACGCGGGGCTCAAACCCACGATCCGCGAGATCATGACCTAAGCGAAAGTCGGACGCTTCACCGACTAAGCCACCCAGGAGCCCCCCCCCCCAGCTTTTTACTTTTAAAATGGCATATATACCCATATTTCTTTGGAATTTCACATGGCCCTGCTAACCAGTTCTCGGGATTTCACATGGATGACCCTCAGGAATCAGAAAGTAACCTAGGATTTCTCTCTAAGAGTCTTAGACCTATTCTCTATTAAATGCCTTTCACAGTGCCAGAATTCTACAGTCAGTAGAAAGCAATAACTGTACCTTCCAATTCACTTCCTTATTTTAGGCTGGACATATCCCTGTAGCAATGTCTTGTTACTTTTCGGGACTGGTAGGCAGAGATATGAGTGGACAACACACTTAATATGGAATCCCTGGGATTGTACTGATTTACAGCCACACAATCAGATCCATGAGACCCACAGTGACATAAATATGTACACAGGAACAAAGATACATAAAGATGCACACACTGATGCGCACTGCAGGTACACACAGACACACTGAGTGACATACAGAGGAACATATACAGCAGACACAGAGTCATAACCATACCTGTGAAATCCAGAGACTTACGAAGGTATGTACCTACCCAGACACAAACCAGAATTGTGAGAGAACAGCCACACACATACATGTTTACAGATTCACCTGTACGAGACATACACTCACTGTTACACAGAACACAGACATAGATGATTCTATGAACCATTCACAAACAAAAACAGAGGGTCACATGAGCAAATACACACATAGTCATTCACACTCAGACCTGTGAGACACACACATAATGAACGCATATCTATACAGACTCAGACCAGACCTGTAAGTCAACAGCTATATGCCATCACATACAGAATCACACCAGCCTCACAAGCCCACAAGTGCACACAAGTCACACTCCCATGTGCAGAAAGCTTACACACATACACACATCCAGACACATACCAGAACTGTTAAGAGAGCAGCCATATACAGGCCCACAGACCAGGTGGCATGCATACACTCTTTCTCAGAGGCATACCCATACACACACACACACACACACATACACACACACACACACACACACACACACACACACACGAGAAATGAGGCAAGAAACACGCAGAGTCAAAATGAACATAGAGTGATTGTGCAACAGATACAAAGAAACAAGATCTGTAAGACCCACAGAGACACAAATATAATATACACAGGTTCACCTACACACAAGGACTCACACATTAACCAGCCCGATAATGCAACAACCACTCCCCATCATGCTCACAGATTCACAACCAGACTTGTGAGATTCAGATGCGCACAGTCTCACACCCACCCGGGCTCTTGCCATGGGGTTGCCCTTGGACACTCGTCTGCACTGGGCACAGCTCAATGGTGTCAAATGAGACCCTTAGTCAAGGTAGGGGTCTGAAAAGTTTCCAGTCTGCCTCACCCCGAACTAGCTCTCAGTAGGAACCTGGTAATCGGCCTGGGTTCAAAACCTGGCTCTACCTCCTCCTGGCTATGTGACCTGCGACAAGTGACCCCATCACGCTAGGTCCAATTTTCTTCATCTCTAAAACGAAGGTAATAATATTTACCAAACCTCACTGAGCTGTTGTGAATGTTCTGCCAGAAAATACATGTCAAGCCCTTTCCAGGCAGGAAATGGGCCTGTTATGTCTTTGATCCTCGATAAATACTGGCGTCATCACTGTGTTAGTTAAAGGACTGAGCCAGAGCTGTGCCACGGTTTCCCAAGCTCCTGAGGGTGGGCAGTCCCACCAGGGCTGAGGCTCTCCCTCCTTCAGAGTCCCGGGTGCCCCTCACCACCTCTAGGGTCCCTCAGACCAGAGACCTGCGCCTTCCCAAAAAGGAATGTGGGTCGAAGCCCACCCGAGTCCATCTGGAGGCATGGACGAACTGACAGGATATTTACACGTTTCTGGACACAGTTCTCTCACATCCCCAGTGAGAGACACACTCACTCACCGAGACACGAGAGCTTTCTATACCAAAGAGTGGGAGGAAAGGTGGGGGTGGGGCCAGAGAGTTTAGTTGCTGCGCTGGGAACTACATTTCCCAGAAGGCTGAGCTACAAAGCTGGTCGCGTCGAGGCGCCAGGCGGCTCTGGGACCCCCACTCCCTCTCAGAATAGAGTCCGCGCCAGGGCGACGCAAAGGCTACCGGAAGTTGTAGTTCGCGCCCGGTCCGCGCAGGCGCACTTTCCCTCGGCGGTCGCTGAGCTGCTTCTTTGTGGCGGTGGGTCGGCTTTTGTGGGAGGTCGGCCCGCTTGCTCGCGCATCCGTCCGAGCGTAGGTCGGTCTGTCAGTCCGCCGAGGGGCCGCGCTCTACGCCCCCTGCCTCCGGACGGCTGAACTTGAGGCCGGCCCTGGTCACGACGCGCAGTGCTCTGGGAGGAGTGTGTGACAGGCTGCGTGGGGCGCGGGTGATGGGGCGTGAGCGCAGCCTCGGGTGTGGGGCGCTTGCTGAGCCTGCCTGACCCCTACCTTGGGGGGAGCACAGGAGGCTCCGCGTGCGGGACCGTGCAGCCGGGAGTGCGTGTGCAACCTCACGGCGCTCCCCTGCTTGCTGTCCCTGAGCCCCAGGAGCAGGACCCGCGCCTCTGGGCCTGGCCTGGGGCCCAGGAGGCTGCAGACCTGCCCACGCCTCCGGCGAACACTGCCGAGGGGCGCCATGGAGACCCCTGCCCCGAAGCCCCAGGAGACAGGTACAATTAGCTCTTCTAGTCACTGAGTCTGTGGCCTTGCGCTTGAGGACACTGACACCCAGAGATGTCAGGCTAGTTTCCCAGAAGCACCTAGCAGAGTCAGGCCTCCTGCGTCTTCACCGTGCGCACCCGTTTACTTCCACTCTCAAGCATGCTGAAGAGGAAGGGAATAGCAGTGTTTTTCCTTCTTGATTGGAGTGTCTGAGACCCTGGCAGAATTAACCCCTGACGCCTATCGGATTGTGCCGGGTATTGGGGTTCCCTCCCCACCCCCACCTGTGTGGGCGGTTCCTGACTCCTCTCTGATCCTCCCCCATGCCAGGGTTGGAGTGGGCTTTATTTAGTTCAGCCATCCACCTGGTGGCTATGGGCAAAACAGCCCCTTTGACTCATTTCTCCTCCTCAGCTCTGCCCTCCCAGGAGCCAGCTTTTACCCTCAAAAAGAATCCAGAGGATAAATTGGGTCAGGGTCTCCTGGAAGCCAGGTCTGAGGTGAGTGGTTGTCTTTTCTTTCTTCTGAACATCTCGTTCTTTATAAAGGGGGTTGGCACTTTTCCCTTGCCCAGGATCTTCAGTCATTCAAGGACCCCCTCTCTCCTGCTCCCAATCCAGGGGCCTGCTCTCCCGTCCTTAGGAAACTCTGGGCAATGGAACAGCTCCGGTGGAAGAGTCCAGGTGTGCCCTTGAAATGAGTGTCCTTCTAGCCTGATTTCAGCCCAGTGGGTGGGTCATTTGCCCAGCAGGAACTCAGAGGAATGGTTTTAGTGGAACCCAAGCATGTAGATGACCGCTCACACAATCACTTCAGTCCCCTTCACATACGGACCTGGGGGATGGTCCTCCTTGGGGAGAGTTTTCTGGGATGGAATCAGGTAGGGGGGTGTGGAACAGCTGAAGGAAGGGCTGCATTGCAGCACCAGAGTATGAGTGATGGGAGGGGGTGTGTCCATGTGTGCATTTCCTCTGTACCGACCTGGAAATACCTGGAGGGCCCAAATCCCTCCCTTCACAGACTTTGGGTTCTGTTTCTCATTTTGTTCTACCACCTAAACCACCCCCATCCTTCACAGGATTTAAAAGGGCACAGTTGAGGGGTGCCTGGGTGGCTCAGTTGGGTAAGCGTTCGACTTCAGCTCGGGTTCTGATCACACGGTTTGTGGGTTTGAGCCCCACTTCGGGTCTGTGCTGACAGCTCGAGCTTGGAGCCTGCTTCAGATTCTGTGTCTCTCTGTCCCTCCCCAACTCATGCTCTGTCTCTCAAAAATAAATAAACATTTAAAAAAATTTTTAAAAAAGAGTAAAGGTACAGTTGACAAGGAGAATCTCAGTAGTGAGAAAGCCTGGAGGATGCTTTGACTCTTAGGATTTTGTGATTTTGTTGACCTCCCACTTGGAAGGGGTCCAATTACAGAAAAATAGAAGTAACTATAAAACATGCATCATAGACGTGCCTAGCTTCTGTAATGTGTTGGAATGCTCTTTTGTTCTATAAAACTGTCAAGAGACATGACAATCAAATGCTGCATGTGGTCTTTGATGGGTCAGAGATCAGAAAAAAATTCAATCAAAGGCAGTTTGGGACAATTGATGACATTTGAAAACAGATTTATCTTAGATCATATAGTATCAAGATTCAGTTTCTTGGGTGTGATGGTAGCACTGTGATTGGGTAAGAGAATATCCTTAGGACATACAAGGTGAAGCATGTGGGGTGAGATATGATGTCTGCAACTTACCTTCAAATGGTCCAGCAGGAAGTGTGCATGCACTTGTGAGTGACTACCTCGAGGTAGTACCTTTCTTGTGCATAGGCATTATTCTGAAAAGATCAGCTTGAGTAACTGGAACTCCTCTCCTGAGCACTCTTCTCCCCCAGCAGTCCCACTCAGACTCACAGTCAAATGTTTTGCTCCCCTGGGACATCCCCCCACAGTCTGTTCTGACTTCCCTGCTAGTTTCACTACCACACATTTGATTCCCACACCTGCCTCTGGGATTTGTTTCCTGTCCTACAGAATGAACACACCCTGGATATGGGCTTCTCCCAGTGGGTTGGAAATCCCCCCAGATGGGCCTGCACCAGGCCCAGATCCTACCTTGCCCTTGCCTATTGACCACCCCCACACGGAAGCCACGTAGCCTCTGATAGCCCCCTTTCTCCAACACCACATTCTGTTGTCTCTGGAGCTTGTTTCTGCACATGTTTCTCCTTTCCTCTGCTAATGCCATGACCATTATGCTTCATCCCTGCACGCCTCAGTTATGGGCATGTTCTCAGCATGTTTCCTCACCCCCAGCTTCTCATCTGCATGAAATCCAGTGGGCTTTCTGAATCACATTTTTTGAGGTATAATTTAAGTATAGGATTTGATGAGTTTTGGCAGAGGTAACCAGCACCACAATCATAACAAAGAACATTTCCATCACCCAGAAAGTTCCTGCATGCCCCTTTGCAGTCAGTCCTCTCCCCCCACCCCTTGTCAACCGCAGTTTTGCCTTTTCAAGAATTGCATATGGAAACACATAGTATGTAGTGTTTGGGTTTTTTATTTTTTTATTTTTAATGTTTATTTATTTTTGAGAGAGAGAAAGAGCATGAGTGGGGATTGGGCAGAGAGAGGGAGACAATCCAAAGCAGGCTCCAGGCTCTGAGCTGTCAGCACAGAGCCCAATACAGGGCTCAAACCCATGAACCACGAGATCATGATCTGAGCTGAAGTCACTTAACCAGCTGAGTCACCCAAGCGCCCCTGGTTTCTTTTTTTAAAGATTTTATTTATTTTTTTGTTTGTTTGAGAGGGAGAACGTGAGTGGGGGAAAGAGGGAGGCGGGCAAAGGGGGACAGAGAGAATCTTTAGCAGGCTCCACTCTCAGCATGGAGCCTGACATGGGCTGCGATCCCATGACCCTGGGATCATGACCTGAACCAAAACCAAGAGTTGGACATTCAACCAACTGAGCCACCCGGGCATCCCTAAAGATTTTATTTTTAAGTAATTTCTACACCCGGCATGGGGCTCACACCCACAACCCCGAGATCCAGAGTTGGGTCTTCTGACTGAGCCAGCCAGGTGCCCCACGTAATCTTTGGCTTCTAATTTCACTTAGCATAATGCTTTTGAGTTCATGTAGTTATGTGAATCAATAGTTTGTTCCTTTTAATTGCCAAGTAATATACCATTTGTATAGTTTACAAGGGCTGCCATAGCAAAGTACCACGGATGGCTTAAACAACAAATTTATTGTCTCAGTTATGGATGTTCAGGATCAAAATTTCAGCAGGATTGGTTTCTTCTGAAGCTGCTCTTCTTGGTTTGTAAAGGTACCTTTTCCCAGTGACTTCACATGGTCTTTCTCTGTACATGTCTGGGTCCAAATTTCATTTTATTATAAGGACACCAGTCCTATTGGTTGATGGCTTGCTATAATGACCTCATTTTATCTTAATTGTCTCTTTAAGGACTCTATCTCCAAGCATAGTCATTTTTCTGAGGTACTAGGGGCTAGGATTTCAACATACAAATCTGGAGGGGTCACAACTCAGCCCAAAAGACCATTGTATGGATATTTACAATTTGTTCCTCCATCTACTAGCTGAGGGACATTAGCTTGTTTCCAAGTTTTGGCTATTCCAAGTAAACCTGCTATCAGTATTTAAGTACAAATATACGTATGTTTTAATTTCTCTTGAATAAATACCTAAGTGGAATTGCTGAGTCAGATAGTAAATATATGTTTAATTATCGATTTTATTCATCATTTCCAAGAGCCATCTTTTGATTTGATTTTCTCCATTGCATTTCTGTTTCCTATTTCATTGATTTCAGATCCTTATTATTTCCTTCCTATACTTATCCTTTATTCTTAAAGTTGAAACTCAGATATTGATTTGCCACCTTTCCTCTTTTATCATATAGCATCCGATGCTACAGATTTCCCTCTTAGCACTACCATAGCTACATCTCACACATTTTTTGTTGTATTTTCCTTTCTATTCAGTTCAAAATAGTTGCAGTTTCCATTGCAATTTCTTCTTCAACCATGTGTTATTTAGGAATGTGTTGTTTAATTTCTCAGCATTTAGAGGATTTTCCAGATATCTTTCTATTATGGATTTCTAATTTAATTTTGTTGTAGTTAGAGAAGGAACTTTGTATGATTTGAATTTTTGCAAATTTACTAAGATTTATTTTATTGCTCAGAATGTGGTTTACCTTGGTAAGTGTTCTGTATGCACTTGAAAAGCCTGTATCTTCTGCTTTTGTCATCTAGAGCTAATTAAGTAGGTTAATTAAGTCAAGTTGAATGTTATGTGAATCAGTTGTTCTATATCCTTACATATTTTCTGCTTATATGTTCTATCAGTTATTGAGAGAGATTATTGTTGAAATTACCAAGTATAATTGTGGATTTGTCTCTTTTTTCAGTTCTAACAGGTTTTTGCTTTATGTATTTTAAGCTGTGTTAGTAGGTACATTTATACTGTTGTGAGCTTTTAATGAATTGCTGTTGTGATGAGGACCATTACATAATTACATAATGATTATTATATAACATTTCTCTTTATCTCTGGTGATGTCCTTTGCTCTGAAATGTGCTTTGTCTAATGTTAGTGTAGCTTCAGCTTTATTTTGATTAGCATTTGCAGGGTATCTCTTTTCCCATTCTTCTACTTTTAAACTACCTTTATCTTTGTTTTTCTTTTTTTCTTATTTGATGTTTATTTTTATTTATTATATATGTATGTTGTATGTGCCTTTGTTTTTTTATGTTTGTTTATTTATTTATTTATTTATTTATTTTGAGAGAGAAAGAGCATGCATAAGCCAGGAAGGGGTGGAAAGAGAGAGGGAGAGAGAATCCCAAGTAGGCTCTGCACTGTCAGCACAAAGCCCAACATGGAGTGTGATCTTACCAACCAAACCGTGAAATCATGACCTAACTTGAAATCAAGAGTCAGACACTTAACTGATTGAGCCACCCACATGCCCCTTGTCTTTGTTTTTAAAGTGGGTTTCTTCTGTAGCTGACATATAGTTGGGTCTTAATTTTTTAATTCAATTTGACAATCTTAGTTTTTAATTGGAGTACTAAGACCATTTGCATTTATTTATTCATTTGTTTACTTTAAGTTTATTTATTTATTTTGAGAGAGAGAGAATGCGTGCATGCAAGCAGAGGAAGGGCAGAGAAAGAAGGAGGGAGAGAATCCCAAGGAGGCTTCTTACCTGCAGTACAGAGTGGTGGCGCAATTTCATGAACCGTGAGATCATGACCTGACCTGAAATCAAGAATTGGACACTTAACCTAATGAGCCACCCAAGCACCCTAAGACCATTCACGTTTAATATAATTATGACTATGATTGGATTTACATCTGCCAGTTTGTTATTTGTTTCCTATATGTCTTGTGTCTTTTTTGTTTCTATTTCTCCTTTAATGCATATTTTAGTAATTTCTTAATTTCTCTGATTTTATTAACTTGTTTTTTCCTTTTAGTTGCCTTATTGGATGCTGGAGTAGATTTGACTTTGTTGAGTGTTGGCTTTCTTTTTGGAATTCCCAAAATATTTCTGGAATTTGTTCTGGGTGGGCATTACTTAGTGTTAGCTGGATCCTTCTAAGGCCAGCTCCTTAGGTTTTGTTAAGGTGAAGCCAGAGAAGACTTTAGACTTGGGCTGATTTTGTTAGACCACTGAGGCTCTCCTCTTCTGCGGACTTTTCTCAGTGCCCATACAGCAGGAGGGCATTCCACTCTGGCCAGTCAGACCATAAACTACCCCCAGCCTCATGTGAGTGTTAATGATTGTTCTGCCTACTTCTTTCTGGTGTTTCTTTTCCTGGTTTGGGGTTTCCTCCCAGCACACACCTATCATCCCTCAATCAGTCTCAAGTGGATCCAGAACTCTGGGTCTGTGAAACTCCTTCGGCTCTGGCATGTTGCCCTAGAAATTTTAATCACCTGGACACCCAAAACTCTGTTCCTCTTCAACATGGTGAGCCACAGGCTCTGTCTGTGTCCCCTCTCCCCGCACTGCCATTTGGAAACTGCTTCCAGGTGGGCAGATGGAGTGGCTATGGGCTCATTTTGTTTCCCTTCTCTCAGTGGTCTGTTCTGAGCTGCGACTCCAGCGTCTTGAAATCAATCGTTTCATACATTTCATACGTTTTGTCTGAGGGAAGAGGGCTCAATCTGGTCTTTGTTACTCCTTCGTGTCTGGAAGCAGAACACGAAACCCAGTTTTTGCCAGGCTGCTTCCTCACTCCTCCAGCCCAGAACCTGTTCTTGTCCCTCTCTCCTGCCTTCCCTCTGTCCATCCTGCTGCAGAAAACAGATGTCAGCACCTTGGAGCACATGTCTTCTTCCTCCGGCCACAGTGGCACCTCTGCTCCTCAAGCGGGGACTGACAGTGCTGCGTCCTTACCTTCGTTCCCAAGACTGGCCTACTTTCACCCCATTTTTTTTTCTCTTCAACCACAGGCGGCTCCACTGCTCCCAGTCTTTTCCCCAGTGGGAGCAAAACAGGCTCAAGGAAACTGGGTGGCCGGACCAAAATAGTACCGCTAATCCCTGCCCTGCAGTGATTCTCCTTCTTTGAAAAGTAATTTTTTTTAATTTACAAAACCAGTATTTGCTGCGTAACAAAGTTAATAGTCTCCTCCTTTCCCTGTGCCCACAATCACATTTCCCTGCGACAAACAGGGTCCTAAGTTTTGACCCTTACTCTTTCACATCTCCTCGTCACACAGGCAGACTCTAGCATACGTAGACGTAGGGCTTAACCACGTTGTTTTAAAAATGGGACCAGACTGTACACATTCCAGTGCTTCCCTTTGTTTTAATGGACATATAATTCACATGCCATAAAATCCGCCCCTTTCTAGCATGCAATTCAGTGGTTTTGAGTGTATTCACAAGGGAGTGCAACTATCACCACAGTCAGTTTTAGAACGTTCCCATCACCCCAGAAAGAAACCCTGTACCCATTAGCAGTCACGCTGGCCCTCAGCAACCACTAATTTGCTTTCCGTCTCTCTGTATTTGCTTATTCTGGGCATTTCATATAAATGGGATCATACCATATGCAGCCTTCTTTGTCTGGCTTCCCTCACTGCACTGAGCATAATGTACAATGCATAACTTTGGATAGCTGCATTATTTTCCGTGGCCTGCCTGGAGGCGGGTCCCCTAATTTATTCAACCGTCCTGATGCCTTGGTTGGTTGGTTTCTGGTAAGTACAGTGCCGGCAATACTCAGCCTTGCATTTGCTTCCTTATGTGCAGAAACTTTGGTGTCTACAGTATGAGTACCCAGAAGGGTAGAACAATTCCCACTCCCACCAAAAATGCTTCCTCATAGCCAGGATGCCAGGTTTGAATGAGTGCTTCCCTGATAGGTAGAAAGTGTTACGTTGTTTTTGTTTCAATTTACATTTTCCTGACCAAAAAAAAAAATCATTACTCTTTTTATTTATTTTTCCATTGGAAATGTGGAGTTCTTCCTCCTTGAATGGCTTTTTCTTGTGTTTAAAATTTTGAAACCTTTAAACTGAATAACAACCTTGTGTGTACCTGCTTCACAAAATTAATGACAAAATTTTGTCATATTTTGTTCCAAATCCCTAAAAAAAGTAAACCGTTGCAGGTAAAGGCAAGAGGTTTTTTTGCATCCTCCCCACCCCCCCCCAGCTGCTTCCTCCCCTGCCCTCCTCAGTCTGTGACAGTATCAGAGGGTGGTGATGAACAGCAAACACCGAAGGACACCTGCCATCTGCCAGGTACTCAGGTGTGTTTCACACACAGCAGTAATTCATTCAGTCCTGTGATGAATGACATAGGTACTGTTAGCAGACAAGGAAACTGAGGCACCCCCAATTCATAGAGCCAATAAGGGCAAGAGGGGGGAGCCCACCCCAGCCATGGGGCTTAGAGCCTGTGCCCTCATCCGTCAGACAGTGGAGCTAGATGCACATCTGAGTATTCGTAAACTCCATGCGGTGCCGTGTGTGGTTCTAGATGGTACCATGTCAGGCATCACACGTGGTTTCCCTCAGCCTGGTTTTGTGGCCACCCCTGTGCTCTGAAGAGCTCCCCATGGGACAACTTACTCCACCATGTTCATTTTCAGTGCTGTGCAGTTTTCCGTGGTATATCCATCCCTCCCAATGGATGTTCAGCACGTTTCCAGTGTTTTCTCAGTCACTCCGGGCTGGATAGGAATCTCAGAGTGAACCTCCGAGGCACAGGGAACATACACGCTCGGCTTCACAGCTTTTGCCCTCCAAAACAGATGTTCCCCTGACGCCTATCCAACCACGTAGGACCATCCATTTCCCCACGGACCAGCCCCCACTGCTTGTTTTCAGGCTTTAAACATTTTGCCTCTCTGCTACATGCAAAATGGCATTTTATTTCTCACTTCTGAATATGTAGTGTAGCTGAATGTTTCCTCGTGTGCTCATTAGTCATTTGCCAGCCTTCTGTGAATTGTCTGCTTAACCCTGTGGCCACTTTCTTTTTCTTTCTTCTTAGTGATGCGCCAGTGTTGCTTGCAGAAAATATAAACTTCCATGGAGCAAACATAAATCGTCTGCTTCTGGTTTCTGGGTTTCCTGTCATGTCAGCCACAGATTTAGGGAACCATCTCCCAGCAGCCCCCGCATTTAGATCCTGCTCTACCTAGACTTGCATTTTGTGTGTGGTGTAAAGAGTGGCTTTATGTCTCCTCCTCTGTTATGTTGGTGTCCAAGCTGGGGCTGCCGTAACAAAATACCACTGACTTGGCCGCCTAAACGACGGAAATGTGTTTCTCACAGTTCTGGAGGCGGCAAGTCTGAGATCAGGGTGCTAGCAGGGTCCAGTTTCCTGAGGCTCTCTTCCTGGCTCTCGCTCCTTGGGACACGCAGCAGGGAGAGAGATCTCACGTCCTCTTCAGACGAGGCCACCAGGCTTGTCAGGTCAGGGCCCACCTTTATGACCGCACGTAACCTTGGACACCTACTAAAGAGACCCTGTCCAGATACAGTCATGTTGGAAGTGAGGGCGTCCACATATGATTTCAGGTGGACACAGTTCTGTCCATAGCAACGGTGATAACTGCCTAAAAGCACAAGCCACTTTTAGAGGTATAGGTCAAAGCTCTGGTGATCCCTAAGGATGCCCCCTCTCTTCCTGACGTCATGGTGGGCCGCTGGTAGGCACAAGGCCTCATCTCAGGACTTGACATTCTGCACCCCGGTGCCTGACCACGGGTGCTGATACAGTGACCTGGGAGCTTGGTTGCATGCCAGCCACTCCCAGCAAACACTTAAGAGATGGGAGCTAGGCCTCCCTCTCTTGGTTTGTTCTTTGCTGTTCTGTCTAACGTAATGCCCTGTCTATGATTTAAGCTAAGCTCCCATGGGGCGCCTGGGTGGCTTAGTCAGTTAAGCGTCCGACTTTTGCTTGGGTCATGATCTCACAGTTCGTGGGTTCGAGCCCCGCATCGGGCTCTGTGCTGACTGCCAGCTCAGAGCCTGGAGCTGTTCAGTCTGTGACTCCTCTCTCTCTGACCCTCCCCTGCTCACACTGTCTCTCTCTCTCTCTCTCTCGCCTAGAAATAAAAAAAAAAACCATTAAGCTAAGCTCCCATGGTACCCGTGTCTTTGAAGTGAGATGCATGCTTGCCACTTTAGGTCAACACCCTGATGGGCCTCGAGAGCTTATATGCTGTTGGCAAGGGGGACCCAGAGTAGGATTGGAGCGTGAAGAGCTACAGGAACGTGGGGGGTGGCAGCCTGGAGCCTCCAGAGCAGGTGAAGGGCCCCGGTCAGCGGAGCAGCCTGCAGGTGTCCGGGTGTTGGGGAGGGTGGGAGCAATTCAAGATCTGGGCGGGGGCAGGGGAACAGGGGTCTGGTGGGAAGGTGTGGGAGGCAGGCAGGAAGAACATAGAGTGGCCCCCTTGGTCCTTTGGGCACAGAACTTTCAGACAAGTAGAGTTTACTTCCTTACGGTATAATAATGGCTTCCTGTCCAAAGTAGGGTCCTTTTGCAATGGTGAGATTTGAATAGGGCTTCTAGATTCTTTGTACTAGTCTTTCAGGTTCTTAAGTTTGACAGTCTTAATCCTGGGAAGCATAGCATCTTAGCCAGAACTTAAAGCATCCTCCCACCCACTGAGGCACCTGCAGGGGGCTGGCCAGTTAGCTTAGCCCTCCTAGTCCTGAAGGCAGGGTCTGCACAGCGATTCCTGACTCGGGTGTGGTATGCACTTTGGGGCTGTAGACAGATGGCACCTACAGCACAACCTTCCATACTCAGGAGAAGGTCACCCAAGGTTAACCCTTTATTCCTAAGGTCCTTCTTTGACACGTGGCTCCCTTGGAACCACGAACACAGTCTGAATCACTCCCATCATAAGTGAATGAGAATGTGTGTGTCATTCCAGGAATCAGTGACTTTCAAGGATGTGGCTGTGGACTTCACACAGGAGGAGTGGGGCCAGCTAGACTCCCCTCAAAGGGCTTTGTACCGTGACGTGATGCTGGAGAACTACCAGAACCTTCTTGCCCTGGGTAAGACAGCTCCTTGAAGCTCACCCTGCAATGTGGGCATTCTGCCATGCCATAGGTATTCCCAAGCCTCCCTTCGGTGCCAGCTGTGTTGCCAGACCCAGATGCAGGAGATGTGGTCCCTGCACTCATGCTGGGCCTGGGCAGTGCATGGTAACTGTCAGCATCCTTGCCTGGAGGTAGGGCTGGTCCCGGGATGGGGGCCGGAAGAGAGGGAGGAGGTGGACAGGGGCCTGGGAGCCCAGTCTGACCTGGAGCTTTCCAAGGGGGGCAGAGAGGGGAGCATCAATACCCACAGGGTCCTCAGAGTACACACTTCATTTGGGGTTCTGTATGTGAGACCCCCGTCCCTGGGGGTGACACACACCTCTCCAAGCTGGGCTGGGCCGTTTCCTGGGGCTGTTCTGCCATGGGGAGCCACAGCACTTAGAACCACACACACCACTTCTTCCCTGCAAGCAGGGCCCCCTGTCTGCAAGCCAGATGTGATCTCCCACCTGGAACGGGGCGAGGAGCCGTGGTGGATGCCCAGAGAAGCCCCTGGAGGGGCTTGTCCAGGTGAGCGGGGGATGCAGTGGAAGGATGTGCACACCCTTGCCTCCCGGTGCTCACAGCCCCACCCCCGTGTGGTCCTGCTTCTTTCCTTCAGCACACACGTTGAGCACCAACTGTGGGTGGGGGGAACTGTGCTGGGAATGTAGTGATGAGCAAAACAGGCAAAGACCGCGGCCTTCTACTGGTGGGAGACAGAAATGATGTCAGCATCCCTGGAAACATTTAACAAGCGGTCGTTGGACAGGGGGCAGGGAATGTGTATGGAACCGGGGTTTCCTTCACTCACAGAGAAAAAGGCAGAGTCAGCCTGGACTTGGAGAGGGAGGGGGATCACGGGTCACAGAGGTGGCTCCAAGGGAGATCATCCCCCTGGCGTGTGAGGCTTTTAGAGAGATGTACCTTGTAAAGAGACATACATACACCTCAGGGACTGAGAACACATTTACAGTTGCAGGTATTCTACCGGAAAGGCCAGGAGAGGTGGTGCGGGGGCATTCCTTTCCCTTCTGGCACCGGGGAGAATTTAAACGGAATTATCATTTCCGGACTTGTGTTTCCTCAGTGTGCATGCCTAGCTCCAACCCAGTCCCGACACATAGAAGTCTCATTCGATGTTTCTGTAAGTGAATTGTGCGCAGCTGCCAGACCCCGTGAGCCCTGCCCCTTTCCTGGGTTCCTGGCTCTATTTGGAATTTCCAATCTCCATCTTCCTCCATCCCCCCTCTTGTGGGCTTGCACCCCTCTCACCCGAGATGCGTGCCCTGTGGCTCTGCTCCTCAAGCCTTGGCATGCTTTGGCTGTAGGCCTCCCGTCTCTTCTCTGTGCTCGTGGGGACCCCAGGCAGACCACAGCCTGAGTTCTTTTTTTTTTTTTTTTATTTATTTCTAGGAGAGAGAGAGAGACAGCGTGAGCAGGGGAGGGTCAGAGAGAGGAGATACAGACTCTGAAATAGGCTCCAGGCTCTGAGCCAGCAGTCAGCACAGAGCCCGACGCGGGGCTCGAACCCACGAACCGTGAGATCATGACCTAAGCGAAAGTCGGACAAGCTTAACCGACTAAGCCACCCAGGCGCCCCACCACAGCCTGAGTTCTAGTGCCAGGTCTCCACCTGCTTATGGAAGATTGCATTTCCTATTTCTTGCAGACGGGGAGCCTGGGCCTGAGGTGGAGGATGAGTCTTGTCAACAACAGGGCCTTTACAAGGAAGAGCCTTCCCAGGAGCCCATCACCGAGCCCCTGGCGAGGTCCAGGGTCCATAGCCCCAGTCTGGGCAATGGGTGGGCTCGAAAGGGTCTGGCAGCTGCTCTGGTGAGGGGTGAGGCCGCTCCGCAGAGGCCAGCGCCTGCCTGCCGGGACATTTCCCTGGAGGGGCACCGGCAGGGCCATGAGGCCCCTGAGAAGGATTTCACCCCCCAGAACATTCCTGAAGAAGCAGATCCTCTTGATGGGCCCACCGAGGGCTTCCGGTCTGGTGAGGAGGCCACCAAGCACCAGAGAGCAGGCGCCCGGAGAGGCCCGTGCAAGTCCGGTGGCGGCGGGGAGCACCCGGCCCTGAGCAGGAGGCTGGCGGCGGCCTCTGGGGATGGCCTCTTCGCGTGTGGCGAGTGCGGGAAAGCCTTCCGCCAGAGCTCGTCCTTGACCCTGCACCGGCGGTGGCACGCGCGGGAGAAAGCCTACAAGTGCCACGAGTGCGGCAAAGCCTTCACCTGGAGCACCAACCTCATTGAGCACCAGCGCATCCACACCGGCGAGAAGCCCTTCTTCTGCGGCGAGTGCGGCAAGGCCTTCAGCTGCCACTCGTCGCTGAACGTGCACCACAGGATCCACACGGGCGAGCGGCCCTACAAGTGCAGTGCTTGCGAGAAGGCCTTCAGCTGCAGCTCGCTGCTCAACATGCACCTGCGCGTGCACACAGGCGAGAAGCCCTATCAGTGCGGCGCGTGCGGCAAGGCCTTCAACCAGAGGACGCACCTGACGCGCCACCAGCGCATCCACACAGGCGAGAAGCCCTACAAGTGCGGCGCGTGCGGCAAGGCCTTCACCTGCCACTCCTCCCTGACCGTGCATGAGAAGATCCACAACGGGGACAAGCCGTTCAAATGTGGCGACTGCGACAAGGCCTTCAACAGCCGCTCGCGCCTCACGCTGCACCAGCGCATCCACACGGGCGAGAAGCCCTTCAAGTGCGGCGCATGCGGCAAGGCGTTCAGCTGCCACTCGTACCTGGTAGTGCACCAGCGCATCCACAGCGGCGAGAAGCCCTTCAAGTGCAACGAGTGCGGCAAGGCCTTCAGCTCCCACTCCTACCTCATCGTGCACCAGCGCATCCACACGGGGGAGAAGCCCTTCGACTGCAGCCGCTGCTGGAAGGCCTTCAGCTGCCACTCATCCCTCATTGTGCACCAGCGCATCCACACCGGCGAGAAGCCCTACAAGTGCGGCGAGTGCGGCAAGGCCTTCAGCCAGAACCACTGTCTCATCAAGCATCAGAAAGTCCACGCCGGGGAGAAGTCGTTCAGATGCGACGAGTGTGGGGAAATGTTCGGCTGGAGCACCCACCTCGCCGAGCACCAGAGGAAACACAGCGAGGAGAAGCCCTTTGCCCTCCAGTTCAACAAGCACTTACTGAGCACCTACTACGTGCCGGGCAGCCTGCTGGGCGCGGGTGGCGCGGGGGTGAGTGGCATGGACCCACTCAATGCCCTGGACGTGGCAGAGCTCCTGTGCGTGGTACAGCCCTCAGCCAGCCGGACTTTCCCGCTGGGCAGCAAACCCGGAAATTAGCCCGGTGTGCTGGTCGTTGACCGCCTCGCTGCTTCCCCAGAAAGCTCTGCGGCTCAGATGCACGTGCCTCAGGTTCAAGACTGGCCCTGCCGCCTGTGCCCATCTCCCCATGCACTGGGACACCCCTTTGAGCAGTCAGCATCACCCTGGGAAGGGCCACACTGTAGGAGAGAAGACATGAGGGTCATTTGAGGATGTCCCATCATCCTGTTTTCCTTAACCGGCATGCAGGTCACCGACCTGAGGAGTAGGTCTTACCTGAAGACCAAAAGAAGGTATATCGATCATTGTGTCCTCGGGACTGGCTCCTGGCATGATATCCATTAGGAATTTCCTTTGTACACTGGTATGTTTAGAGTAATAATAATAGTAAGAATAGAAACAGAAGAAGTGTGGACAGTCTTCCTTCTAGGGGAGCATTGTTCCAGGAGAGGAGAATGATCTTCAGTGGCAGGGGTTTGGGAAAAGGCGGATTTCCTGGACTCGCTTCATCAAAGCAGCTCTGTCGTTAGTGACAGCACCTCTGTCTGAGAAGCACGGCCTGGCGTCAGCGTGGCCAGGTCCTGACACGCCCGCTTCGTCCTGGTGGGAAGCAGTGAGCGTGCAGGCGAGTGCCGGGCATTCATCCAGGATGCGGTGTTGGCATAGATGTGTCTAGAAGCATGCCATCACCCAGGCCGGTGAGTCCGCCCCGGGGCCTCCCTCTGCTCACCGGCTCAGCCCTGCGGGAGGAGCCCCTCCAAGGGGACCCGTCCCCGTGCTCTTTGCAGAGGTGGACCACGTTCATCTGGAATTAATGCTTGTTCCGCGCAGTCGGAAGCACACCTGAGCTGCTTTCTCAATGATAATACTTTACATTTATATGGAGAGCTATAGTTTATGAAATGCTTTTTAGTATACTTTTTAACTTATGGCAGCAAAATAACTACATTTTGGGAAATGTGGAATTAAGGAAAAGACTCCCATAATTGCTAATAAAACTGCATTTCGCACTTTGATACATTACCTTCTGCTTGTTTCAAAGTGGATTTTTTTTACATCCCCGCAAGCATAGTATATATATCACTTTCATCTTTTTTCCCCACCTACTGCATAGCAGAATTTTTTCCCAAGTAACTGCACTGTCCTTAGAGTTACAGTTTTAAATGGAGGCATAGCATTCTGTTAAATATTCTTTTGTTGGGTGTTGAAGTTATTTCCATGATAAACTATTCTTCATAGAACAACTTTTTGGCTTTGGTTTTATTTTGTTTTAAGATTTAATTTTGGGGGCACCAGTGTGGCTCATTTAAGGGTCTGATTCCTGATTTTGGCTCAGATCATGACCTCACAGTCGTGGGACTGAACCCCACATCAGGCTCTTCACTGACAGCACAGAGCCTGCTTGGGATTCTCTCTTTCTTTCTCTCTCTTCCCCTCCCCCTCCCTCTCTCAAATAAACTTAAGGGGCACCTGGGTGACTCGGTCAGTTAAGTGTCTGACTTTGGCTAAGTCATGATCACATAGTTTGTGGGTTCAAGCCCTGCATCGGATTCTTAGCTGACAGCTCAGAGCCTGGAGCCTATTTCAGATTCTGTGTCTCCCTTTCTCTCTGCCCCTTCCCCACTCATGCTCTGCCTCTCTCTCTCTCTTAAAAATGAATAGGCATTGGGGCGCCTGGGTGGCTCAGTCGGTTAAGCATCCGACTTGAGCTCAGGTCATGATCTCACAGTTTGTGGGTTCGAGCCCCACATTGAGCTCTGTGCTGACAGCTCAGAGCCTGGAGTCTGTTTCAGATTCTGTGTCTCCCTCTCTCTTGATGATAATAAATAAACATCAAAAACATTTTTAATGAATAGGCATTTATAAATAAATGAATGAATAAATAAATAAAAATATTTTGTTTTTAAGTAATCTCTGCACCCAGTATGGGGCTTGAATTCACAACCCCGAGATCAAGAGTCACATGCTCCACTGACTGAGCCAGGCAGGTGCCCCTTAGAGCATTTGTTTGCATGATAGTTCTTTTATCATTTTCTTAGATTTCTAAAAGTGAACATTTTGAGGTAAAGGAAATGAACAGCTTCGGGAAAAATCCTTTTTGTGTGTTGTTAGTGGTGTGTAAACTGAGACCATTTCAGTATGAAGAATCCATCAGCAGTAGCAGTCAGCTAGGAATGTCCCTGCACAGCCGTCTCCAGGGACAGGACTCCCTTTTCAAAGCTGGGTGTCCACATGGTTTTTGTTCAGGTCCCAGTGACAAAACAGCAATGCTCTTGGGCGCCTGCTGCCCCACCGCATCCCTCCAGAGTGTGGTCAAGCCCGTTACATGCAGTCCCCAGGGCCACATCGTGGCAATCATGGGCCCTTCTGTGACAAATAGGAAAGGTTCTATTTTACAGCTGCATTTGTATTTATTTATTTATTTATTTTTTTTTTTTACAAATAGTTTATTGTCAAATTAGTTTCCACATAACACCCAGTGCTCATCCCCACAAGTGCCCTCCTCCATGCCCACCCCTCCTCCCCCCCACATCCACCAGTCCTCAGTTTTTGTCAGCATTCAAGAGTCTCTCATGGTTTGCCTCTCTCCCTTTCCCCCACCATTTCCGCCCTCCTTCTCCCCCTTGGTCCTCTGTTAAGTTCCTCCTAATCCTCCTATACGTGCACACATATGATATTTGTCCTTCTCTGCCTGACTTATTTCGCTCAGCATAACACCCTCAAGGTCCATCCATGTTGCTACACATGGCCAGATTTCATTGTTTCTCATTGCCATGTAGTATTCCATGGTATAGATAAACCACATCTTCTTGATCCATTCATCTGTTGATGGACACTTAGGCTCTTTCCATGTTTTAGCTATTGTGGAGAGTGCTGCTATGAACATTGGGGTACATGTGCTCCTATGCCTCAGCATTTCTGTATCCCTTGGGTAAATTCCTAGCAGTGCTATTGCTGGGTCATAGGGGAGTTCTATTGTTAGTTTCCTGAGGAACCTCCACACTGTTTTCCAGAGGGGCTGTACCAGTTTACATTCCCACCAACAGTGTAGGAGGGTGCCCGTTTCTCCACATCCTCGCCAGCATCTAGAGTTCTCTGATTGGCTCATTTTAGCCACTCTGACTGGCGTGAAGTGGTATCTCAGTGTGGTTTTGATTTGTATTTCCCTGATGAGGAGCGATGCTGAACATCGTTTCATGTGTCTGTTGGCCATCTGGATGTCCTCTTTGGAGAAGTGTCTGTTCATATCTTCTGCCCATTTCTTCACTGGGTTGTTTGTTTTTTCGGGCGTGTAGTTTGGTGAGTTCCTTGTAGATTCTGGATATCAACCCTTTATCTGATATGTCATTTGCAACTATCTTTTCCCATTCCGTTGGTTGCCTATTAATTTTCTGGGTTGTTTCCTTGGCTGTGCAGAAGCTTACAGCTGCATTTGTAAAAGACAAATACAACCTGGGCTTGATTCATCATTATCATACTCATTTTTCCTCTTTATGTCAAAAGAACTTCAAATGAAAAAAATCTCTTTGGGGCCCCGGACACCGCGCCTGGCGGTGATCTATGCCCTCAGCCGAGTGGTACATTGTTAGCCCTTTATTTTGCGCCTTCCATAACTAAAGAGGCTGAATATTGAACACATTTTGATCCCTGGTCTTTTGTCTTGCAAATGATTTGAATATACCCTTTCTACCTCTTTTCATTGCAGACTTGATGTTTTTCTTTTATTTGCATATAAACTTTTTTTCTGATTATATGAGCAATACATATATACTGAAGACATTGTGGGGGGGGAGTCAGAAAATTTTAAGAATAAAAATACACTCAGTTCATCAGCCATTGCTGGTATTTACTTCTGTTTTCTTTTTTTCCTGCACATATGCCTTTTCTTTTAAAACAAAACTGGATTCATATTTCGCATATTATTTCTGTCCTTTTCCATTTAATGTTTGATGATGAACATTTTCCACATTACAAAATTATTTTTCAGAAACATTATTGATGGCTGAGTCTTTGTCTTAGCATCGTGTCATGGTCGATCTGTTCCTTTATTGTTGAACATCGACATCACCTGTACCTGTAAATAATTCTGGAACGTAAACCTGTTTTGCCCTTTGGTTAGTTCCCCAGAATAAATTGTGAGAAGTGGAGCTCACAGGCAGAGGTCACAAACATTACACAACTGCTTTTAGGTCAAACCCAGCACAACATTCTTAATTCTCCCACGTGGGCGCCAAGAGCATCCCTTTCCCTGTGTGCACTCGTCCTTGCACACACTTGGCATCAGCTTCACGTTTTATATTTGCCATTTTGATACATCACAAATGTTATTGGCTCATGTGTTTTTTACCTTTTTTCCATATTGTCTATTCCATTCTTTGTTTTTAATACACACAGACACACATGCATAAAGCACCTTGGCATATAACGTTTTTATCTTTGTTACAGCATTTTTAATGTACAGAGATGTTCAAATTCTGTGTAACTGGACCTTTTTGGTTTTTGTGCTTTAAATTTTTCCTTGGTCCTTAGGAAGCTCCTCCTTTAAATCCTTTTTTGGTTCTTTATTTTGCACTAAACTCTTAAGTCCAAAACAAACAAACAAAAGGCCTCTTAAATCCATCTATTTGGGAAATAAATTCCAAGGTCCCTGCATCATTCCAGAATGGCATTCTTCACTTTTCTATTTCTAGCTTCATAATTCACTTTAATATGTAGTAGGACCAGGACAGTATTTTCGTTATGTTTTTTAAAAGTTTTTTTTTTTTTTAATATATTCTTTGAGACAACCCAGGCTTCTTTTTCTCAGAGCTCAATCTCTCCTTGCCCCTGCATATCTCATTGGGATTTTGTTATCATTGGCTAGTTTGTGAAGAATTACTATAGATTTATATACATAACCTTCACATCAAAGCACCAGTCATTCAAATCTGCCTCAAAGCATCAGATAAGTTGTATAGTTTTCTTAACAGGTGTTGTTATATATATGTTCAATGTGTATGTTTATTCTTAAATTCATTCTAATTTTGTGTGGTTTCAAAATCAAGTCTTTCCAGGTGTGCTTCAGTGGCTCAGTCGGTTAAGTGTCTGACTTTGGCTCAGGTCATGATCTTATGGTTCGTGGGTTCGAGCCCCACATCAGGCTCTGTGCTGACAGCTCAGAGCCTGGAACCTGCTTCAGATTCTGTATCTCCCTCTCTCTCTGACCCTCCTCTGCTCACGCTGTCTCTGTGTCTCAGAAAGAAATAAAACATTAAAAGAATTTTTTAAAAATCGAGTCTTTCTGTTATATATAGGATGACTATTGATTGTATATATATCTTTTTGTATATTTGTTTTATATCTAGCAACTTTACCAAATTATTCTAGTTCTCTAACAATGTATCATTTTATTGGGCCTTCTAGGTCAATTGCCATTTAACTTGGAAATAAAAAGCTTGCCTCTCCTTTTCGTATGGATACCTTTATTTCATTTCTTTTTAAAACCTATGTTGGCTAGCACTTCCAGAAGAGCACTCAATGTTGGTGGCAGTGGTCACCTGTGACAGACTCTATTTGGGGTGGGGGACCAAGGTGTCTCACCTCAAAACACTTTGGCCTTTAAAGGCTCTGTTACAGCTTCTCTGTTATAGCTGGAGTGACCACATGGCCCAATTCTGAACAACGAGGCTCAAACAGAAACTGGAAGGTGGAACTCTTGGTACCTGGTCACTCAGTTAAGTGTCCAACTCCTGGTTTCAGCTCAGGTCATGATCTCACGATTTGTGAGATTGAGCCCCTTATTAAGCTCTCTGGTTGGGATTCTCTTTCTCTCCCCTTCCCCCCCCACCCTCTTTCTCTCTCAAAATAAATAAACTTAAAACAAGGAAACTGCAGAATTGATTGGGGCACCTGAATGGCTGAGTCAGTTAAGTGTCTGACCCTTGATTTTGGCTCAGATCGTGATCTCCTAGTCATGAGATGGAGCCCCTCATTGGGCTCTGTGCTGACAGTGTGGAGCCTGCATGGGATCCTCTTTCTCCCTCTCTCTGCCCCTCCCCTCCAAAAAATAATAAATAAACATTTGGTGAGGGGCTCTTTGGTTTCCGTGAGTTAAGCATTCTACTCTTAATTTTGGCCCAGGTCATGATCTCATGGTTTGTGAGATCGAGCCCCACATCGGGCTCTGCACTGATGGTGTGGAGCCTGTTTGGGATTCCCTCTCTTACTCTGCCCCTCCCCTACTCACGCTCTTTCTCTCACTCTCTCCCACACTCTCTCTCTCTCTCTCAAAATAAATGAAACACATTTAAAAATATCTTTAAAAATACATAAATGGATAAACCACAGTACCTCCATGAAGTGGAACATTATTCAGTGACAAAAAGACATGGCTAAGGCAGAACTCCGTATGTTTTCTTGGGCATGGTTGCACATAAAATAGAAGGCAAGCAAGCTACCTTATTATTCCAGTGGTTCTGCTTCCTTTCCTTCAGGATTTCCCATTATGGGATAGATGGTCTAATTATGATAAAATTGAAAAATTGCCCCTTACTGTTGGCCTTGCCAAATTGGATCCTGAGGACTTGCCTGGGTCATTACAATTGTTAATATGGTCCAATATTCATCAAAACAGAAACTTCAAGGATGAGACCCACTATACAAGATGTATTAAGAGAAGAGGTGATTATACCCACTCTTTCCCCATTTAACAACCCAATTTAGCCTGTTTTTCAACCCATAAAGGATAAATGACACCCCCTGGTGAACTGCTGAGACCCTAACTAGTGGCCAAGTAAGGTCCTATCCCTAACACAGCTAAATGATGCTGGCCATTTACTCTTCCCCTGGCCAGTACTCTGTTGTTATGATCTACTGAATTTAGTCAATACAGCCCTTTTCCCAATAGGCTCTTAGATGCTACTCATATTCATTTGTTTTTTTAGTTCCTTTATATATTATATACTTTTTAAAAATTGTGACAAAATATAGATAATGTAAAATTTACATTTTAATCATTTTTAAGTGTACAATTCGGCGGGATTAAGTACATTCCAATTGTTGTGAAAACCATCACCACTATGGTTCCAGAACTTTTTCATCTTGCAGAATTGAAACTCTGTGTGCATTAAACACCAACTCCCCATCACCACTGCCCCCAGCCTTTGGCAACCTCTATTCTACTTTCTATGTCTATGAATTTGCCCCTTTTGTGTCTGGCTTCTCTCATTTAGCATAATGTCTTCAGGGTTCATCCACATTGTAGCGAGTCAGAGTTTCCTTCCTTCCTATGATTGAACACATTCACTTTTGTTTTTTAGAGGTGGAGGAAAAGGAGCAGAGGGAGAGAGAGCAGGAAAGAGAGAGAGAGAGAGAGAGAGAGAGAAACTTAAGCAGGCTCCATGCCCAGCTCGGGGCTCAATGCCCACAACCTTGGGATCATGACCTGAGCCGAAATCAAGAGTCGGACATCCAACTGACTAAGCCACGCAGACATCACTGACTTTTGAAGGGACACAGCACTCCATTATTTGACTACTTAGGGGGTAGCCACTCCTGTGCTTGTAGAACCTTGAGGGGAGATTCAGTGGACACTTTTACATAGAACATGGAGGCAAGATGGGATATTATCCCAAATAAGGGTCAGGGCCCCGGCCTCAGTAAAATTCTTACACATCAACTGGCCCCCACTATACCCATATAGATAAGTCTGGCCAATGTCTCAAGCTATTCAGCACCCCCATGGTGTAAAGCTATCACCCGACCTTATGGCTTTTCTCACCTGGTTATGCCTACTCTGGGGAATAATCTAGGCCTGGGACACCTCATCTCATTGGGTGGGCCCCATCTGGCAACAGGAGAGCCGCTGGGCTCTGTCACCCTCATTTGGGCTCTTCGCGCTGGTGCCTCAATCAACCACTAGATGGCACCATTGTTCCATTTGCGGCTCCTGGTCTTTCCCGTTTGTAGGCGGTTCTACTTACTGGCTGTTCTAAATTCACTAGCGAATCCGCCTGAGAGAAGCGAGCGCGTGTACTTGTCAAACTGCCTGTAGTTAAGTCTCTTGAATGAATGCCCCATGCTCACACCTCGCCTCTCAAAATACATGTCAGACCCATTAATAAAAAGCCACGAGGAGGGGCGCCTGGGTGGCTTAGTCGGTTAAGCGTCCGACTTTCGCTTAGGTCATGATCTGCGGTTCGTGGGTTCGGGCCCCGCGTCGGGCTCTGTGCTGACTGCCAGCTCAGAGCCTGGAGCCTGTTTCAGAGTCTGTGACTCCCTCTCTCTCTGACCCTCCCCTGCTCACGCTGTCTCTCTCTCTCCTAGAAATAAATAAAACATTAAAAAAGTAAAAACAAACAAACAAACAAAAAAAAAGCCACAAGGAGCAACCAAGATGTCCTTCAGTAGATGAACAGATAAGTAAACTGGTCCAATTTAGCCAATGGACTATAATTATTAAATATGCAATTATATTATATAATAAATGAAATAAGTCAATCACATACTATATGATTCCAAGTGTGGGACCTTCTGGAAAGGGCAAAAACTATGGAGACAGTCAGAAGATGGGAGGCTGCCAGGGGTTAGGGGGAGGGAGGATAAATAGCTGGAGCCCAGAGGACTTTTAAGGTGGTGAAAAATACTCCATATCATCTATACGATATTATTTCTCTATAATGGCGAATACATGTATCATACATCTGTCCATACCCATAGAATGTACACCACCAAGAGTGAGCCCCTGGGACACCTAGCTGGCTCAGTCCGTAGAGCATGTGACTCTTGATCTTGGGGTTGTGAGTTAGAGTCCCACTTTGGATGTAGAGATTATTTAAAAATAAAATTTTAATTTTTAAAAAAAGTGAGCCTTAATGCAAACTGTGGACTCTGGGTGATAATGACATGTCAGTGTTGTTCTATAATTGTAAAAGATGTTCCTCTTAGTGGGGGATGTTGATAGTGGGGGAAGCTGCTGGGTGAGGAGGAAATAAATGGGAACTCTCTGTACCTTCTGTTCAATGTTGCTGTGGACCTAAAACTGCTCAAAATTATCTATTAAAAAAATTTTTTAAGTTTCCTTATTTTTTGAGAGACAGAACGAGACAGAACACAAGCAGGGGAGGGACGGGGAGGGGGGGGAGACACAGAACCCGAAGTAGGTTCCAGGCTCTAAGCTGTCAGCATAGAGCTTGATGCAGGGCTTGAAGTCACAAATCGTAAGATCATGACCTGAGCTGAAGTCAGATGCTTAACCAACTGAGTCACCTGCAGAATCTATTTTTTAAAACAAACCAGATCAAGGTGGAAAGGAAAAACGCTGGAAAAAAAAAATTGACTAAGAAAATATGAACTTTAGTCTGTTATGGTATAATGAAAACTGAAGAACTAAGTTTGTTCTTTGTCTTTCTATTATATCATATTCTACCACTTAGCTCTGGCCTTGGTCTTAAAAGGACGAAAGCTGGACATCTGATTCAACCTAATCTCTGGCAGCCTTGAATTCCTGACTGAATGAAAGTTCTGTGGCTATAAGAAATCATCATTAAATCTAATCAGCTGAGCTCTGTCGATAATACTCTTAGGTAAGTCAATTGGATTTTTTGGTTAATGCCTGCATATTCACAAATAGATAAACATTAAAGTTTTAATTTGAAGTAGAATGAGGGTCAGTCGGTGAAGTGTCTGACTTCGGCTCAGGTCATGATTTTGCAGTTCAGGAGTTCAAGCCCTGTATTGGGCTCTCTGCTGTCAGCAAGGAGCCTGCTTCAGATCCTCTGTTCCCAATCTCTCTCTGCCCTTCCCCTGCTTGTTCTCTCTCTCTCTCTTTCTCAAAAATAAACAAACATTTTTTAAAAATAAAGTGGAATGTGCTGTTTAACATAGTGCTGGAAGTCCTAGCATCAGCCATCAGACACCAAAAGGAAATCAAAGGCATCAGAATTGGCAAAGAGGAAGTCAAACTTTCACTCTTCGCAGATGACATGATACTCTACATAGAAACCCGACAGACTCCACCAGAAGCCTACTAGAACTGATCCAAGAATTCAGCCAAGTTGCAGGGTACAAAATCAATGTACAGAAATCGGTTGCATTTTTATACACCAACAATGAAGCAATAGAAAGAGAAATCAAGTAACTGATCCCATTCACAATTGCACAAAAAACCATAAAATACCTCGGAATAAAACTAACCAAGGATACAAGAGATCTGTATGAGGAAAACTATAGAAAACTTATGAAGGAAATTGAAGAAGACACAAAGAAATGGAAAACATTCCATGTTCATGGATAGGAAGAATAAATATAGTTAAGATGTCATTACTACCTAAGGCACTCTACACATTCAATGCAATTCCAATCAAATTGCACCAGCATACTTCTCAAAACTAGAACAAACTATCCAAAAATTTGTATGGAACCACAAAAGACCCCGAATAGCCAAAGTAATCCTGAAAATAAAACCAAAACGGGAGGTATCACTATCCCAGACTTTAGCCTCTACTACAAAGCTGTCATCATCAAGACAGTATGGTATTGGCACAAAAACAGACACATAGACCAATGGAACAGAACTGAGAACTCAGAAGGACCCAAAAGTATACAGCCAACTCATCTTTGACAAAGCAGGAAAGAATATCCGATGGAAAAAAGACAGCCTTTTTAACAGATGGTGTTGGGAGAACTGGACAGCAACATGCAGAAGAATGAAACTAGATCATTTTCTCACACCATGCACAAAAATAAACTCAAATGGATCAAGGACCTGAACGTGAGACAGGAAACTATCAACACCCTAGAGGAGAAAGCAGGAAACAACCTCCTGGACCTCCACCACAGCAACTTCTTACTTGACACATCCCCAAAAGCAAGGGAATCAAGAGCAAAAATAAACTGTTGGGACCTCATCAAGATTAAAAGCTTCTGCACAGCCAAGGAAACAACCCAGAAAATAATAGGCAACCAACGGAATGGGAAAAGATAGTTGCAAATGACATATCAGATAAAGGGTTGATATCCAGAATCTACAAGGAACTCACCAAACTACACGCCCGAAAAAAACAACCCAGTGAAGAAATGGGCAGAAGATATGAACAGACACTTCTCCAAAGAGGACATCCAGATGGCCAACAGACACATGAAACGATGTTCAGCATCGCTCCTCATCAGGGAAATACAAATCAAAACCACACTGAGATACCACTTCACGCCAGTCAGAGTGGCTAAAATGAGCCAATCAGAGAACTCTAGATGCTGGTGAGGATGTGGAGAAACGGGCACCTCCTACACTGTTGGTGGGAATGTAAACTGGTACAGCCCCTCTGGAAAACAGTGTGGAGGTTCCTCAGGAAGCTAACAATAGAACTCCCCTATGACCCAGCAATAGCACTGCTAGGAATTTACCCAAGGGATACAGAAATGCTGAGGCATAGGAGCACATGTACCCCAATGTTCATAGCAGCACTCTCCACAATAGCTAAAACATGGAAAGAGCCTAAGTGTCCGTCAACAGATGAATGGATCAAGAAGATGTGGTTTATCTATACCATGGAATATTACATGGCAATGAGAAACAGTGAAATCTGGCCATGTGCAGCAACATGGATGGACCTTGAGGGTGTGATGCTGAGCGAAATAAGTCAGGCAGAGAAAGACAAATATCATATGTGTGCACGTATAGGAGGATTAGGAGGAGCTTAGCAGAGGACCAATGGAGAGAAGAAGGGCGGAAATGGTGGGGAAAGGGGGAGAGGCAAACCATGAGAGACTCTTGAATGCTGACAAAAACTGAGGACTGGTGGATGTTGGGGGGGGGGATGGGGGAGGGGCATGGAGGAGGGCACTTGTGGGGATGAGCACTGAGTGTTATGTGGAAACTAATTTGACAATAAACTATTTGTAAAAAAAAAATAAAGTTATGGATAATGCAAAAAAATAAAAATAAAAATAAAAATAAAGTGGAATGAAAAGCCACTGGAACCTCTCACATGGGGCAAAGGTGCCTTGCCTTTGGGATGACATCATCCCCAATAACGGCCCCTCTGTTTCCCACTGCAGTCACTACCCAACTACAGACACGGGCCCATGACTTTCAGACCAACAATTGCCTCTGGATCCCAGTGGTGAAAGTCATTATCAACCCAGTGAGACCCTTGACTTGATTCTAACCAATTTCTTTTTTTTTCTGTTGGGTTGAAATATACGTAACATAAAATTTACCATCTTAACCATTTTATTTTTTTTTTTTTTTTTTAATGTTTTATTTATTTCTAGGAGAGAGAGAGAGACAGCGTGATCAGGGGAGGGTCAGAGAGAGAGGGAGTCACAGACTGAAACAGGCTCCAGGCTCTGAGCTGGCAGTCAGCACAGAGCCCAATGCGGGGCTCGAACCCACGAACGAGATCATGACCTAAGCGAAAGTTGGACGCTTAACCGACTAAGCCACCCAGGCGCCCCTTTCTTAACCATTTTAAAATGTACAGGACAGTATTACTGTCCATCGCTAGAACTGTCTGCATCTTGTAAGACTGAAACTCTGCCCTCGTGAAACAAAAATTCCTGATTCTCCCCTCCCCCAGTCCCTGGCACCACCATATTCTTTCTATCTCTATGAATTTGACTACTCATGGTGCCTCATATAAGTGAAATCATGTAGTGATTTTGTCTTTTTGTGATGGGCTTACCTTACTTCAGTTCTTACAATGTCATCGAGTCTTCCATGTTGCAGCAGGTGTCAGAACTTCCTTTTTTAAGGCTAAATAATGTTCCATTGTGTGAATGGGACACATTTTGTTTATCCATTCATCCATCGATGGGCACTCGGGTTGTTTCCACATATTAGCTATAGTGAAACTAGCCAACTTCTCGACTAAACCAGGTGACCTTAACCCTGCAGCTGGACTCATCCTACACTGACGTCACCCAAAGATGGACTGTCTCTGATGTCGACCCCAGGTGCAGTCAGTCTCCATCCACACTCCACTGCGCCCCATCAGACGTCTCCCCTCCCCCTCTGGACTCTTCCTTGGCAGGGGCCCTGAGCTCCATGGATACCTTCACCTGTATTTCAACTCTTGCTCTGCTCCCAAGCCTCTGCCCTCCTTTTCTTTTTTTTTCTAATCTTTCTTTTTTTTCTTTCATAGTTTATTGTCAAGTTGGTTTCCATATAACACCCAGTGCTCATCCCCCACAAGTGCCCTCCTCCATGCCCATCACCCCCCTTCCCCTCCCCCACCCCCATCAGCCCTCAGTTTGTTCTCAGCATTCAAGAGTCTCTCATGGTTTGCCTCCCTCCCTCTCCCCAACTATTTTTCCCCTTCTCCTCCCCCATGGCCCTCTGTTAAGTTTCTCCTAATCCACCTATAAGTGAAAACATATGGTATCTGTCTTTCTCTGCCTAACTTACTTCACTCAGCATAACACCCTCGAGTTCCATCCACGTTGCTACAAATAGGCCTCTGCTCTCCTAACCCCTCCCTGTAGACCACCGCCCTCTTGGGAGGCACTCCCCAGCGTGTGAGGGGAGCACTCCCCAGCGTGTGAGGGGAGCACTCCCCAGCGTGTGGGTGAGCCTCATGAAAGCAAGCTAACTGCCGGGCGTGTCACAAGCACCTGCTTGCTCACCTGTTCTTGTTGCAGCCTCTCTGACCATCCTCAAGGAAACCTTCGGGACAACTCTTCCCATCTATTATTGGCCACATCTCTAAACCATCTTCCCAGAGGGTACAAAATCTTAATTGATTTAAGCTCAAAATAAATAGACAAAGGGGAAAGACTAACAGAAACAAGACCAACTGGTCAGACCATGAAACCAAAAGAATCTGGCACCAAAAATCAATGAAGTCCTCAAAAAGAATCCAAATCAAATTCTTAGACCGTGCTGCCAATGGACAGGAGCCCGGAGAGCCCCGGACCAGAGCTGGAGTCCCTGTGGGACCCAGACTGCGAGTCAGGAGGGGCACACGAGGGCTCCGAGAGGCGTCATTACCTAGAGAAAGTAAACAGGGATCCTAAGATAAGGTCCGATCCACACACTGAGTCAGGGCCCCAGGGTCGTGGGGGGAAATGCATCAGACCGTAGGGAGGTGATTTCACTCAGGCCGCAGCAACAAGAAATTTCGCTGGTGAGGAACGTCCGCACGGAAAGGACAGAGCTTGGGTTTTTCTAGAGGCAGGTAGACAAGGGGTCCTGAGGAAGAGTGGAAGTGTCTTGCATGTGTGAGGGCAAAGTGGTCTTTGAGAGTTAGCCATTCCTTGGAGCCCAGAAGGAAAGGATTTCTCGACTGTCAGTGCTTGTCTGGAGCACGAGGCTCAAATACATCTTGTCAGCCTGTCTGGATGCTCCAGGTGTCTGGCTGTGTGCTTGTGTTTGCAGGGTTGAGCAGGACTCACGCCTGTGTTTCCAGCAGAGTGTATTTGCGTGCCTGTGCATGTGCGCGTGTGTTAGCGTGAGGGACTGCCTCAGCAGTCAGTGGGGCCTGGTGGCCTATGTGCGGCTCAGGCCCTCCCTCTGCCGGTTTCTGTTGGCTGTAGGGGGTGTGTGTTTCTCGGTGTGTCTGTCTCTATGTTTGCCTGTGGCAAGTGCCGTGTGTGTGTTTAGCAGGCACGTGTCTCACAGTTTCTGTGAATGCGATGGACTGTGTGTGTATCGCAGTGTGTGTCACCGTGTTTCTGCGTGTCCTGTGGCATGTGTGTTTGTGTCTTAGCATGCGTCCATCCGGGTGTCTCTGGTGGAGGGGGAGTGACTACAGAAGGTGGGTCTCTCGGTGCCTCCTTGGGTCTGACGGTCTGTGTGTTATAAGGTGTGGGTCTCTCTGGAGGCTTCTGGAATGGGTGGTGCGTGTCTTGTGGTTTATTTGTGGCCCATGACGCACGTGCAGGCCGCGGTAAGCACCCGCCTCAGTGTTCCTGTGCCTGGTGGCGTATTTTTTTGTGGAACAGTCTGTTTCCGCTTCTGCGAAGTGGCTGGATTTTGTGTGCGTGACTTCCGGGATGAGTGCGCTTCCCTGTCGCCCTGTGGGCCGGCGGTGCGTGTGTGTTTGCTGCAGTGCGTGTGTCTCCCCTGGTGTTTCAGGGACTCTTTCGGTATGTGTGTGCAGTGGTGCTACAGACGCTTCTGCCTCCACGTCTTGGGGTGTGTTGTGCTGGAGAGACCGTGTCTCTTCCTGTCAGTGTGTGTGTGTGTGTGTGTGTGTGTACTGGCACATGAATATTTCTTCGGGTCTGGTTGTGTGTGGGTGTATGTTACAGTGTGTGTGGCAGTGTACACGTGCGTAGCTCTGTCTGAGGTGTGCGTGGAGCTGTGTGTGACGTGTATGGCAGGATGCGTGTGGTAGGACAATGGTCTCTGTGGCTCTGCGTGTGCGGCGGCGCGCGTGGAGCTCTGTCTGTGATGTGAGCTGCGTCCCCAGTTGAAACCCAGCCTGGCTCAGGCCTTTTCCAGACCCACATTCCTCCCGCTCCTTTGTGCTCTGTGCTACAAAAAATATTTGCGTTTTCCACGACTCATAATTTTTCCTCCTCAATCGCTACCAGATGTGGGTCCTGTGGTCCCCGTCCCCATGGCAACAGAGGTTCCAGCCGCCGCGGTTCCCTTCTGTGGCGCCTTCCCTGGAAGCTGGCACTGCTGCAGGCCCGAGGGGGTGGGGAGGAAGCGGGTGTCAGGCAGGGGGTGGCTGAGGGGTCCTGGCAGCTCCCTCTCCTGGCGGGCAGCTACCCGGCTCATCCTGGGGGGTTTCTTGGCCTGGTTCCTGCCAGGCCTCCAGGCCACCGTCCAGCCCACAGGGGGGGCAGGCAGCAGAGGCTGGCTGTGGAGGTACGGGATGTGCCCCCGCTCTGTGAGGCACTCACACAAAGGGGCTCCTGAAGGTCGGGGTCTTGGACACCTGGAGGGGTCCCAGGGCGGAGAGAGGAGGGGCCCCAGAAAAGCCCGGTCTGTGTGACCACTCCGGTAGCCCCACACCATGCTGACTCAGACTGCGGGGAGAGGGAGGGCTGGTGAGGTTTGGGGATCAGGGCGTGGTGATGTGGGCCTCGCTGTGTGGGGGGGAGGGGTGCGGGGCAGAACTCTAGCCTGAACCACTGCGCCGCCCTCCCCACCATCCTCAGTCATTATCCTGTCCTTGCTGGGTCCAGCTGGGCATCTGCCCCTCCTGACCAACTCTGAGCCTGTGTTCTCAACCCCAGCAGCCAGCATGGCCCGGTGCCCGAATACATCAGAGGCGGCCAGCCACAGGGCCATGGCTGGGAGGGTGCCCGGCTGGCCAGAGGGAAGCCTGCATTCCACGTGCTGCCCGACCAGGCCGAATGCCGGGACTATGTCCATGCAAGCCACATCAGATGTCCCGCCCATGGCATGAGGCCATCTCCACTCAGGTGGCTGGGCCCCTATACGGGTCACTAAAGTTGACCTCAGTGTGGTACCTGGCCAGAGGGCAGGAGACTTGCCAGGTGAGGTCCCAGAGCTGCCAGCAATCGTCAGAACTCATGCCACACACTGGGGGCTGCAGGGTGGGGCTGGGGAGAAGATTGGAGAATCTTGGCAGAATCTCCTGATCAAAAGAGCTGGGGCATCAAGATGGAAAGTGACCTGCTGGGCAGAGGTAGGGGGGATGGGAGGAGCCAAAATGGACAAAGGCCAGTGGGTGCCATAGAAAGGGAAGGGGTCTGTGGCCAAGGAAGATCACTTGAGAGGCCTGCTTGAGGGCCAGAAGCAGTGAAGACATTGTGGGGGCTGGGGGGCAAATGGTCACAAAATGGAAGGCCGGGCCAGAGCGAGGACTGCCTGCGAGGCCAGCCAGGGCTCTGGGCCAGGCACGCTCCCTTCCCTCTCCCCCACCTCCCTCAGCCTGGCGGGGAGGGTGGGTGAGAGTTTCCGGCTGAGGACAAGGAGCCCATTGAGGCAGACAGCAGGGCTCTGTGCAGGGCCAGACCATCTTGTTTGTGCCTGGTGAGGCCCTGCTGGAGCTGTGCCTGTGGCCCACTGCCCCTGGCCCCAGCCTCTGACCTGCCCCAGCCACACCAAACAGCTCCGAGCCCCCACGTGTAACAGCAGTGGCCACCAGGAGCAGCATAGGTCAGAAACAGCCGCGCGCACAAGCTCCCTGTAGCCGAGGGATTCCACACTACCTGTTCTGACCCATCCTTCACCCCAGGCTGCTAGTCAAGAATGGAGTGGTCCAAGGTGCGTGCCCAATAAACGTGATAAATGATGCGCGGATGGACGCAACCCAGATTCGGCTTGGCCCTGGGAGACCCACACCTGGGCTTCCAGGTTCTGCTTAGGTAGAGGAGTCACGTGGGTGGGTGCAGGCTAGAAAAGGACGCAAGGATTCTCTAAGTATCCTTGGAGGAGGAAGGGCAGATAGGAAGCAGGCAAAGCGCAGGAGAAAAAAAAGGCACTTTATTAAGAAAGCTTTGGCCAAGCCCCTGCCGGGAGGAGCCCATCCTGGGGCACCCGGATGGGGTGGGAGCAGCCCTGCCGGGGGCCTATAAATACATCTCCTTGGGGCACTGGAGTCGCCCTTCGGATTCCCGCGGCATGTGGGGTGGTGGGAGGCCATCAAAACCAGCTCGACAGCTGAGGGGCCAGGGCTAGGGAGGCTGGGGCTGGGGGCACAGGGAGGGGACGTGAGGGGCCAGGCCGGGACCCGGGGACGCTGAGCCCGTTGAGGAGCAGAGACCAGCTCTCCTCCCCAGGCTCCAGATAACCAGATGCTCAGAGGCCTGGCCAGGGAAGTAGCCCTCGGCTACGGTCAAGGAAAGAGGCCTCCAGCCAGAGGCGCCAGGCCCCGGCCAATGAGAGGCAGTCGAGACAGAAGTGCTTCTGGCCTCAACCAATGAGAACGTAGCCCCAGCCGAGGACACTCTGGGCCAGTAAGAGGTGGTCTCTAGGCCGAACCCTCCTGTCTTCAGCCTTTGAGGCCCTGACTGGCCGGAGCCCTCGGCCAATGGGAAGGGAATCGCCAGCTAAGCGCCTGTCAGGCCTCGACCAATGGAATGGGGCCTTCCCGCACGAGACCCGTGCTCCAATCAAGGAGCTGCCGCTGGAGCCTGAGCCAATGAGACCCAGCCTCCCGCCTGGCTGCTCCTGGCCGAAGCTCGTGGAGGCCGCAGTACCTGGGCCGCCGCGGGGCACGCCGGGCAGGCGCGGAACGTGGGGTGGCAAGCAGCGCTTCTAAGCCTGGGGAATCTGCGGGCACGGCCGGGCTGCCACCTGCTACAGAGTGGGCGCACCCGCCCTTCCCAGGTCGCCCGCCGCTTCCCGGCTCTTCTTGCGTGGCGGCTTCTGGATGGGGGTCTTCTTCCTGGGGGTGTCGGGCGCGGGCGCTCCGGCTGCCGCCTTCTCAAGCCCCGGGGACTCTGGCGCGGGGGACGCGCGGGCAGGCGAGGCGGGCAGCACCGAGCGCTTGGCCTTCTGCGGCGGTGCCGGCTTCTCACGGGGGCCCTGGGCGCCCGGAGCCCCTTCGGCGCGGCCCAGGCTGCGAGTCTTGTCGCGCAGCTCCGCGGCCAGCATGGAGGCGACCTCAGGCGCCCCGCGCGGGGGACCGCCAGCGTCCGTGGGCTCCAAGAGACCAGGGCCTCGGCCCCGCGCCCGAGCCCTAGGCGGCGAGGGGGAGGCGAGGGCTGGCCCCTCCTCCGCCAGCCCGGGGGGCCGAGGCGTCGGGTCGCGGGCCCGGGGGCTGCTGGGCTCATCGGGCCGCGCCGACGTGTCGCTGGGCGTCCGTTTCCTCTTGGTGGGGCTGGGCGCGGCCTCGGGTCCCGAGAGTGGCGGCGAGGGCGCACGGGCGGCGGTGGCGGCGCCGTGCTTGCCGTGGATCCAGGACACCTTGGGCTTGGTGGCAGGGTCGGGTGGAGGTGGCTTCCTGCGCTCGGGAGATGGCGAAAGCGACAGGCCTCCAGCCTCGCCCCGGGCCCGGGCCGGCCGGGCCTCGCGCCGGGCCACGCGCGCATACAGCGCCCCGCCGGGCCCCTCCACGCTCGACGCCGACCGCTCGCTGTCAGAGGACGCGGGGAGGGGCGTCGCCTCCTCTGCGGACGCCAGCTTGGTCACCGGCGCGGGGGATGATGCCAGCGCCTCCGAAGGGGCGGTTGGGGGCTCTGCGTCCCGGCTCTCCGTTGCGGCCTCTGACAAGGGAAGAGCTGGCCGTCACGCCCTCCACAGAGAGCTCAGCCATCCAGCCTTCAGGCAAAAACCCTGCCTTTCCTCCTGTTCCCCGCCCCAGCTGATGCTCAGTCGCCCTGGTATCCAGACATGCCTGGCGAAATCATAGTACCAACCAGAAACTTAATTCTGAGACCCAGGGTGTGGGGCCGGTTCTGGGGGCTGAAGGGTAGTTCCTGAGGCTGAAGCCCCAACCTGGACCTGTCCTTGCTTCCCTTCCCACCACATCCCCAACCTGGGGGAGAAGGTTGGGGGGGAGGTTGAGTCACACCATCAAATATGATCCTGGAGCACCTGCAAGGTGATTCATTATTCCTCATGAAGAGATAAGGCTTCTAAGGCTCAGAGAGGTTAGTCGCCTGACCAAGGTCACCCAGGGGGGATAGTCAGGAAAGAAGAGAGGCCAAGGCCACAGCCAGTCAAGCTCCTTCCAGATGTCTGTGGGCCAGAGCTTCCAGCAAACGTGTGCCCTCATATACCATAGACCCCTGCTCCTATCTCCTCTGCCATCTTCTACCCGGGCCCAGAACCTTCTCTATGAATGATCTCTTAAAGAAGTGAATATGAGCCATAGCTAGAGACAGAAGAGCTGACCCACCTCCCCAGACCCTACCCCAGTCCAGTGCTGAGCAGCACAGAATCCCATTCTGCAGCCTTAGCTCTGTGTCCAACCCCTAGTCAGGAGCATCACCACGCCCTTCCGGGGCTGCCGGTCCCTCAGAGCACAGAAACCTTTTCAGCTGGAACATATCACTGGGCTGGAGGGAGGCCCAGGCAGAGCACTACTCACCTTCATGGGGTACGCAGTACACAGGGCCTTCATCAGTGGTGTCAAAGGAGGAGAAGGAGGCGCGGGAGGACCACGACGGAGAAGGCTGCTCCAGCCCTGAGGGTGGCTCCAGGAAGCTGCAGTTGAGTGTGTTATCCAGGTCGTGATGGGCCACTGGGGAAGGAGGGAGGCACAGCTGCCAGGGGCCTTGCCCTATCCCAGCCTGTACCTTCACTAGCCCTCCTGCAACAAATGACAGTAGCCAAGAACAGCCCTTCCCTAAGACTGTGGGTGGAGCAGACAGTTCAACAGGCAGAGTGACACTGGATCTAGACAGGTGAATGGGTAGACGTGAACTAGTAAAAAGAGGTAAGGGGGAACAATGTAGTCAAAGGTGCAAGGTTTGTGTGTGAAGCTGGGGAGCTGAACATGGATGGGCTGAAGTGTTGGAAAGAGAGGGCTGGAGAGAACACCTGGCTGGGACAGGCCATTAGGGCCTTCAAGCCATGGTTGGACTCTGACCTGTAGGACCCAGAAAGACTTGAGGCCTTTTCTTTTTCAGCTCAAATAACGGTGGTGAGGCCACCCTTTGGCTCAGCCCATCTCAGCAGACTGACCACCCCCCCTCCCCCCAGGCCCAGCCCCAACAAATGGCTCAGAGGCTGGCGGGCCTGTCTGCCTTTCACAGTTGGGATGTGAGGTCCAGCCCCCCACACCTGTATCCATAGATGGCACTCTGCTGAGCGGGCCAAGGGGTTTTCTCAGCTGTCTCCATCTGTACCTCCCTTCGTCTTCAGAAACAAGTAGCAAAAAGGGAGTCCATTCCTGGTGTGTCAGTGCAGACAGAGGGAGAAAAGCACCTCCCTCCCACGTGGAGTCCTGACAAAGGGTTGGGGAGCCACAGGGACCAGCCTGCCCACTTTCCAGGAAGGACCCAGAGTACTGCAGGGGATCCAGGCGGGCGGGGTGGAGGTGCTCCCTGTGACAGGGCATTTCCATGCACAGGTTTCCCCCTCCCCTGCCCCGTTCACCTGCAGCTACTCACCAGGACTCACAGTGCACTGCTACAGATTGTGGGGGTCCTGCTCACCGGCATGTCCACACACTCCAGATGCAATCACTCCCCCTCACCGAGACAGGACCCAACCCCCCCACATTTGCCTGCACACCAAGGACTCCTTCCTTCCTCCCCGAGCTCGCCTCCATCAAGCAGACCCTCTTCCATGCCTCCCCAACCCACCCACATCAACACTCAAGGAGCAGATTTCCTACACCGACTCCTTCACACCCATTTCCCAGCAGTCTCCTACTTCGGGAAGTGTTCCCCCAAAGACCCCGGGCGGATATCCTTACCTACAACCTTCGGCAGCTTCTGCCTGCGGAGCGGGATCCGGGGCAGCTTCATGCTGATGCGGCTGAAGCGCCCGCACAGTCGCTGCGGCGCCTTCTTCCTCCCGAGTGTGAGCTCCCTGCGGGGGCGGGGCCTGAGTAAAGGGGTGGGGCGGGGCCTAGATGGGGCAGTTTGATCTCTGCTGGAGCCCAGACACAGGAAGGGCGGGGCCTGAGCTAAAGATAGGCAGTGCCACACCCGGGGCGGACCAGGGGCTTTGGCCGCGGCCTGGGGAAGGGCGCGCAGTGCCACCGACTGGGTGCTGCCTGAACCCAAGACAGCGGGACAGCGTCGGGCCTCACCGGCGCGCCGGATCCTTGCCGCGGCAGGCGCAGCAGCAGCCAAGCAGCGAGAGCAGCAGGCCGAGGAGCAGGGCAAGCAACGCGCCCGCGCCCATCACGCCCTTGCGCTGGTTGGTCTCTGTATGGGAGGGCACCGGGAGGTCAGCGCGGGTGCCGGCACCTCGTGCGTCCCCCTCAATAGGATGTCCCCCTCAACCACTCACCCAGGCGGCAGGCACCAGTGACCGGGTCGCACGAGTCCTCGTGGCAACTGCAGGCCTGGGCGCAGTCCACGCCATGGAGCCCAGGCGGACACGTCAGGTTACAGCTACGGGGACACGGGGTCAGGGAGGGCCACGGCAGCCCCACCCCACTCCCCCGTGATGCCTCCCACCCTCGTCCCTGCCGCGCACCAGCCCGGGTCCCAGAGCCGGGTTCTCTAGCTCCATTCTCGGGTTTGATGCCCACCACCACTGCCAGCCACATACTGAACGATCAGTATTTTGGAAATGATGTGTTGCACAATCAGCCGGTGGGATCTGGGAGACAGGGCCTGTGGTAACTCAGACTCCGTGTCCACTTCTGGGGCTGACTCTTGGGTGGGTGGGAAGAGGGGCTGCCAGACCAGACCCTTGGCTCTAAGTGGAGGTCTCTGCTCTCTCTGCACCAGCTTGGGGTCACCTCAGCCGTGCGGTCCTCAGAAGCCCACTGACCACAGGCTGAACTTGTTGCCAATCCCTTCTCTTGAGCACCGGCTGCGCACCAGAGCAGGAAACGCCCCGAAGAGCCTGACAGGACTCCCTGCGGTAAGCAGACCTAGGCTGAAGGGCCTAGTCTAGTCGGGTCTCATCTAGTCGGTCACCATAGCAGCACAGGGGGTCTGGCTGGAGTCCTGTGACAGTACTATCCCCTAACCCCCTTCGGGTCCCTGGGCACTCACTGGGGCCCATGGACGCCGGGGCTGCACAGGCAACGTCCCGACTGGAAGTCGCAGTGGCCGCTGCCGCAATCGGCGCACACGAATGCACAGTCCTCGCCGTAAGTGCCATTGCTGCACTTGGTCTCGCACCTCGGAACGCGGGGAGAGACAGTCACTGGGAATGGGAGCAAATGAACCGAAACCCCACAGTGCGCTCCGCGGAGAGCATTAGGGGAATGGCGGGGCTGGGGTCTGCATGCCTGGGATACATTCGGCCTTGGGCTGCTTGCTCACCGGTCGCCGATCCAGCCCGCGTTGCAGCGCGTACACTTGCCGGTGACGTGGTTGCAGGCATGCCCGTCGCGGCATGGCGGGCAGCGGTGGCCGCAGCCCTCGCCGTAGAAGCCGGTGGCGCATGGCTGGTCACACTTGGTGCCGTTCCAGCCGGGCTCGCATGTCAGGCAGCGGCCCTCGGCCACCGTGCAAGGCTGCTGGCCCTTGCACTGGCCGCATCTGGAGAAGGGGCGGGAGGCTAGGCGGGGCCCAGAGCCACCTCACCCCAGTCACCTTCGGCGCTCCGCCCCCCTGCTCCCCTCTCCAGCCCGGGGCCCGCGCTTACCGGCGGCGGCAGCCCAGGCCGTAGAAGCCGGCAGGGCACGGCTCCCGGCAGTACTTGCCGCGGTAGCCGGGCTCGCAGGCGCACGTGCCGTCCACAGGGTGGCAGCGGCCGCGAAAGCACTGGCAGTAGCGCTCGCAGCGCGCGCCGAATGTGCGCTCGCGGCACTGGCAGCGACCGCTCTGTTGCTCGCAAGGCGACGTGTTGCAGGCACACTGATTGTTGCAGCTGCGGCCCCACCAGCCTGCGTGGCACAGGCACGCGCCCGTCTGTGGGTCGCAGCGCGACGTGGCGCTGCAGTAGCACGCGCTGGCGCACTGCGCGCCCCACCAGCCAGGCTCACAGCGACACGCGCCGCTCCGCGGGTGGCACACGCCGTGCTGGCACTGACACGCATGCTCGCAGCGTGCGCCCCAGCGCCGCGCGTGACAGGTACACTGGCCTGTCACATCCTCGCACTGCCCATGCGGGTGACAGATACACAGCTCCTTGCAGTCGGGGCCCCAAAACTGGCGCGGGCACTCTGCAGGGGCGGACAGAGAGGGTGTGAGGCCAGGGTGCTCTCGCGGGAGCCAGGATCCAGCCAGAACCTATCCGAGTCCCGCCCTCCGCCTTTGGGGACCCTCCCCCATGCCGGATCCCTTTCCCGGGTCAGACCCTTCCCCACTCACAGGCCCTGCCCCACTGCCCAGCGCCCACCCGGATCCTCGCTCACTGGTGTCGCAGTTGGCACCGAAGTAGCCATGGCGGCAGCGGCACTCGCCCGGCCGCACGCACACCTCATTCTCCGAACACGTGGAGTTGCCTTCGCACACCGCTGCGGGCAAAACGGATCTGAGCTGCCGCGTGGGCTGCCCCCCCTCCATTATCCCCTCCTCCCCTCCTGCCCCCAGCCCCTGCCCAGGCTCCCAGGGTGCCCCACTCACCGACCCCACACTCGTCCCCCTGCTGCTTCCAGCCGGCGCAGCACGTGGGCTCCTGGGAGCTGCAGGCAGAGAAAGGGCTCCTGAGCCTGAGCCCCAACCCCTGTCCTTGCTAGGGCTCCCCAGCAACCTCCACCCTGCCCTCAGGAGGTGATTATGGAGGCCTTGCCATATGCCAGGCACTGCTGTAGGTTCAGGTTTCCAGCAAATAAGACACACACTCCAGCCCTTCCCAGACACTGGGAAGCAGCAGCGGGCAGACTACCAAAAGATCTACCTCCAAGAATTTCTCAGTCCCTTCTATAAAGTGTCTTCCCCGCTCTCCCCATTTCGACTCACTCCTCTGTGATCTGTCCTGCACCCTCAAGCCCGAGAAAAGAACACCAGGTATCCCCGAAGGGGCTGGTGAGAGGTCCTTGAGTCTCCAGGACCTGCTTAAAGCGACATCGCTGGAGGTGGGGGTCCAGCCGGATGGGTGTCAGTATCTAGCTGTGACCTGGACAGCTGGGGCTGGCAGGGCTGACGGGCACACCTGGATACCCGGTTGGCAGATGTGCAGCTTCTGAGTGAGGTGAGTGTGGACACAGCAGGGTGTCCACTCGGTGGAGGGACAGGGCACATATGGGGAGTCCTCCAAGTCAGCAGGGAAAGCAAAACAGTGAGGGCTCCAGAGCACCAGGGCAAGACTTAGAATGGAGGGCGGAGGGGCGCCTGGGTGGCTTAGTCGGTTAAGCATCCGACTTTCGCTTAGGTCACGATCTCGCGGTTCGTGGGTTCGTGGGTTCGAGCCCCGCGTCGGGCTCTGTGCTAACTGTCAGCCCAGAGCCTGGAGCCTGTTTCAGTCTGTGACTCCCTCTCTCTCTGACCCTCCCCTGCTCACGCTGTCTCTTTCTCTTTCTCCTGGAAATAAATAAAACATTAAAAAAAAAATAAAAAGAATGGAGGGCGGAGATATTAAAGCATCTACTTAGGTGTTTTAAACATCTCATTGTAATTTTATTTGGTTTTACAAGGTACACGATGTGACCTCAGTAGGAGGTAAATAACAGAACTGTTGCATTTCAGGGTAGTATGGCCTCCAAAACCTGGGGCACAAAGATTTAGAGGCCCTGCCAGAGTGAAAGGTACCATTGGAGAGGGTGAGTGTGGGTTCACAGGGGGTATGTCCACATGAGGGGAACAAAGGAGCCCGAGAAGCAGGAACAGACACTCAGGCTGCAGGTTTGTGGGTCCCAGCAGACCTAGAACTTCACCCAGATCTGAAGTCACAGAGCAGCCATTCCTACTTGAGAAAAGGATTATACCCCTTCGGGACTATGATCTAGAACCAGGATGTAGTATTGGGAGGCAGTTGAGAGGAGATGTGAGACCCTAGTGGGTGGGACCAGCTGGGAAGGGAAAGACTGCAGGTGCTCTTATTGGGCCCCTCAAAAATGCCCCCAGCCCTTCCCCAGCAGAGAACAATACCACACCCGGGAAGGTCCCCTGCCCCACCCTAACAGTCTGATTCTCCCTCAGTCCAAAGATGAGGGGCCTGGGAACAGGAACCATAAAATTCCAACCTGCAAGGAATGGGCCCAGTTTACTTTCCTCAAATGAAACTGGAAACCAGACCCTGGAACACAAAGCAGTCCTGGCTTTTCCGCACCCCTCACCATTGTTTCCACCCACCCAGCCGGTGCACAGGACCCATACGTGCCCATCTGCAGGTAGAGCCAGGTCTGACAGCCTATTACCCTCCTGCCCTTTCTGCCAGTTCTGAGCCCAGGTTTCTAGGTGGAGAGCCTCCGTAGGTGTCCCTTGCACAGGCGGCCTTGTCAGATGGCCGGCTGGGCTGGCCCTGGAGGCACTGACCGCTTTCTGCCCTGGCCACACGGCTCTGTGGCTATGAGTCTGGTTTTAGGGCCATACGAAGCTGGATTTGATGCCTGTGTGACTTTGGGCACAGAACTCTGACCTTCAGACTCCTCCTTTGTAGAATGGTGCCCATGGACCTGGCTGGAGTATTAATAAAGCATGAACTAAGAGCTCAGCCAAGGCTTTGGTCTGCTCTCCAGCCTATGCTGTGCAGGCTCCAGGAAGCACCTGAGTTCACCTGGTCCCGCCCCCACCCCCAGCATGGCCGGCACCCAGCCCCCACTGCAGCAGAGCTAACACTGCCTACCCCCAGCAAGGAGGGAGCCCCATGGGGGTTAGCAAGAACATGAGAAGGAGCCTGTGGGACAGCTGCCTTTCCTTCTGGGAGGGCTGGCAGACAAGGCTGCCCTGGGGTGGCAAGCCCAGCCTCTCAAGAACTTAACAAAATTGAGACGAGGAGAAAAATGGCCTGGTGCAGGGGACTGTTCCCACACTCAAGCTGTAAGTTGGTGAGACCCTCCAGAGCCAGGCCGCAGGTCGGGCCAGGCCCCTTAGCAAGCACGCCTTCCTGCCTTCCTTCGGGCTGCCCCCTACACAGATCACAGTCTGCAAACAAAACTGCCATGATTCAAACAGTATGATCTGGAACCTGCAGCAAAGCACCGTGGGAGAACTCGGCTGCTTGCTCACTGTGCCAATGTCTGTCCTCATTCCCTCTCCAATCCAGCCTGGAGGCTCTTCTGCCCACCATACCACTTGGAATCCCATACTTCCCTGCTCTCCACCTGCCCCCTGGACACCCCTCCTCTGGTTTCTGTCCCCCTCCTTGGCTCTGTCCTCACCGCTCCTCTGTCCAATCCCTCAGGAAGCTCCCCGGGGGCCCATCTAGATGAAGCACTGAAAATGCTCAGAGCCCTCCAGTGGGGCCAATCTTCCCAGATGGAACTCCTAGCCTCCCCCCACCGAAACCTCCCCCATCTCAGGTAGCTCCATCCTTGCAGTTTGGGGGGCTGAAACCCCAGATCACCTGCTCTGTGGTGACTGAGACTCCACTCACAGCACACACCTGATTCATGGGGAAACATGCTGCTCTACCTTCCAAACTGGTTGGAAGATGGGATGAGCCACTTCTCCCTGCTCTGCCCAAGCCTGTGAGAGCCACTCTCTCTCCCTGCTTACTCCTGACTTCCTAACTGGTTCTCCCTTTTACCCTCCTAATCCCGGTTCATCTGCCACCTGGCAGCTGAACATGGTCGGATCCCACCCCTCCTGTGTGTAAAGCCCCTGGGGGTTCCCATGGCCCTGGGTGGGGGTGGGGGCGGGGAGGAAGACTCGCTGTAGCCAGCCCATCCTCATTCTTTGGCCTCTCTTCCACCATCCCCCTCCCGGGCTCTGCCCAGCCCCCATGGCTCTTTTCAGTGCTTCCATCAAGCCCTTTGCACTTAGAGCCTTGCCCCAGGCACCACAGCACTCCACCTCCAGACCTCTGACCACTCATCTCCTCCCAGTAGGTCTCCCCAGATCACCCTAAAGAATATAGCGGTCCCCAAGTGAATAACTCCTACCCAACACTTGCTAGATGTCAGATGACTCTCTGTAAGTCTCCTCCACTGCGAGGACAGTGACATCTGTCCTGGCGGCTGTATCACTAAACCAATCACAGTAAGTGCATGGGATTTTACAGGCTGCCCATCCGCTCCCCTCTTCACGTCCTCCAGCCTCTGGGGAAAAATTACTGCGTGGGTAACAGCCTTGTAAGGGAAATGAAAGAGATGGCCCAGACCCTGGGTAGACAGTGCCTAGAGTGGCCGTCCTTCCCATTAACCAGCTCCACACGAAATCACAGTCTTCCCCTCTCCAGCCCATGAGAGGGGTACTACCACCAACCCCATCTGACACGGTCAGAGTCAGAGAGCTTAAGCAATTTGTCCCCAGTCCACACAGGTGGGGAGAGGTGGATTCAGGATCCCAAACCCAAATCCGGGCTCTGGGCTACTGAAACAGGCCGCCTCATGGGGAGGTGTCCAGGCAACGGGACACAGGAAGCGAAAGGCTCAGGCTCCCGACCGCTTGACCCTGCCATCGGATCCCCCAGCACGGAGCCCCATCGGGGAAGAAGGAGTGACGCGGAGAGACAGGGCCGGCAGCGATCGCGCCCTCCCCCTCTCCAGGCACGGCCCCGCCCGCCGCTGCCACTGCATTCCTGGGGCCGGGGAGGCCCGGGAGGCGGCGGCGGCGTCGATGTGAAGCAGATGGCGGGCCAGGCCGGCCCCCGCCCCGGAGGCGGGGCTCGCAGTGGGGAGGGGTCTGCGCGCCGCGGGATCCGAGCTCGGAAACCCCGCGCGGCCCCCTAGCAGCCCCTTGTCTGCGGCGACTGCCAAGCCCCCGGACGCGGCCTCCCACAGCCCTTCGGCTCAGAGCGCCCCGACGGGACGCAGACTGGAGTCCTGAGGCCGCTTCTCCAGCTTCCCGCCCGCGCGGCGCCCCCCAACTTGCGCCAAATCACCCCTGTACGCCAGCTCCTTGGTCCAGAGCGAAGATGTTCTTGACCTCGCTGTGGCCTCTGACCGGACAACCAAGTCCTCCGACCCCCGCACCCACTCCTAACGTCTGTCCTCTGCTCTTTTCCCTCCGCGCAAGACCTTCGGCCCCCCGCTCTTACGCGGGGCCTGCCCACTGCCAGTCCCACGCTGGCTTCCCCAACAGACACCTCGTGGCGTCTCAAGCCTGCGCGGCCCCTCCGCGCACCCAGTATCTCCACCAGGAATTCCACATCTTTCCGACCCTGATGCACGTCACTGCTTTTTTGAATCCCGCTTCTGGTCCACTCTGAGCGCAGGCTCCTCAGTGCCCAGCTCCATCACCATCCTCATCCCACCTACGCCCGCACCTAAGACACAAATCTGCCCTTTCGAGTCCCACCAGCCTCAAGATTCGCCGGCTCCCACCTCTCAGGAGCGCTGCTCCATCTCCACTCGACCCTCGCCCTCCCTCCCGCCTCGAGCCACACTCGTGCCCGGGTCCTTTGCACTTTGCAGATACTCTTCCATCTGACTGGAATGCCCTTCACCGACTTCTCCCTATGGCCTTCACAACCCGGCCCAAGGGCTCCTTTTTCAAGGTTTGAAATCTCAGACACCGTTGGTCACCCCTCGGGGCGCCTACTGCACTCCGTTCTCCCCTCGGCTGACTTCTCATCTGGGGTATCCTCGGATGCACCGTCGTGGCCCAGTGCCCATACTCGGCCTGGAGAGGAGTCTGAGCCGGCGAAGGCGGCGAAAGGGCTAGAGCGTTTAGCTTAGGAAGGTCCCAGGCGCCCCCTTCCCTTGGCCCCTAACGTCCCCCGCGACCCCCTCCCCCAGCCAGGCCAGGCTCCTACCCGGGAGCGCGGCACACGTTGCGGCCGCGCGGGTTCAGCTCCTGGGACGCCGCGGGGCCGGGCAGCAGCCAGAGCAGCAGCAGCAGCAGCGGTGGCAGCAGCGGCGACGGCGGCCCCCCGGCTCCCCGGCGCCGCACCGGCCCGGCCCCCCGGGGCCCTGCGCCCTCCATGCGGCGCGGGGCAGGCGCGGGGCGGGCGCGGGCGCGGGTGCGGCCGCAGCGAGAGCGGCCGGAAGCGGAGTGCGCGGCCGGGCGGGGGGCGGCAGGAGGGGCGCCGGGCCGGGCAGGAAATTCCACATCGGCTCCCTGATCCCGGGCCAGCCGCGGCCGGCCAGGCGGCAGCGCCCGCCCCGCGCGCCAGACCCCACCCTCCGGCCGCGCCACCGCCCCTCCGCGCGGCTCCCGCCCCCACGCGGCCGCTCGCAAACTTGGGGGCGAACTTGGAGGAGGCCTGAGGAGCTTTGAAAGTGGGAGGGGCCTGGGCGGGGAGGGTGGTGAGCTCCCAAGGAATTCCCTGTCCGCTAGCCTTTCCGCTCCCTCTCCAACCACCCACCCCTCTCCAACCACCCACCAGAGAAACTGCCCTTGCGCGGTCAATGCGCGGCCAGGCCCGGGATGGCAAAGGGAGTGAGGGACTAAGATGCGACTCACGGAAACTCCCTCGGCTCCCAGGACCTCGGAACCGGCGGGGGAAGGGCAGCCCAAAGACTGCTGGGGTCAAGGCCGCAAGCCGGCCTCTGCTCCCCTGGGCAAAAGAGCTGGGCTGTTCTGTGGTCTCTTTCTGCGCACTTCGGTGAAAAGCCTGCAGAGGACACCCGAACAGGATGCTTGAGGCCTACGGGTAGACTTGGTCTGGCCTTGAGGCCTGGGCAACGGGTGTCTTCGTAGGTACGGACTGCACACATACCACACATGCCCGGAAGGTAGTAGCATGGCCCAGCAGTGGGCTCGGATAGAAGGTGTAGATAAATGCAGGTGGGGACAAAGGCAGAGGGAGGAGATGGGAGTATTCCAGGACTGAGACCCTGCAATCACATCCCCGGGGTGAAAGGGGAGCCTGGTTGAGGGCTTCTAGTTGAGAAGGCTATTGGATCACCAGCAGAAAAGTCCAAAAGATGGAATCAAGGGTGGAGGCCTGGGGGCTCCTGCATCAGAAAGAGTGGGGTGACAGCATAGAACAGAGCAGGGGCAACAGGAGCAGTTGAGTGGAGGGGGTGAGAGTTGAGAGGAACAGGACCTAGGGGGACAGAGAGGAAGAGGAAATCTGGGCCTGGGAAGCAGAGAGGTGGCCAGTGCTATGGGGCACAGACCCAATGCCAGGGTGCATGGAACAGGAAAGGTGGACAGGCCTGGGGGTGGAAAAAAGGGGGCGGGTATATCCAGGTCCCAGCAAAAAGATGAGCTTGTCTTTTGCAGACTTGGGAGCTGGTGGGAGGACCTGGGTGCAGGAGGGGGCACCTGACTTCTCTTGAACAGCAGGCTGAATACAGGCTCCTTGAGGAGGAGGGAGAGGCAGTGTCCTTCCTCACTTATGTGGAGGTGATCAGAATGGAAGGTGGGCTGAAGGAGGGTCTTGGAACCACGGCCACTGAAAGGCCCAAGACTGTGGTCAATACCAGGCTGGTTGGGAGGGAGACCTGTGTCCAGGGCAGGCCAGAGGAGGGTGGGATGGGAACAGGGTAGGGACCTTCAGGGGTTGGGGCCCTTCCCTCAGCCTTGCTGGTGAAGGAGGGAGGCCAGAGGCAGGTGACAGCTGGGTGAACCAGAAGGGGAAGTTGCACCCCTGAGATCACAAATGCAAACACTTCTTGGGGACAAGTAAACAGGCCGGCCACTTGTGGGCAGCTCCGCCTGGGCACGGCCCTGACCTCAGCAGCGCCCTCCCAGGGCCAGGGCTCTTCCCACGGAGGCCGCGTAGCCTGCCAGCAACAGAGGCCACCAGAGGCCCATGTGGCTGCAGCGTCTGCTCAGCAGCTTGTGGCAGCCCAGCTCCTGGCTTGAGAGGCACAGACCCCAGGGCTTCGGCACTTACCCTTGTTGGACTGAGTTCGTGGAGGACAGGAACCTCAAACTCCATCCTCTTCTTTCCCTTCCCTCAGAACTGCTTGCCACCCCCCAACTCCCACCTCTGCGAAAGGCACCAGCTGGATGATGCCCCCAATCCATGCCATCACCAGGACTTTACAAATGTCTCAAATCTCTACCCACCCATCAGTGTACTACCCAGAGTCGTCTTTCTAATCACATCTGGCTGCCCCCCACTGCCCGCAGGACTGTCCCTAGCCTCATCTCACTCAAGACCCATAGTCCCCTACACGAGTCCCATCATGGCCACCTCCTAGTTGATGCCAAGTTCAGGTGTTGAGTGAAGGACCCATGTCTGTCCCAGCCACCACCACCCCCTATCAGGGGACAGAGAAGTGTGGGTAAATGACCATCCCTACAGCTGGCCTGGTGCCATGTGGAAGCTGTGGGTTCACAGGCACCCACAAACTAACAACCACACAAGACACACCATAGGGTCCGGAGCCCGGGCCTACCCGTTCCAGCCAGGATGGCTTCCCCAGGTGGTACTTGAGAGGGTGAGGATTTTGTAGGCAGAGAAGGAGGGGTATTGAGCTGAGTGAAGGTGTGGATGCTGGGCCTCTGAGGGCCTCCCAAGCTGGAGAGCCCGGGCTGCCTAGGTCCTGAGACAGGAAGTGCTGGGGGTGGGGGTGGATAGCCATGAACGCCTCCACATGGGACAGTGGCGAGACTTCATTCAGGGCTTGGGTCTACCCCATCCCATGCTCCACAGGGCCTCACAGATCCTCCTTCCCCCCCGCAGAGCAGAGGTCTTTTACAAAGCTGTGGCCGTACCTTGATGGCTCCGGGTGGGGAGATGGGGCCAACAAGCCTGGGACACACTGGTGGGGCATAGGCATTTCTGGTGCTTCCCCTTCCCAGAAACTCTGGGGTCTGTAGGAAGTGCTGCCCTGGCCTGCAAGGTAGTGGCAGAGACAGGAAATGCTGGGTCTCTCCTGTGAACCCCTCAAGGAGCAAGGGAGAGGACACTGAAGAATGTGGCCATCTTGTCCCGTTGGAAGTGACCTATTAGGGTCAACGCTAGGATTGCCACCCAAAGTGTAAGGGCATGAGATCATGGTGGGGTTAGGGATTGGGGGCATATTTCCGCATGGGTACTGGACCCCCAAGAAACAGCTAGGAAGATCATACATATGGTGTTGAGCGGCAGACAGCCAACTCCCACCGGTCTCCCTCCCCCACCCCAAAGTCTTTAGGATATCTGGATCCTACCCTTTTCCTCCCATCAAGTAGCACACACTGCCTCTCTGTTCTCCTCCATCCACGACAGGGATGCCAGAGGCTCTGGGCAAGGCACTGGAGTACACAGAAAGAAGACCCAATTGTCCCCATGCTCTGCCCAGGAGACTTGGGAAGTCACAGATCACCAGCAGGGTGTTGCCAGCAGGAAGGCCTGCCATTGGGAGTTTGTAAATAAATACAGAAACTGGTGGCAGGAGGGAAGGGTGTTCAACTGGAAGCTCGACTGTGGAAAAGCCAGGCTGGTGCTGGAAGCCCAGTCCATTTGCTGGTGGCCCAGAAAGTTCCCATTCACTGCAGCAGCATGACCCTTCAGACACTGTGCCAGGAACTCAGCCAGCTAGGGAACCTACAGGAAATGCAGCTCTCCCTTCCTATTCCGGCCACACTCAGATCCAGCAAGCCAGGGGGCAGGGGGGTGGGGGGGGAGTCTATCTTGACTGAGCCTTCCTCCCCAGGCATGGGGTGGTTTCCTCAATATCAAGCTGGGCTTGACCTGTGAGGCCAAGAGATTGCTAATCGAGCTGCACCAGGGTTCAGAGAGAAGAGCACCAGAGATGTTTCAGCAGGATGGGCAACCAGCTGTCAGCAGACCAGGGTCGGTTTCCCAGTAACAGCCTTGCTAGCTGTGGGTGTGCTGTGCTTCTCCCTCAGAGAGGGGCTCCTGGCTTCCCACTGCCATTCAACAAGTCTGACCCTGGGAAGCCCGGTGGGGCAGGCTTGCACAGGCTATGAAAGGAGTGCGGCCATGGCCACAGAAAAACAATTCACACCTTTTGTAAGAGGATTTATTTCATTTGTCAACAACATAGGGTCAGAAAAGCCCAGCTGTAGGGGATCTTTTTATTACTAGAACCAGTCTCGGGCAATTCTATGCATCTCTGTTCCCTCTCCAGGCCTTGGGAGCTGCAAGCTATTGCAAATAGCTCAAACCCCCGGATGCCAGGCAGGCGCCGGGCTCACTCCACCCCTTCCCTGCCCATGGGAAGGGGCGCAATATGACTCAGACCCCTCACCTGTGAGGCCAGTCCCCAGGTCCCTTTGGAGAAGAGTGCCTTCTCAGCCCAGCAGGGACTAGAACCAGGGACTGGGGAGGCTAAGATAGCTGGTGATGCCACACCCCGTCCGAGCTGAGGAAGGGCGGGCCCAGCACCTCCTCCAGAGAACCAGAGCCCTCTGCAAGCATTCCCCAACGTAGGGTAATTATAGCCACAGATCTGCAGAGCTCCCCAAATAACTGCTATGGGCCGGCAGGCAGGCTGGTGTGAAGGACGGGTGGCAGCAGCCGGCAAGCAGGCAGTGCCGGCAGGAAGGGTCGCCTGGGGACCTGCTGCCCTCAGAGCTCCCGCCACCTTCCCTCTGACACCAGGTGCTGGAGGCCTAGTCCTCACTTGAGTTGTCAAACTCCTCCCAGTCAGACACACTCATCACCTCGGAGGCAAAGTCCGGGTCGGCCTGGCTGCGGTCAGGGGTCCCACGAGGCGGCTCAAGGAGCAGGGAGCGGGGCAGGGTGAGCACACAGGCAGCCAGGCCCGAGATGGAGTTGTCCAGCTGTGGCCCCTCCTCCCAGCAGTCCTTCTCCACGTCGTAGATGTGCACATAGCCTGTGCGGCTGCCGCGGTTGTGCGAGCGGCCACCCAGCACGTAGATCCTGGTGTCCAGCACGGCGATACCAGGCTCACCGTGCCCAGCTGGGAGCGGGCAGACAGACGACCACTGCCCAGACGTGCAGCTGTAGCAGGCCACCTGCAAAGCCAAGGTCAGAGTAAAGCTGGACACCTGCTGGGACGGAGCTGCCAGCCCGTCCCAGGCCAGCTGGGCAGGGTGGTACTCTCAGCCAGGCCCTGGATTCGGACCAAGGCTGAGGGAGGCAGCCAGGCTGTATGTAAACCCAGCTCCCCTGGAGGAAGAGTCTGGGGCCAGCATCAAAATGTCCTGTCTGCAGACCAGGCTCTGTCCTGCTTCCAGGGCCCTCAGCCAAACTGTGGCCCCAGGTGTGTGGGCATCTCCTGGTTGGCACACTGGCATGCTGTCTTCTCCAAGATCTCGGGTTCTCTCCCCTCCACAGGACTGAAACTGACTGAGGACAGGGACCCCGAGTAAACCCCCCCACACACAGCACCCCAATACCAGAAGAAAGTAAAGATAAAATGTGGAAATAGTTAACTTGTTGACTAGAGATGATCAACAATGGTCTCATGCCTCCAAAATTACCCCAAACAGTAAACAAATACATGGGGAAATGTTCAACCTACTAATAACCCAAGAAATGTACAACAAGAGTTAAATTTGTCCCTGATAACCAGCAGCCACTGGGGGAAGAAAAATCACAAGACCCAGTGCTGGCAAATGTGTGATGAAGCCATACTACTGCGCGTTTGTCTGATACTCCAGGGCAGCTACTTGGCAATATGTACTAAGAGCCACAAAAATCTTATCTTTTAAACTTAATAATTACACTTGGTTCTCCAGCTGTGGGCAGCAGAAAAGTGACCCTCCAAAGATGTCCATGCCCTAACTCTCTAAAACTCGTGAGAGTTACTTTACACAGCAAAAGGGACTTTGCCAACATGCTTAAGGGTTTAGACCTCGAGATGCGGAGGTTACCCTGGATTTTCTGGGTGGATCCACCTAATTGCACAAGTCTTTAAAGGGGGAGGGGGAGTCTAACAGGAGCGAAGTCAAAGGACAACCGGCCATTGCTGGCCATTCCCATGCCAGGGAATGCAGAGGCCGCCAGAAGCCAAGACGGGCCTTTAGCCGACAGCCAGCAGAGAAACAGGGACCTGAGTTCTACAAATGCAGGGAACTGAATTCTGATAACCTGAGCAAGCAAGGAGCCAGATTCTCCACAGGGGCCTCCATAAAGGGCAGATGCTCTGATGACACTTGGACTTTAGCCCAGTGAGACCGCATCCGACTTAAGAATACAAACTGTAAGAATACACTTGCATATGTTGTTTTAAGTGATTAAGTTGGTAGTGATTTGTCAGGGAAGCAACAGGAAACTAATCCACTACAGCCCAGGGGTTCTCAGCACTCAGGGCCTATTAAAACAGATTTGCTGAGCCCTGGCCCCAAAGCTTCCAGTTCAGTGGGTCTGGTGTGGGGCCTGGGAACCTGCATTGCTAACAAGTTCCCAGGGGATGTGGATGCTGGTGGTCTGGGACCACGCTTTGAGAAGAATGGCTCTCACCTAAGGAAATAATCCAAAATACTCAAAAAGCTCTACAAAGCAATTATTACTTATGTTACTTGGAATAGTTAAAACTTGAACCAATCCAAATGATGCATCAACGTGACAGAATTCTTCAGCGCCATCGGAGTAGAGATGTCTATGGAGATCAAGAATTAAACTGGAAAACAGCCATAACAATCTTCAGTCAGAAGCAGAATGGAATGTTCTTTACCTACAATTAGGTGGAAATTACGCACAGGTAGGGCTAAAAAATAGTGGCGCTGAGCTGGATTATGGGTGCTTTTCCTCACCCTTATCCATTATTCAAACCTTCTGCAATGTGGTTATATAAATTTTATAATTAATGTTCTTCTTAATAATAAAAAGAAATGAAAGTACCCTGTCTAACACTATAATGGTGAATACATGTCATTCATCCCAATCCCTCGAATGTACACCACCAAGAGGGAGCCCTAATGTAAACTATGGACTTGGGGTAAGAACATGTAAGCATAGGATCACTGACTATAACAAATGTCTCACTCTGGTGGGGATGTTGCTAGTGGGGAGAACACGTGTGCAGGGACGGGGGTATATGGGAAATCTCTGTACCTTCCGCTCGATTTTGCCAAGAACCTAAAACCACTAAAAAAACAAAGTCTGTGGGGTGCCTGGGCGGCCTTAAGCTTCCGACTTTTTTTTTTTAGTGTCTATTAGTTTTGAGAGACAGAGAGAGAGAGGGAGAAACAGAGCGCAAGCAGGGGAGGGGCGGAGAGACAAGGAGACACAGAATCAGAAGCAGGATCTGGGCTCTGAGCTGTCGGCACAGAGCCCCACGAGGCGCTCTGATCATGCCCCTGATCATGACCTGAGCTGAAGTTGGCCACTTAACTGACTGAGCCACCCAGGTGCTCCCAAGCATGCAACTCTTGATCCTGGCTCAGGTCATGATCTCACAGTTTGTGAGTTCAAGATCTGGCTCCCCTTCCCAATGTTTCCTCTCTCTCTCTCTCTCAAAATAAATAAATAAACTTTAATAAATAAATAAAGTCTATTTTTTAAAAAAGCATACACATTCCAATTAATTTTTCATCCATAACAATGAAAAGGGATGGGAATAACGTGTAGGTGGGCAGCTCTGCTCACCTGATGCACGTCCCTCCTGTAGCCAGCATCATTGTTGCTGCCCCCAATCACGTACAGCTTGTCCAGGAGGGTGGCCATGCCGTGCCAGGCCCGCCGCACGGGTCCATCCGCCAGGCTGTGCCAGGAGTTGCTGTCTGGGTCATAGCAGTGCGTCTCCTTTAGGTAGTCCTCCCCTCTGCGGCCGCACGTAATGTACATCTTCCCCTCCAGCGAGGCGCCCGCGTGGGCATACACCTGCTCAGGGCCATGAAAAGAACCAGGGAGGGCGGGAAGGGGGCAAGAGGGCTGTGAGGGAGGGCAACCAGGAGCCCTCGCCAAGGCCACTCATACCCCACAGCTGCCCCATGCCTTGTGGAGTCCCCAACTTCCACCTCACACTCCCTGATACAGTCCTAGTCATTCACCCCGACCTCACCCCAACAGGGGACAGTCTGCGGACCCACAAGTGACGCTGAGTTGCTACAGGGGAGAGAATGGAATCTCTGTCTTTCCCTTGCCCCTAAAGGAGATGTCTGCATGGGGTCTCAGAGCAATCAAAGCACAGCTTTCAGAGCCAGACACAGGAGAAGAGACAGCACTTCTGGGACCACCTGACCCATGCTCAGTGCCCACCACCTCTCCCCGGCTCCCAATGGCCAGCCAATCCTCTAGGCCTGCTGACCCCACTTTCAAACTCTGTTCACAAATAATATCTAACATGATGAGGAAAAAAGTGAAATGCAAAATCAGCACAAAGAATAATGCCATTTCAGTGACAGTTACGTGTAAAGGAAGAAAATACACTACCCTGCTTTTGATTGCGGCCTTCAGCCTTGTGCATGCGCCCTGGCAGAGGCTCTCCTCCCTGCCCAGGCAGCTGGGCTCCTCTCCCTGGTCCCTACCTCAGCCAGGACCTCCTCTTTCATACCCACTCACTCCACCCGCCCCCAGCAAGGCCTCCATACTCGGTCTGTGGGCCCCAAGGCAGAACACTGTGCTTTAGGGACAGAGGAGCCCCATGAGGTGTGGAAGTTCCAGAGCTTATGTTACAGAGCCAGTCACTAACATTCAGGTTGTGTGGCAACACAGCAAAGGGCTGGAGAGGTGGACAGGGGGCAGAGACATATACCAGGGGTCTGGGTCTTCTTCCATCAATGGGAGGGGTCTGGGGAAATTTTGGTGTTTTTTAAAATTAAACTTTTCATTTTGAAATAAGTGTAGATTCACATGTAGTTGTAAGAAATACTACAGACTCTATGTACCCTTTACCCAAACTCCCAAATGGCAAGAGCCAGTATAACTGTAGCACAATAAACACAACCAGGATGCTGACGCTGACAAAGTCAAGACATTTCCACTTCCATTAAGATCCCTCCTGTTGCTAATTTATAATCACACCTACTTTCCCCTCCCTGATTTCTGGTTGTTACCAATAAACCAGTATAAATATCTGTGTACAAAATTTTCATTTCTCTGGAAAAAATGCCCAAGAGAGTTGGAGGTCAACTTTGTAAAGACATTGTGAAGTTCTTTCCCAGAGCAGCTGGGAATGTATGAGCAATCTAGCTTCTCTGCATCCTCTCCAGCATTGGGTGTTGCCATTTCTTAGCCCTTCTTCTTCTTTTTCTTCTTCTTCTTCTTCTTTTTTTTTTTTTTTTTTTTTGAGTCATTCTGATGGTTTTCTCACTGTGAGTTTAATTTGAGCTTCCCTAATAGTTAATGATGTTGCAAATCTTCTCATGTGCTTGTCTGCCTTCTGTACATCCCCTCTGTACTTCTGATGAAGTCCATTTTATTAATTTTTCTTTTTATAGCTCATGTTTTGAGGGTCAAGTCCAAGTCCTTGTTGCCTAGCCCTAGATCCCAAAGATTTTCTTCTCCTTCCCTACTTTTCCCCACTAAATATAGTTTTACATTTTACATCTAAACCCATAAACCTTTTGAGTTAATTTTCGTATAAGGTATGAGACTTGGGTTGACGTTCACTTTCTTTGTCTATGATAGATGTCCAACTGCTCCAGCATAAATTGTTGAAAGGTTATCTTTCCTCCATTCAATTGCTTCTGCACCTTTGTCAAAATTCAGATGGGCATATTTGTGTGGATCTATTGTGAGTTCTCCATTCTGTTCTACTGTCTATGTGTCTATCCCTCTGCCAATATCATGGTCATGACTACCGTAGTAACTATGTAGTAAGTCTTGAAATCAGGGAGATTGATTCTTCCCACTTTACTCTTTTACACAATGGAGGTATTCTAGGTCCTTTGCCTTTCCACATAAGTCTCAGAATAGTCTCATCTATATCTAAACTGTTGTTGGAATTTTAATAGGAATTGAGTTAAACACCACATATTGATATGGGGAAGGACTGACATCTTTATTATTTGAGTCTTCCAATCCATGGACATGGTATGTCTCTCCACTCATTTACATCTTCTTTTATTTCTTTCATTAGCATTTTATAATTTTCAGCATAGCAATCCTACAAGTGTTGTTAAATGTATATATACATATTTCATTTTTTGAGTAATTGTAAATAGTATGATCTTTATAATTTTAGTGTCTACATGTTCATTGCTAGTATATAAAAATGCAATTGCTTAAAAAAACTTTCTAAATCTTTACTTATTTTTGAGAGAGAGAGAGACAGAGCATGAGCAGGGAAGGGGCAGAGATACAGAATCTGAAGCAGACTCCAGGCTCTGATCTGTAAACACAGAGCCCGACGTGGGGCTCGAACTCATGGACCATGAGATCATGACCTGACCTGAAGTCGAACACCTAACCAAGTAAGCCACCCAATTGCCCCGCAATTGATTTTTTTATGCTCATCTTATATCCTACAATTTTACTGAATTCACTTATTAGTGCTAGGATTTTTTAAAATATATTCCTTTAGTTTTTTGACAATTTATTCATCTGTAGGGTCAGTTTTATTTCTTTTCAATCTGCATGCCTTTATTTTCTTTTCTTGCCATGTTTCCTTGGCTAGACCCTCCAGAACTATGATGAGTAAGAGTGGTGAGAACAGACAGCCTTGCCCTACTCCCCAATTTAGGAAAAAAGCATTCAATTTAGTTTTTCACTACTAAACATAATACTAGGAGTAGGATTCTTGTAGATGCTCTTCAGGTTGAAGAAAAGCATCTCTGTTCTAAGTTTTTGACTTTGATCATGAATGGATACAAAATATGTCAAATCCTTTTTCTGCTTTGACTTATATGATCACATGATTTTTAACATGGTCAATTATATACTGATTAAATTTCAAATATGGAACTAGCCTCCCATCTCTGCAACCAATTCCATTTGGTCATGTATTTATTAAAAGGGGTTAATTCTATTAGCTAACATTTAGTGAAAGATATTCAAATGTATATTTATGAGAGATGTGTCTTTTTTGGTATCGTCTTTGTCTGGCTTTGCTATCAATATTAACCTCATAAGATGAACTGGGAAGTATTCCCTCCTCTTCCATTTTCTGGGAAAAAAAATTGATACAGATTTGGTGTTAACTTTTCTTTCAGTTTAGTAGAATTCTTCAATAAAACTACCTAGACCTGGACACTTCTCTCTGGGAAGTTCAATTTTCTGACCAGGTATAGAACTATTCAAGTTACGTATTTAGTTTTGAATCAGTTGTGTTAGGCTATATTTTGGGGGGAATTGGTCCATTTCATCTGTAATCAAGTTTACAGGTGTAGAGTTTTTCATAGTATCATCCCCTTATCATCCTTTCGATGTTTGCAGGGGTTATAATTGTGTCCCATTTTATTCTTGATATTTTAAATTGTGACTTTTTTCTTTCTCAGACTTGCTAGAGGTTTGTCAATTCTGTTAATCTTTTTAATAAAGCACCCATTCTTTGTTTCGTTGATTTTTCTCTATGATTTTACTGCTTTTAACTTTAAAAAATGTTTTTTAATGTTTTTATTTATTTTTGAGAGAGAGAGTACAAGCAGGGGAGGGGCAGAGAGAGAGGGAGACACAATCCGAAGCAGGCTCAGGCTCTGAGCTGTCAGCACAGAGCCTGATGTTGGGCTCCAACTTGTGAACCATGAGATCATGACCTGTGCTGAAGTCAGATGCTTAACTGACTGAGACACCCAGGCACCCCATACTACTTTTTAACTTCTGATTTCTGCTCTTTGATTTTCTTCTGCTTGGTTTAGCTTTATTTTGCTCTTCTTTTTCTCCCCAAATTCTTAAGATATGGGTTTGTATAACTGACTTGAGATTTATTTCTTCTCTAACGTATGCTTTTAGTGTCACAAATTTCCCTCTCAGCACAGCTTTAGTTGGATGCCACACATTCTGACATGCTGCTTTTCCATTTTCATTCACTTCAAGGTATTTTTATTATTCCCCTTCGACCCATGGATTTAGAAGTATGTTGTTTAGTTTCCAATGGCTTGGAGATTTCTGTTGGTGCTTGCTAGTTTGAGTCCTAGCTGAATAGGAGAACTCACTGTAGGATTTCAATTTTCATACATTCACGGAAGTTTGCTTCCCATCGGTGTTACCAGCTGTCAGCGTCTTTACTTACAAGTCTGAGGTATACAAGGCAAAAAGAAAACCCAGGGAACACGTTAGTTTGCAGTGTTGTCTTCAGTTTTTGAAACCCCTAGCTGGCCTGCCTTCTCTCAACTATTCTGAGTCTTAAGTTTCTGTACAACGTCCAGAGTTTTGAGTTGTATTTAGCAGGAGAAATTGGGAAGAACACATCTAATCTATCTTCCTGGAAGTGTGACTTCTCTGGGAGAGGTTTTTAAGTGAGTAGAGATCATGGTCTGTTGGGGGCATGTCAACAACCAGTTCTTAATGAGGCCACAACGGTGGGACTCAGCATGATGAGGGTCCCTAAGAAACAGGTGAGAAGACGTGACAAATGGATGGGGCTGTGTGACAGCCTTTTCTCTCGGTCACTTGCTATGTCTAAGTGTGGGTTCCGAGCTGGCAATGTGGACTGCATAGCTGTCTTCTCCGGGACCTGTGGGCCCCCTCTGCACACAGGAGAAAATCCCCTTCTCTTTGACAGGCTTCCCATCTACCTCCCTGGCTGCCCCTCCACAGCTCTCTCAGCATCCCTGCTCCTCTGAGCTGATCACAACCATTCCTGTGCATACCATCATGTCCTGACAAACCCTCCACACTTTTATTTCCTGGCTCACCACTCCCCTCCCTGTGACTTTAAATGCTAAACTGACATTTCCAATTGAAATATTTTATCATGTTCTAGATGGAACCTTTCCTTCTCTCATCTCCAAACCCATCTGTCTTCTTGGTCAATGGCCTGGTCAGCCGCCCAGGTGCTCAAACCTGGAGCCCGGGCATCTTCTGCAATCTCTCCTCTTTCACTCCCTAACATCTGATCCACAGCCAAGTCCTATCAGATTACTTCCAAACTACACCTCGAACCTCCCATCTCCCTCCTTCCCCGTGGCCTCCACCCTAGCACAAGCCATGGCTGCCCCTACCTGGACCACCCCATGGCCCAGGAGCTGTCCCCCTGTCCCCTCATCTCTTCACAATCCCTCCTCATGCCGACCCTCTTTATTCAACACTGGGAAGTCCCTCTCCTGGCCTGGGAGCTCCTTTTCTCTCTCCCAACAGCTGCTTCCTTTAGACCTTGGTCTAATCAACATCTCCTCACTTGGGCCTTCCCCAGTCTTTTTGGGTTAGTCCCGCCAGAGCCCTGTCCCTGAGCAATGCAGAGCTCAACTCTCTCAATTGCCTTCAACAACACACTTAGCACAACAGAGAGTTACTTTGATTTATTTAGTGGTTAAGAGAGTTTTCTCCTATTAGGTTGTGAGCACCATGACGTGTGTATGTGCGCGCGCACGCGTGTGTGCGAAATCCCTTCTCATTTTTTATCACCACTTGATCCCCTGGACATGGTATATGGTAGATGCTTAATAAACAGCAGCTGAATGAACAGTATGAAGGAAGAAAGGGAGGAAGGAATACTGACATTCTGGGGAGAAGCTGGTTGAAGGTCGAGGCTGCCCCTCTGTGGCCACTTTGGAGAACTGCAGCTTCGCCAGACAGCCCCAGACAAAGAACCTATGGAGCCCAACACCCCCCCATTTCTACTCACTCCCTTCCAGAACAGAATTCAGGTGTCCATCAGGTCTCAAGGACCCCTTGATCTTTCCCATGCAAAATCTTTTCCTTTCTCTGGAATGAGGGTAGTGAGTACCTTACCAAAGGGGCTTCCTTCTCCAAAGAAGCCGAGGAGCAAGGAGCAGGCCAGCTTCCTTACCTGGGACGAATTACAGTGGGAGCTCCCAGCCTCGCAGGCCTCATGGGCCATGGAAAAGCGCTGGGGCCATCAAGAAAACCCTCAGCCCCCTGTGGTCAAAGTCTACAGCCCTGGGGGAATTCGAGAGGGGTGAGAGATAAAGAGGGGAGGTTTGGAAAGAGCTTCAGAAAGGCAGGAGCCTGGAAAATAGCCCTGCATGTGTCCCACACCATCCGCTGCCACTAGAGGGCTCAGAGATGCCCAAAGGCCCACTCTGAGGGCCATAGAAGGTACTCTGCAAATTATAATGCCAATACAGGAAGGGTGCCTACCCTGCTCTGAGGTAGGACCCAAAACATGGGACTTGGATCACTGAGGCCTCTTCCTGGTCCTGGGGATCTTGTGCTTGGTTTTGCGGCCAGGGTCCCAATACTCCAAGTCCATTAGATAAGACAGGTGCATCTCTAAAGAACCACCTTTGCACAAACCTATTTTAAACATCTTCAAATCGGAACCACGGTACTATGCAGGATGCACATGATTTTAAAAAACAAATGAATAAATATGAAATATGACTTTTAAAATAGGTTTCTGGCTTTTCAAAGGCCCCACCCCCCAGGAAGGCTGTAGAAGTCTGAGGCTCCAGCCCCCTCCCCTACAGCAGGGTCCCATCTGTTTAACATCTTTGGACACATCCCTGCTTAGCTCAACTGTGCTAAAGGACAGACAAAGAGGAGGCTTCTGTCTACATTTGAACTGTAGGGTTAAAGCAGTTCCTGGGACAAGGTGGTGAGACCCACATGGGGGTGAAATTCCAGGGAACGGAGTCTGATGCATACTTGGGGAGGATCGCCCCAGGGGGTGGCTGAACCTCAGGGGTCCCCTGCCCCAATCACAGTGCAGTCTTTGGAGGTACCCCCTGGGCCTGGTTCCCCAGCCTGACCACACACTCGCTCTGCACACGCTGGAAGGAAAGCGGGCAGAGGGGCTTCCTTACCTCCCTCTTGAGCGGAGCCACGTAAGTCCAGGAGTTGGTGGTGGGATCGTAACGCTCCACAGCATTCAGATCGTTATGGTAGTCGCGGCCCGCCACCGCGTAGATGTACCTGCCCACCACACACACACACAGGTCAGCGTGCTCCTGCTGCAGGGACTGGATCTGGAACCAGCGGTTGTGTCTTGGGTCATACCTTTTGAGGGAACATGAAGGCAGTGCATCACTGATAGGCCAGAAAGCCTGCCCAGCAGGCCCGTACCTCCTGCTCCCTCCCTAGGCCCTGGCTGCCCTCACACACCAGCCCAGGCCCACCCACAGCCACACCAGCAGGCCTCTACAGGCCTGAACACGGGTGTGTCCCCAGCGCGGAGCCTGGAAGGCATGGACAGGAACGCTTGGGTTTCTGCCCATGATGCCATCATCTTCTAGGGGTAACCTCGTAGGGGGTTTCTAGCCCACCTATCCATCCACTCCAGGCTGCCCCATCTCACCTATCCAGCTCCACAGGCCCCATGGCCCCATCCCTATTCAGGAATGTCCACCCCCGGACAGGCACAACAGCCTCCTGGCCTCCGGGCAATGCCAACATTCCCTCTAGGGTGGTCTGCCAGCGTCTTGTCACAGACCACCCCTCCATCACTGCAGGCACCCCTCCTAAGCTGTCCTGTTGCCAGCTGGACGAATGAGAGCCATCTCCTACACAGGGCCACAGGCAGGCAGGATCCAGGCCCTGCCGCAGGAGGAAGACATCGGACAGCAGCCCCACGAGGCTAGAGGAGCACTGCTGTTCTGAGGGGTTTCCCAGGAGGGCAGGGGGAGGCGGCAGGGATGCTGCCCGTGGCTGAGCCTGCACCGAGCTCCTGCTGAGCCCCAATGCCATGAAGTTTGCTCTCCCAACACCAGGGCCACCTTCAAGCTCCTCTCCCCCTGAAACACAGCTGTCCCCAAGCCCTGCCTTCTTTCTCCATCAACCTTTTTTTTTTTAAGGTTTATTTATTGTGAGAGACAGAGAAATAAAGTGCAAATGGGGGAGAAGCGGAGAGAGGGGGAAGAAGAGAGGATCTCAAGCAGGCTCCACACCATCCTTGCAGAGCCCAACACGGGTCTCAAACCCATGAGCCACGAGATCATGACCTGAACCAAAGTCTTCTGCTCAACCGGCTGAGCCACCGGGGATGTGATTTTTTAAAAGGCTGACAGAGAGGGGTGTCCGGGTAGCTCCGTCAGTTAAGTGTCTGACTTTGGCTCAGATCATGGAGATCAAGCCCCACATTGGGCGCTTTGCTGTCACTGCAGAGCCTGCTTCGGATCCTCTGTACCCTAGTCTGCCCATCCCCCACTCTCTCAAAAACAGATAAATATTTTTTAAAAAGTCATATCCCCAATGGGGCGCATGGGTGGCTCAGTCAGTTGGGCATCTGACTTTGGCTCAGGTCATGATCTCACGGTTCGTGGGTTCAAGCCCCATGCTGGGCTCTGTACTAACAGCCAGCTCAGAGCCTGGAGCCTGCTTCGGATTCAGTGTCTCTCTCTCTCTCTGACTCTCCCCTGCTCACACTGTCTGTCTGTCTCTCTCTCTCAGAAATAAAAAAAACATTTTAAAAATTAAAAAAAAAAAAGTCATATCCCCAAGCAGCAGCTTCATTCTGTGCTGCTTTGTGTGGTTATCCCCTCCCATAGCCCCCTGAGGCTGTGCTGCCCCTCATCTTCCTTTGAAGGGCCTCACGTGCTCAACCCTTGGGATCTCAACCACCCCAGGAGACCAGCTGTCACCCCTCACTTCCTCCTCCTGCACGTCAGACCCACATAGCAAAGGCCTCCCAGCCATCTCCAGCTGGCTGCTCACCAGTCCCGAACGGAACCCCACACTCCCTCTGCCCACCTGATCCCACCCTCACCAGCAAAGCCCCCACTCACACCAAAATCCTCACTAGCCTAGCAGCTGAGAAGGCCCTTACAGCCAGGTCCTGCCCCACTGAGTCCAGCACTCAGCCCTGCCCTACTCCACACCCCAGGCCTAGCGTTTTGCAGGGTACACAGGCAAGTAGTGCTATTTGGGTCAATACAGATGCTTACAGAGCCATGAGGGACCAGAACCCTGCAAGCCCAAGGCCCAAGTCCACTCTTCCCCTGACCTGTGTCTGGCCCCTTCCCCTGGACATCCACTCAGGCACCAGCATCCTGAGTGGCTGCTTCTGAGGCCTCCCTGCTCAATAGCTTGTGTGTTGTTACGGCTGCTTTCAGATAAGTGGTTATTTCTCCACAGAAAGACCAACCCTAAGAGAACAAGCTGAACTTCAACTGGCTCATTAGAGAGTGAGCAAAGTTTGCTTTGGTCTGTGCCCTGTGCTGGTCGGTAAAGAGACAGGTTCCATCCTTTGCCCCAAAGCACAAGTTAGACTCGCTATGCAGCTGCTTCTTCCCGCCTTCACCTTCTGGCCAGCTCTTCCCTGCCAGACAGGAAGGACAGGAAATAAGAGGCTCAGGGGTTGGGGCCAACAGGAGAGAAAGAATATGCATGTGGGACAAACAGACCCAGGATGACAGCGGATCTGCCCCTATCCGTCTGCGTGTGTCTGGGCATTGGTTTTCCTCACTTGGCATTCACTCAGTGTCCGCACCTGGCCAACAGGCGAATGCCGCCTGCCTCCAAAAGCTATCGTGATGGCTCAGAAAGGGAGTCCGTAAGCCTGATTCAGGTCTGTATCCCTGGACTTCGCTGTCACTCAGGGCACTGTGTGCTCAGTGAATGGAACAAAGACTACCAGAGGGGAAATCATTCAGTCACTCTGCAAACACTCACTGGTGACCCAACGTGGATTAGGCACAGCACTCAATGCTGCAAATCTAAACCAGGACCCTTCTTTCCACTGTATATTGGGAAGCAGGCTAAAGTGAATAAGTAAGCAAGTGCGCCATATAATGACAAGCACCACGAGAGACAAGAACTCAGGTACAGAGAGGGTGATCTACTCAGAGGTCATAATCTACCGGACGGCAGGGGCCAGGAGGTCAGAGCTTTCTCACCAAGACCAGGAAGGGCCACCTGAGGAGGTGGCAGTTAAGAATTCAATGACGAGAGGCCCAACCAGTTGAAGGTCCAGGGGGGACCGGCAGCCCAGGCCAGTCCAGGGGCTCGGCACTCATGCAGACCCTGCCAACTGACTGGGATGGCACTTTCCACTGCTTTTCCTGTGCACAGCGGTCATTCATGTATGTGTTCCCCCAACCCCGTTTCTAGTCAAGTGCAAGTCAGCATCTTTCATCAGAGTGAGACAAGGCCCACCTGATGCTTCCACTTGCTTCCTTCTGGTCCTCACAGCTTTTTCAGATGCATTCATACAGATTTGCAATTTCAGATTTAACTCGTGCGCATGCACACAAATGCACACACACACATGCTATACATACACACACCATACATCAGTAATTTAGACATAATCACAGTCGCACTCATTTCTTATCTCCCCACCGTGCCCTGTATTCCACATTTCCCTCTTTCTGGGATTGATTTTCTACTGTGTCAAAATAAATTCTCAAGTAATATTTTTTCTAATAAAAACTAGCTACAGAAAGATATAAACAGTTCTAGTCACTTTAAGGCAGAACTTGGATCACCAGACTGCAAACTCAGAAGCTCAAGCTAGACTGGATACAAAAAGCTCTGGGGTCCTTGCTACACTGAGCAGACTGTTTTTCTTCTGTGTTTCCACAACTTAAGCATTCCCATGGTAATTTTTTAAAATATGAACATTAAAACAAACTTATTTCTGAGAGAAAGCACACGCGCAAGGAGGGGAGGGACAGAGAAAGAGGAGAACACAGGATCTGAAGTGGGCTCAGAGCTGACAGCAGTGAGCCCAGTGCAGGGCTCAAACTTACAAACTGTGAGATCATGACCTGAGCTGAAGTCGGACAGTCAACCAACTGAGCCGCCCAGGCGCCCCAGCATTCCCATGACTATTAATGAAGTCCATTACAATCAAAGAAATGTTTAAAACATATTTTAAAACACGAACAACCATGGAAATGCCCCATGGAAAAAACAAGTAGCTATTCTAAGTAGGGTCAGAGGGCAACAGGCCATTCTCAGGTAAGGCAGGAGGTCAGTACAGGCTCTGCCGCCCCCATCTGAAAGCAGGGCATTCTTTGGAAATCTTTCAGAAGCTGAAATGGCATAAAGCAGAGCAATTACAATTAGTTTACATGGAAAAAAATTCTGAGTATTTCCAGACTCAAAAAATAACCGTTCTCAGGGCTTTTCTGATACCTTCAATCACACCTTGCTAATGGATACACAAAATAAATGGAGATAAAGCACATTTGCTTACCGATAGAGTTCAAAGCTATGGTCCCTTGATGCTGAGATGCCGGGTGTCGTTCCTGTGGAAGGCACTTGGAGGGGCCCCTCTTGCTCAGGGTGCACGCTGCCTCTAGAAAGGCTCACTGCTAAACCAATGCTGAACACAATCCTCTCTTTTCGTCATTTTTGTAAAAACGAACATCCTCTTTGGAATTCTACTGGTTACTGAAAACAGGTGCTTACGAAGGTCTTTTACGAAAGCCAAGTAATGTGTACTATTGAAAGCAGGGTGGGGGATACAAATACAATTTGCTCCAAGAGTGTTAACTTCCTATTTGCAGTTCCTGTGCTAGGGCTCTGATATAACCTCTTAAGTCCCCAACGCCTCAAAATGTAAAGTCTAATTAACTGCAAATTCTGCCTTCTTACATTCTGACAGTCTATAGATCCTAAGGATGATAAACTTAGGAAAGGGCGATGGGAGAGAAACTAACTCTTAGACTCTTCAAATTAAGATCCAACTGGCAGTTTTAGAAGTCTATAAAGAGATTAAAGGAACTCTCACCCTGTAGAGAGAACAGACCCCATGGCCCTGCCATCATCCAAGGCAGACACTGTACCCCAATCCTCCCTAGGGGCCTCCCCTGGCTGGGCAGGCCTCACCAGCCCTACCTGCCACAGTGACCTACCCTTCTCACTGGAGTTTGAGGCCTCGGTTATCAAACACTGGTGCTGATGCTAGCATTTTCCAGAGCTTGCACATGTTCACCAATGGGAAATTTAGACCCTCTTGAGTGCAACTGACATCAAGTCAGTAAAAGGGCAGATGAAAGGCAGGCAGTGGCCGCAGCTGTCACCCTTGGGAACAGCCCTCTGGGGAAAGCCCATGGCCTACCGGTGGGAACACAACCACCCCTTTGTATGCTAATTCGTATGCTAAGGCCGGTGATCACAACATCCTGGAAAGGGTCCGTTTTACAGGTCTGTGGATTGCCTCAGCAGGGAGGCCTGGCTTTGGCCCTCCCACTGGGAAACAGGCCCCTAAAAAAGTGGGTTTGAAAAGGCTTTTCAAGGGAAGGCTGAACCTGCTGCTGCCACACCCACTGTGGAGGGTATTCGGTTAGGGAGAAAATGAAGGTACTGTTTCCTCCTTTCTGAACCCAGCCTGTCCTCCTGTTTAATGTCAATTGAGCTGCCAAGCTTTGCATCTCATCAGTTTAACAAAGGTGATTGCTTCCTGGGCCTGGGAGAGTGGAAGTGGCTGGGACTCTCTCCTCCTCAGTCTTGCTCACCATGCTTACTTCTGTGGGGCATGGCTAGGCTGGACTCCACCTCCACCCTCAAAGACGGAAACATGAACATGAATATGAACTTGGTCAGTACCTAACTCACGACCATGGAAGCAGCTGGCAATCGCTCTCTCTGCAATGCCAGCTTTCCTTCAGCCTGCAGAAGATGGAGACTTCCCACATGCACTAAATCCCATGATACCAAACCAAAAGCACCAAAGTGGAGGGGCTCTGGACACCTAATGGAAGCCGAGGCTGTGGGGATCTACTCTGGTTTCTTTGTTCTGCCCTCAAAAATGGATTTGTGGGATCACAGTCCCATCGACTGACAGAGCTGGGAGCGCCTTGCAGACCATGACAGTCCACAAAACCCCCTTTTTGGGTTCCTGGACTCAGTTCCAATATGTGTTTTGGGGCAGGGCGGGGGTGGAAGGGGTGGAGACCACAGCACTTTCTCCACATCAATAAGTAATTCCCGGAACACCAACTGAGTGTCCTACAATTCAACTCAATTCCAACACTATCTACCAGGAGAAAGCATCAGATCCCACAGGTTAAGGGCTCAGTCTACAAGAGGGCACCGCCCCCACCCTCTCCTTTTGGGCTTTTATGGAGGCTTCACGACACAGGCGTGACTAATTAAATCACTGGCCACTGGCCACTGACTCAACCACCAACTCTTCTCTCCTCCCCGCCAAGGTCAGCGGGTGGGCCTGAAATTTCAACCTTCTAACCACAGGGCTGGTTCTCCCAGTAACCAGCACCCCTCACACTCACACACTTGGGGGGCTTCCAAAGTCACCTCCTTAACATAACAGAAGACAAAATGAGCACTCTCCTCCCTTCGGAAATTCTGAGTTCTGTGAGCCAGAAACTGTGTATATAGACCTAACATATGGCAAAAACATATATAATACATCACAATATCCCACCCCTTCTTGGAAAACTGCGGCCTCAGAGGACCTCAGGGGACCCCACGCCTGTCAACACCACTGACGACAGGGCAGGCAGGGGCGGTGAAACCAGGCATGAGGCTCAGCGATGCCCGTCTCTTGGGTCCCGTGGGCTGAGAACTGTTCACTGCAGAAGAGGGAGGGGGAACCGGAAGCCGTCCTCCACCAAGGCCAGTGCTTGCCAGCAGAGCTGACTGGCAAAGGGAGCCTTGGACGATACGTGTCAAAGCTGGAGAGGGTGAGATGGAAGGAGCAGCCACCCTGCCCGGTGCTCCTGGCAACTAGGTGCCTTCCTTCCGAGGCTGACCCCTACACTCGGCCAGTCCAAGTGCACAACCACAACCTAGATACTCACCAAAAAGACTGTGGGTATGACCCATGGTAAGTGGGTCCGAGAGGAAGAGAACGGCAAAAGGAAACATGCCGGGGCCCCTCTTCCTTGCCTCACCACAGTCCTCACTCTCAAACTGACCTGGACTTTACTCCACAGAACAGACATACCCTGACCAGTCACAAGATTAATTCAAAAAGTTACAGCCTTGGCCCTTGCAGACCCCATTCCACAAGCAGCCTCCTGGGCTCACAACTCCTGCACCACAGCATCACCCACAGACCAAGTCTCAGCCAAGCACCCGTGCCTACCTCCAGCACCGCGACTCGGCACGAAAGCCCTGGACATTGTTGTCCCCTCCGATCAGGTACACAAAGTTGTTGAGCACTGCGATGCCCTGGTTGGACATGCGGGGGGCCAGGGAGGCAGTAAAGTGCTTCCACTCTCCCAACAGGGGGTTCAGGTACTTGGCCTGGTCACTCAGGACAGTGGATGGCGTGGAGTGAATGCCCCCAAAGCCCACGACGCACTGGAAGTCTGACCGCAGCTCTGTCTGAGGGCCCTGCAAACTGGGCTGCAGGCTCTCGTTGCGGTGGTACATGAGGGCGCTGGCCACCGTGTCCCTCAGTGGGCTGGGGTCCAGCTTGTCGTGCAGCCGCTGGAGGACCTCAGCTTCCATCAGGGGAAAGCGCACGGTCTCGAGGAGCTTGGGGGGCTCATGCAGCGAGATCTGGTCAGCCTGCACCTGCTCCAGGGTGTAATGGTAGAGCAGGGCACCCTCGTACACTTCGGTCTCGCAGGAGACCTCCAGGCGGTTGCTGCTGAGGAGGGAGTAGACCTTCTCCAGGGGAAGCTGGCGGTATTTGTCAGTCCGTGAGAAGGCCACAAAGTTTTTGAGGATGTAGGTGTCCAGCTGCTCAGTCAGTCGGCTCAAGTCAAACAGCTCCGCCAGCCGGTAGACGTCAAGGATGTTTTCTTCGTCCACCCAGGACATGAGGAAATCACAGCAGAAATGGATGATTTCTGGGATCTGTGAAAAGAACAAGCCCCATTCAAGCCTAGGCTGGGATCAGCGTCTGGGCGAGGGAGTCAGAGGAGAACAGTGGACACGAAGCCGTTGGCTACAGCTGGCCCCTGTCTACCATCCCTGACCTTCCCTGAAGTGGAGGCTGGCGCAGCTGTTCTCTCCCAACACTAAAGACGACTGGGGCACACTGCAGACTGACTGGGCTTAAACCCGGCCTTCAAAGAGATCTGCGGCACGTTCTTAACCTCTCTGAGTCTCAGTTTCCTCATCTATAAGAGCACTGATTAAAGTGGATAGCAGTAAGTTGAAGATGAGATGGTTCCCAGGAACTACCTGGCACAGAGCAAAACCATTCAGATCAAAAGTACTGAATCTCCAGAGAATCAGGAAGCAGCACAGTGGCTACCACACCAGCTTCCCCTGGTTTGGAAGGTACCTGGGACTCATGCCCACCCCTCCCCAGGCTCTCTAGAAACATCCAGCTCTCTTCTCCTGCCACAACCCCCACAACTGCAGGCTCAGCCAAAGATGCAGGCTCAGGGAACCCACCCCCTTCCCCAGGAGAAGGCTCTGAAGCACCCACGCGCTAAGAACTGCCAGCAGGGCGTTCCAGATGCTTGCCCAGCACCCATCCTGGGAATCCCACTCAGTTCTTAACAGGCTGGAAGCCATTCTGCCTGGGCAGAGGCCCGCATGACTCCAGGTAGTACAGGTGTCCCAGGCGGCTGGCACCTGGCCTTTTCCAATCGTGCAGAAGAACCAGTGAGATGGAAGGAGAGTAAGACACAACAGTGCTGAGGTGGGAGCTGAGGCGTGAGCCACAGGCTTAGAGGCCACCCAGTGATTAGACAACCAGCGCATGGCAGGGTGAAGGAGACAGAGGGGAGGGCTCTGGGGAAAGCTGCCCAGGCATTGCTAAGTTCTTTAGGAAAACAGAATTTTAGACTAGCTCTAAAAATAGGAATGCCTCCAGGTGCTGGGTGGCTTAGCTGGTTAAGCATCCGACTTCGGCTCAGGTCATAGTCTCATAGTTCGTTGAGTTCGAGCCCCGTGTCGGGCTCTGTGTTGACAGTGCGGAGACTAGAGCCCACTTCAACTTTTGTGTTTCCCTCTCTCTCTTCCCCTCCCCCACCTCTGCTCACACACACTCTCTCTTAAAAATATTATTTTTAATATGAATACCTCACTTATTATCAACAAATTAACCATTGCACATACAATAATTCTGCTGGTATATGAAGCTTATTAGTAATGTTTAAAATCTTTTTATGTTTATTGCTTTTTGCATTCACAAGATCCTTAGTGCTTGCCAGGTCACAAGCTGAGGGCTGAAGAAAAACTGCAAAGTGCCAGGAATACGTCTGCCCCATACGGAGTGTCCCCACGGTTCTTTGTTAAGTCCTGAAAGTCTTCACTTGACCACCCGTTTTTTCCTTTGGCAGGCCCTTCTGCTTTGCCTCATCTTCCTAAAATACTACTTCTGATCTGTTGTGGGCCAGGACACTAAGGACCAGGTTCTGGATAGACAGTGAGAGCAAACAGCTCTCAGTGGCCCTGAGAAGCAGCTCCTGAAGAATCCAGAGCCATGTCGTCTCCTTGCCATCCTCATGGTCATAGCAGTGGGCCCTCTGCTGGAGAAGCTCACAGAGGATTCACCCCAAGCCTGCCCAGTGCAGGAGCAAGAGGCTCAGAGAAAAGAACCCTTGCTGGTAGTTACCCGGTGGTGACAATCTGGCTGGGATTCAGATCCAGGTCTCTGGGGACACCACAGTCTGATCCTGAACTAGTACAGGGCACAGCACAAGGGGAGAATGTGGTCACAGGCCACACGAACAAACAGGACCCTGGTGGGCCTATGGACTTGGAACACTTAATGCCAAGTAAAACTTGCTTTACTGGGGCGCCTGGGTGGCTCAGTCAGTTGAGCGTCCGACTTAGGCTCAGGTCATGATCTCGCAGTTTGTGAGTTTGAGCCCTGCAGTGGGCTCTGGTCTGACAGCTCGAAGCCTGGAGCCTGTTTAAATTGTGTGTCTCCCTCTCTGTGCTCCTCCCATGCTCGTGCTCTGTCTCTCTCTCAAAAATAAATAAAAATTTAAAAAATGTTTTAAAAAACAAAATAAAATAAAAACAACATTGCAAGGCACTTGTTGGAATGAGAACCAGGTGTTACATGTAAGTGATGAATCACTAAATTCTACTCCTAAAACCATTACTGTCCTATATGTTAACTGGCTTGGATTCAAATAAAATTAAAACAAAAACAAAAAAACAAACAAAATACACGCAAATCCCCCCCCCAAAACAACATTGCAGGGGCACCTGGGGGGCTCACTCGATTGTGCATCTGACTCTTGATTTAAGCTCAGGTCATGATCCCAGGGTTGTGGGATCAAGGCCCGCATCGGGCTCCACATTTACAATGCAGAGCCTGCTTGGGATTCTCTGTTTCCTTTCTATCTTTCCCTCCCATGCGCTCTCTCTCTTTCTCTCAAAATAAATAAACTGCATAGAATCCCTATTTGTTAAAAATCAAACCCCCAAAAGCCAGGCTGCCCGAGGTGAACCAGGGATGCCTATTCTGTGCTAACCCTTGCAATGGCCTCAGAGGCGCTAAAGTGCTCGGGAGCATTGGCTCAACTCCACCTACTCACTGCCTATGACAAGCTGTGGTCAAATCAACCCAACAAGCAGGGGCCAAGACCCCACCCCTCCTGCCGCCCGCCGAGGTGAGAGTGAACGTGCAGGAGACACAGGTTGGTTTTCCTAACTTGCACTTTCTGATGGCCCCAAATGTGCTCTGACCTGAGAAAAGGTCAGAATGATGAACTCAGCATAGCATTTCATTTTCACTTTCAACAAATGTAAGATGAGAAGGGTCTCCAGCTAGTAGAGACCATGTAACAACAGCTCCTGAGAGCAAAGGCACGTGCAGGCCCAGCCTGTGTGACTGCACCCACACTGCCGAGGCAATACAGCCTTCTTAAATCAAATTCACGCTGTCAAAGCCTCAGAAAACTTTCTGAGATCTGTAGAAAAACTATTCAAAGTCCAGTGACAAAAAGGAAAGTAGTTTCAAAGAGACTGACGAGGCCAAATGGGATGGATGAGCAGAAAGGGCCTGGGCCACTGCTGGAGAAGCTCAGCTTTGCCGGATGCTGGAGCACACAGGACACCCCACCCCAGGGTCGGCCTCCGTGTTTACCTGCAGGATCTTCTGAGTGGCAGAGAGAGCAGGCAGAAGGCAAGGAACAGCAGAAGAGCAGAGGGCAAAGGGAGAGGAGGAGCCTGGACCTGGAGGCGTTTAGAGCGGCTCTGCTTCGGCGCCCAGGGCTAACTGAGCCGCGCACCACCCAAGATCCTCTACCCCACCTGTAGTCTCTTTAGCTGCCTGGCACCTTTGCCTGCTGACCCCTCTCATGCCCCTGCCCAGCAGGGAACCTGGGGAATGCCCTCTGGGTTTGGATCTGCCTTCTGGGGCGACAGCAGCCTCACCTGCAGCTGACAGGCAGCAACCAGCGTCTCCTGGACATTGCTTAGGCTGAGCTCCAACTCAGAGGTATAAATGAAATGCAGGATTTGGCACATGGCATTATAGGACACGCCGTGGATCAGGACCTCTTCCTGCTCCATCTCCTTCAATCCTCCAGCAAACATTCCTCTGCAAAGTAAAAACATGAAATAGTGATGTCATTTCAATATATTACAAATCAGGATGCCAGCCCAGAGTGCAAAGAGTGAAAGCACCCACAGCAGGGGGCAGGCTGAACCAGCAGTGATGTGCAACAGAACTTCAGCTCGCTCTGTGCTCTGAGCACCGACTCTTGCCACAGAAGGGGCCACAAACTCCTGACCAAATCTGGGCAGCCACCCTAGAAATCACCATCATGGGCTGCGAGGTGTCATGAATGAGCCTCTTGGGGATAGGGACAATGTCCAGCTTGATTTCTGCTGCATCCACGGTACACTTCCAGGATCATAGCAGCAGCCCAGGGCATGTCATGAAAATACAGGTAAGGGAAAATAATAAATCATTCCATTCAAAATATATTAACCAAGCGCCTAACTATACCAATCAGAGTCAAAGGTGTAACAGTCAAGTGTAAGATTCCTACTTACGTGGAGAGTTTGCTGCTAGGGAAGACAGCAAGTAAAGAATAAGGCATTTCTGGTAAACCATGAGAGACTCTTGAATGCTGAGAACAAACTGAGGGCAGATGGGTGTGGGGGGGAGGAGGTAGATGGGCATGGAGGAGGGCACCTGTGGGGATGAGCACTGGTGTTATATGGAAACCAACTTGACAATAAACTATTAAAAAAAAAAAAAAGAATAAGGCATTTCTGAGTGAGGAAATGCTAGGAAGAAACACACTGGGCGTCTGATCTAGGAGCGTCCAGCTGGGAGAGGGGAGCAGGTGGACATTGCTGAAGAGCAGAGACAGGCTAGCTCTCAGGAACTGAGATGGGGCTGGCTGGCACCTCACCAGCCAGTAGAAGGCATTCCAGGCAGAGGAGACGGGTGCCAAAGTCCTGGGGCGGGATGAGTTCAGTAAACAACAAGGCAGCCAGGCCAGGACAAGGAGGAACCGAGCAGGTGACTCAGGGCCAGGTCACACTTCCCCCAGGTCAAGACTGAGCCAGGATTAAAATCCAAGCGTAAGGAGGCACCTTCAGGGGTCAGGAAATTTTACGCAGGAGAGTGGTAGGAGGGGACTTTTCAGGCAGAGGGTTTCTGCAGGCCTGGGGTGGGCCTAGTGGCAGAGAGAACATGCTGAAGGACAGAATCTAGGGGAGCACTGGAGGAATCAGGGCCTTTGGGTAGGTTCACTGGGCTGATGGAAACTTGGGAAGAACGGGGCCAGAGAGCACAGTCACCATCGGTGGGATGCCTTTGGGGCATCCCGGGGGAAGCCAGTTAGTTAACTGTTCAGAGGGAAGAGGCTGATGGTCAGGGAAGACAGGGGAGGCGGCAGAGCCTGAAATATGACAGTAAGTAACATAGAGAGGACAGAGTAGCTATTTTTTACCTTTTGTTTATTTTTCAGCTAGGTAAATTATATGCGCAGTACACGGCTTAAAAAGTACACGGCTTAAAATAAAACCCAGGGTGAAAGTCTCCCTCTTGCCCTTCCTCCTCTGCTCCAGGCCATCAGTCCCTCTTCCCAGGGCAGCCCTACGCTCAGAGGCAGTCCAGGCATGCACCTTATGTCCTACATCACGTTCTGATTTAACACTGCCATGTTGGAAATGGCTCTTTCCTGGTACACACAGGGCAGCCCCTCTTCCTGGAAAGGCTATCAGGTTGACTTAACACTCTTGCTGCTGGGATACACCTGGGTTACTTCTAATCTCCCATCGTGTCACCAGATGTATGGTCTTACCCCCATCACATTTTGCTTGTGCCTGCCAGGATTCTTATGAAAGCAATTGCTGGGACACAGGGTTTATATACGTTTATACTTTGATAGTTCTGCCTACATACTAACAATCTTCTAAAGGAGAAATCCTATAATGAACAAGACAAATAATCTTGTCAAATGTTTAAGTGCTATTTCTTCTTCCTCTTCTCTTTCTTTTTTTTTTTAGTAAGCCCTACACCCAATATAGGGCTTGAACTCAGGACCTAGAGATCAAGAGTCATATGCTCTTCTGACTGAACCAGCCAAGGGCTCCTTAAAGTGTCATTTCTATATTCTTTTCTGAACAGTCCAGATTTTTTGTCCATTTTCTACTAAACTCTGTCTTGTTAACTTGAAAAATCTGTCCTTTATTGGATGAGTTGAAATTCTTTTTTCTACCTCAGATCTTTTGATTTTATGGTGCTTTTTGTCATGGAGAAGTCTGTCTGTTTTGAATACAAATTTCTCATTTTCTTTTTTTTGCCTGTGAGTTTTATGCCAACCTAGGAAGTCTTTTCCCTATGAGGGAAAAACATTAAAAACATTTATCCAAGGTGTCTGGGTGGCTCAGTCAATTAAGCATCTGACTTTGGCTGAGGTCATGATCTCACAGTTCGTGGGTTCAGGCCCCGTGTTATGCTCTGAGCTGACAGCTGGGAGACTGGAGCCTGCTTTGGATTCTGTGTCTCCCTTTCTCTGCCCCTCTCCCACTTGTGCACCCTCTCTCTCTCTCAATAAATAAATAAATAAACAAACATTAAAAACAAAACAAACAGGCACCTGGGTGGCTCAATTGGTTAAGCGTCCAACTTCTGGTCAGGTCACGTTCTCGAGGCTCCTGACTTTGGGCCCCACATCAGGCCCCGTACTAACAGCTCAGAGCCTGGAGCCTGCTTCAGATTCTGTGTTTCCCTCTCTACCCCTCCCCTACTCACGATCTGTCTCTCTTTCTCAAAAATAAACATAAAAAATAAATAAGTAATTTTTAATGTTTATTTACTTTGTGGGGGGGAAGGGTAGACAGAGCGAGGGACAGAAGATCTGAAACAGGCTCTGTGCTGATAGCAGAGAACCTAACGCCGGGCACGAACTCACAAACTGTGAGATCATAACCTGAGCTAAAATCAGACGCCCAACCAAATGAGCCACCAGGTGCCTCAGGTCTCTTGGTATTTTTACTAGGAATGCATTACACGTCTAGACTGACACAGAGAGAGCTAGCATCTTTGTGATGGACATGATGGGCTCTTCCCTCTCACAAGCCAGCCTCTGGGTCTCTCTGCAGGTCTTGCAGGTCACCTGCTCACAGAACTGACACTCACATGTTACATTTAATTCCTAGATATTTTACTCCACACATACACCTTCAGGGTGCTTTCCCGTCCTCCGTGGTACTGACTCACTCTTTGGGGTGTCCATGCATTGTGTGGACCTTGACTAGATCCTGAATGGAGAGAGGATGGAGGAGATGGAAAACTAGGGAAATCTAAATATGAACAACACCAGATAAAATTATGGAATGGCTGTAAATGTTCTTAGATTTACAATGGTACTAAAGATATGCCAGAGAAGGCCCTTATTCTTAGAAGTGCAATAATGTATTTCCAGTTAAAACTGTGATATCTGCAACTTACTCTGAAGCGAACATGTAAAATGTTAACCAATGAATCTAGGCAAAGGGCACAGGTGTTCACTGACCTTGCAGCTTTTCTATACGATTGACATCTTTCAAAATAAGAGGGGGCGAGGGGGAAAGGCCAAAAGAAAAATAAAATATGTATGTACTTCTTCTGGTTGTGTTGTTTTTAACCCAAAATGGAGGCTTAATTATTTATCATAGTCTTGTCACTTTTCTGTACACTGAAATTATGTCAAATAAAAACTTAAAAAGGGGAAAGACTTTTAAAATGATGTCCATACGTCATATCTATTAGGATGGTCCACTACCAAAAAAAGAAACAGAAACAAAAAAAAAACAAAAAGAAAGTAACAAGTGTTGGAGACAAGACAGAGAAATGGAACCCTGCTGCACTGTGGGCAGGAAGGTTAAACTGATGGCAGCTGCTATGGAAAACTGCATGGCAATTCCTCAAAAAATTAAAAATAGAATTAACATATGACCCAGCAATTCCAATTTTGGGTACATGTCCTAAAGAATTGGAAGGAAGGTGTCAAGAAGGTATTTGTACATCCCCAGTCAAAACAGCGTTATTCCCAACAGCCAAAACGCAGAAACAACTCAAGTATCCATTGAGAAATGAATGGATTAACAAAATGGTATATTCATACGATGAGATAGCAGTCAGCCTTAAAGAGGAAGGAAATTCTAACACATGCTACACCATGTATGAAACTTGAGAACATTATGCTAAGTGAAAAAAACCAGTCCCCAAAGGACAAATATATATAGAGTCCACTTACAAAAAGTTCTAGAGGGATGCCTGGGTGGTTCAGTAAGTTAAGCATTCAACTCTTGGTTTTGGCTCAGGTCACGATCTCAAGGTTCACGGAGCTCCACGCTCAGTGGAGCTTGATTGGGTTTCCCTCTCTCCCTGCCCCTCCCCATACTTGCGCGTGTGTGCTCAAAATAAACGTAAAAAAAAAGTTCCTAGAATAGTCAAATTCATAGAAACAGAAAGTGAAATGGTGGGGCTGGGAGGAGGGTTATGGAAAGCCATTGTTTCATGAGTGCAGAATTTCATTTTTGCGAGATGAGAAAGTTCTAGAGACCTCTTCCACAACAGTGTGAATACACTTAACACTACTCAACTGTACTCTTAAAAACGGTTAAGATGGTTTGTGCCTGGGTGACTCAATTGGTTAAGTGTTTGACTTCAGCTCAGGTCATTATCTCTCAGTTTATAGGTTCACATCTCACGTCAGGCTCTTTGCTGTCAGCTCAGAACCCGCTTTGGATTCTCAAGTCTCTCTCCCTCTCTCTGCCCCTCCCCTGCTTGCATGCACACGCACATACACTCTCTCTCAAAAATAAACAAACATTAAAAAAATGGTTAAGATGGTAAATCTTATCATATGTGTTTAGAATCGCAGCAGGGGACCAAGAAAATAAGTGCAGGGCATGAACACCACAGAACTCTGCAGAATCATAATGAGGGCTGTCCCCACTGATAGGATATCATAACCAGATATCTAATAAGCTCTCTCTGATGTCCAGTGAGGAACATTCCCTACAGGAGCTTGTTCAGGCCCCTAGATCCCTGGCCCGAACCCTAGGAGCCAAGGGTGTTCAGAATTCAAAAGGTTTCAACTGGAGAAACACTGCACCCATGCCATGTATGATGTCACATCCCTGCAGGGTCTAGATCAGTATCTCATATCCAAACTCCTTAATATTTCCAAGTATACCGAGTGGGATAAAAATAACCTCATATCAGTTTAGGGCAGGTTTTGTAGTCAGTAAATCTGTACCAAAATTTAAAAAAACAAAAAACAAAAAAAACTCACGGAAAAAAAAAGGCAACATGGGAGAACCCAGTTTCCCCCATCCCCCCCACAAAATCAACCACCAGACAGCTATGAACTAACCAAAACAGCTCTAGGAAACCCCCTAAACACATTTATGACAGTTATGGCAATATGGAACAAAACACCAGAACAAAAGAATTTGTCAATTTCAGGGCCAGTATTGCAAAAAGAAACAGCCTATGGATGAACGGGAACTTCTGAAAATAGTTACCATGGTGGGGGAGAGGGAGGGGGAAGATGCTATGGAAGGGTACGGGTAAAGCAGTGCTTTCAACATTCCCCACCCCCGCCACACACACACATATTTAAAAGTATTTTAGCTGTGAGAATGGAGGCTGATGTCTGTGGAGGGGCTACATGCAAGGTGGCCTTTGAGCGATTAAGTAAGGACGACTTACACTATAAGAAAGATTCTCTGACATGGAAACAAAGCCTCCCTGGGCTAGGGTCTGCTGCTTTACAAGTGATGTTAGGGACAGTGAGGCTCTGGAGCTCTGTACTGAGGTCTCACTGAACACGTCATGCTGTCATTCACAAACGAGCTGTAGTTTTCTTGGATGCTGGCTAATCTGTCCAATTTTGATACCCATCTTACATAACTCTCTTTTAAAAATTTGGAAACTCCCGGGGCGCCTGGGTGGCTTAGTCGGTTAAGCGTCCGACTTTCGCTTAGGTCATGATCTCGCGGTTCGTGGGTTCGAGCCCCGCGTCGGGCTCTGTGCTGACTGCCAGCTCAGAGCCTGGAGCCTGTTTCAGTCTGTGACTCCCTCTCTCTCTGACCCTCCCCTGCTCATGCTGTCTCGCTCTCTCTCTCCTAGAAATAAATAAAAAACATTAAAAAAAAAAAATTTGGAAACTCCCTTCTCTTCCTCTGCTAAAAAAGCTTAAATCGCATTAGAGTTTGTTCATAAAAGGGATAACTCCCTAGGACGCGGCTGTGCTTCATGCTTCTGTGGAAAATAGAACTTTCTGTTTCAGGAATAAAGTTCTATCAACACACGCTTTCTAGAAAATCATCAATGTTATCCAAATTCTCAAAATCACAGGCACTGAGTTGAGTCAAGTTGACTGTCTTATAATTCACAGTATGGAAACAGGGAGGGATATATGATAAAATAAAAGGGATATATGATCTGAGGTCACATACAGGACAGAACACTTGAGCCACCTGACACACAGGGGTGGGAGCACAGGAATCAGCCCAGAAGAAGTACACAGGGCAAAGCAGGAGAGAGTTACGGGAGCCAAAAGATGAATACAATGGACAGCTATTACCACAAGCCAAAAGCCAAGACCCAAGATGCATGGTTTAGTCAATCCCTAAACCCTGCACAGAGTGCACACCAAAGGAGGCTTCCTGTAGGAGGCGCCTCCTAAGACCAGCCTGATCCAGGGCCATCCAGCTCTCTGGCCTCACAGGGTCAGAAGCCTCCGGCAGGGAGGAGCCAGCCCTGAGAGGCAGAGGCCAGGAAAAGATGCAAGACAGCAAGAGCAAGCTCCCCAGAGGAAGGCACACCTTTCCTGGGCCCAGAAGAGATTGCTGCAGGGCAGGAAAGGCAGAGAAGGGCAGCACTGCTGAATAATAGGAAAATCAGCGGCACGAAAGCCTGCCTATGTCTGCCCTAGGCCACCATTGGTCATGCTCTTTATAAACTCCTTCTGCAGAACAGAAGGGACTTATGTCATGAAAAAAATATTCCACTCAATCTGGGGCGTCTGGCTAGATCAGTTGGTGGAGCATGTGACTCTTGATCTCAGGGTCATGAGTTCAAGCCTCATGCTGGGAACAGAGATTCCTTAACGAACAAACAAACAAAAACCCCAAGAACTATAACCAATACTTGAAGGTGAAACAATCAAACAGAATCAGAGCTGGAATGGGAATCGGGTAGCCATGGCTGGGGCTCACTCCTGAGCCTCGTCTCACAAGGACGCAATGAGGGCAGTGGCACCAATTCTTCCCAATGTGCCAATGGCTGGGATGGGTCATGCAAGAAGCCAGGAGAAACCCCAAGGGACCAGGAACCCATGGGGGAATGAGGAAGGTCAGAGGCTTAGGCCCTCAAGGTGAGAGGGTGTGGGCCAGAAGGTCAATGGCCAGGAAAGGGGCATAAAGGCACAACTTCTCACATCATATGGCTGTGTGGACAGTATATATACAGTACTGACCACTCAGCCTTGGGCTTGGCACCCACTCAGGTGGGCTTCTAGCCAGCCTTACAAGAACACCACTGGGGGAGGGAGGCACTGAAAGGCTAAAGTATGAAGTGCCACAATATCTTTAAAAAGGTGTGTATGGGGCCCCCGGGTGGCTCGGTCAGTTAAGTACCTGACTCTTGATTTCGGCTCAGGTCATGATCCCAGGGTCGTGAGATGGGGCCCTGTTGTCAGGCTCTGAACTGTGTGTGTGTGTGTGTGTGTGTGTGTGTGTGTGTGTGTGTGTGAGAGAGAGAGAGAGAGAGAGAGAGACGAGAAAGGAAATATGGCAAAATGTTAACAACGGGTATTAAGGTGTCTGTAATATTCTTTCAACTTTTCCACAGACCTGAAATTTTTCAAAATGAAATGTTGGGGGAAACCAGAGTAAAAGAGAAAGAAACTGTGTTTTATACCATATAGCAAATTCATTTTATAATATAAAATAAGTAAAGTCACGCATTGACTTTTAAAAAAATTGGAAAAGGGGGGGTACGATTGGCTGATTCAGTCAGAAAAGCATGTGACTCCTGACCTCGAGGTTGTGAGTTCAAGCCCTGTGTTGGGTATAGAGATTACTTAAAAATAAATAAACTTAAAAGAGAAATAGGAAAAAAGAGAATGTGCCCCCAAAATGGGAGAGCTGAAAGAAAAACAGATTTGAGGGGCATCTGGGTGCTCAGTCGGTTAAGTGTCCAACTTCAGCTCAGGTCATGATCTCACAGTTTGTGGGTTTGCACCCTGTGTCGGGCTCTGTGATGAAAGTTTGGAGCCTGGAGCCTGCTTCGGATTCTGTGTCTCCCTCTCTCTCTGCCCTTCCCTTGCTCGTGCTCTGTCTCTCTCTCTTTCAAAAATACACAAACATTTTAAAAAAAGAAAAGAAAAACAGATCCGAAAACCCCTCTGGCCCCATTCTCTGTTGGGGAGTCATCACAAGCAGTGGGAGAAGCTTGGGGAGAAGCAGGGGATTTGGCAGCTCCTGGCTGGTCCCTGCCACCAGGTCACTGTGGGTGCCAGCATGACTACCTGGTGGAGCCAGGATTATCTGTTACCTTACTCATAAGAACAGAACATGTGATGTAACTCACCTGAAGTAATCGCAGGACGCAGCCAGCAGGATTCGATGCGCTTCGATGTGCCTCCCCTCTACCACCAGGACCACATCGAAGAGGATTCCACTGTCCCGGAGAGCCAGCAGCCCCCGGAGCAGAGCCTGGGAGTGCTGTGCACTCCGGTAGGTGTTGTTGACACAATGTGGGTGTGAGGGCTGCACAGGCAACTTGCATAGCTGAGTGAACTCCTGCTCCTCCGCCATCCTGACCACCACACCAGACCTCACCACTGCGGCTGTCAGCTGGCAAGACAGAGGGGACAGGGAATAAGCCACGGAGGCGACACCACGCAGTACACAGACTGGCCAGCTCTGCTCCCCTAAGTGGCACCTGCTGCCCCTGGCACTTTGGATCCTCCCACCAGCACACCTGTGCTTCCCCTGTGATCTTTTTTTTTTAACGTTTATTCAGTTTTGAGAATGAGAGACAGAGAACGACTGGGGGAGGGGCAGAGAGAGGGAGACACAGAATCTGAAGCAGGCTCCAGGCTCTGAGCTGTCAGCACAGAGCCCGATGAGAGGCTCAAACTCACGAATACTTGAGATCATGACCTGAGCCCAAGTCCGGACGCTTAACTAAATAAGCCACACAGCCGCCCCTCCACTATGGTCTTAAACCCCTGAATTCCCTCTACCTTCCCACTGCTCATCTGAACCTGGGGCTTCCTTTCCTGATGACCTGTGCCCCTTTATCTCCAAGATTCTTCATTAAATTTTATGTCTTTTAGCATCTCTGGGTAACAGAAGGGTTCTAGAGATAGACTGAACTCTGGGCCCTGGCCCTGCCACAGACTCACTGTATGATCCTCAAATAAAAAAGAGGGAAATAAAGGCACTTCGCCTGTTGGAGAAGCCTAAAACTGGTAAACAATGAATATAAAGTACCAGCACAGAACAGGTTCTCAAGAGCTTTTCCTCTCTGCCATTAAGAAAGAACAAACCAAAGGGGCGCCTGGGTGACTCAGTTTGTTAAGTGTCTGACTTCAGCTCAGGTCATGACCTCACGGTTTGTGGGTTCAAGCCCCGCATTGCGCTCTGTGCTGACAACTAGCTTAGAGCCTTGAGCCTACTTTGGATTCTGTGTCTCCCTCTCTCTCTCTGACCCTCCCCTGCTCATGCTCGCTCTCTTAGAAAACAAAAACAAACAAACAAAAAATGCTACAAAAATAATTGAAAAAAGAAAGAACAAACCAAAAAAGAACAAACCTGGGGCTCCTGGTGGCTCAGCTGGCTAAGTGTCCTACTTCAGCCAGGTCATAATCTCATGGCATGAACTCATGAATTTAAGCCCTGCATCAGTCTCCATGCTGACAGCTCAGAGCCTGGAGCCTGCTTCGGATTCTGTGTCTCTACCTCTCTCTGCCCCTCCCCCATTCATACTCTGTCTCTCTCTCAAAATATGAATAAACATTTTTTAAATTTTTTTTTAAAAAAGGAGAGAAAGTACAAAATTGGGTTCCATCATGTAGAATGGATGCATAAAAATGACAACAGACCTGAGTGGTGACCAGGAGACCCAGAGGAGTTTCCAGGATTTGTCTTCTTTCTTTCTTTTTTTTTTTTTTTAATTTTTTAATGTTTTATTTATTTCTGAGAGAGAGAGAGAGACAGAGAGAGACAGCATGAGCAGGGGAGAGTCAGAGAGCAAGGGAGATAAAGAATCTGAAACAGGCTCCAGGCTCCAACCTGGCTGTCAGCACAGAGCCCGACGCGGGGCTCAAACCCACGAACTGTGAGATCATCACCTGAGCTGAAGTCGGACGCCTAACCGACTGAGCCACCCAGGCGCCCCGAGGATTTGTCTTCTTTCATCAAATTCTGAGTCAAGCACAGTAACTTCAACTAGACCTGCTGCATTCAAGATCATCTGCATCATGTTTTTAAGTAACTTTTTTTTTAAAATATTTTTATTTATTTCTAGGGGAGAGAGAGAGACAGCGTGAGCAGGGGAGGGTCAGAGAGAGAGGGAGTCGCAGACTGAAACAGGCTCCAGGCTCTGAGCTGGCAGTCAGCACAGAGCCCGACGCGGGGCTCGAACCCACGGACCGCGAGATCATGACCTAAGCGAAAGTTGGACGCTTAACCGACTAAGCCACCCAGGTGCCCCTGCATCATGTTTTTAACTCAAGCTTACTTTGTAGTAATTGAGTCAGCATGTTCAAAACATGCACACTGATAGGAGTTGGAGCCTCAGAAATCCAGTCAGTAAAACAAACCTACCTCAAACGCTTGGGACACTCACTCTGAGTTAGGGGAGCACCTAGTCCTGCACTGTGCTGTGGGATGGAGCTATACACTCTCCAGGCCACAGCACTGTCACACCTAGTCAGTAGGCAGGAGTCCAAGGGTCCCCAGCCACATCTGCCTCCCACCTACCACTAGTCCACTATCCCTTCCCCCAAATTAGTTTCTTCAATTCCCTGTACTGTATCTTTAGGAGAAAAAATTATAGGGGTGACTGGCTGACTCAGTCATGCAATTCTTAATCTCAGGGTTTTGAGTCCAAGCCCCCTATTAGGGCATGGAGTCTACTTTAAAAAAGAGAAAGAATAAAAAAGAAAAATAGATTCTACTATAAAACTTGCCAAAAGAGGCCTCCCTCCTCACTACTAGAGGTCAAGAGCACCCCTTGCTACCGCCTTCCCCTCCCCTTCCCCACTCCACCTGATTGCTCCAACTCATTGCTGTTTCCCATCCGACATGCTCAATTCCCCTCTGTGCTGGCTCCCTCAACGTACCTCCTGGATTTGGAACCTTCACCCACCCACTCCTTCCTTCCCACCCTGGACTGACTCATACACAGCCGGGACCAAGGGATATCCCCCGTTAACCACCTCTCCTGACCTGAAATGCTACCTTGTGGCAATGCCCTCTTTTCTGATCTCTTCCCTCAGCCAACAATTCTATCCCAGCCCTCCCTCTCTTTCCCAAGAATCTACCCTATGTTCCCCAAAACAATACTCTGGCTTCTCTTCAGATCATATATATCTTCAACCTTTTGCCAAATGCACCTCCAGCTCACTGTCTAATCCAGCCAGCAACCTTCTCCACGGGTCTAGTTTTCTTGTTCATACAGCCACCATCTCCATGTCAGAAACCTAAAGGTTTCAATGTTCTTTGATCTTTGTTCTTTTTTATATCTTGTGCCCCATCAGAGCCTCTAGTTCTGATTCCTTCTCTCCCATCTCAGACGCCCATCCACTTAGTCCTCCATGACCACCACTCTGGGTCTGGTTTGCTTTCTCTCGTCCCATCCTCCTGAGTTCCCTGCACTCAGACTGCAGGAGTCCCCAAAAGCCCAATGAATATACTAACTGGCTCCTCAAGCACTGGCTCCCCACTGCCTTCTGCTTAGGTCTCTCCACTATCTGGCTCAAAATGTTTCTTCCCCTCTACCGTCATTAGTCCTTAGACCAAAAGGGACATGTGTCATCATCCTCTGAACACCTTCACACTCACACCTAGGCCTGTCTCTTTATAACCCCATATTGGTCAAGGTCTAGCTCGATCACTTCTCCCTCTGTCACTGTATCAAGACCATGACAGGCATGCTCCATCGCTGCAGCTGTTCTGTCTACTCACCAGCTAAGGCTTTAGCTCACCCACATCGCAGAACCCCATGGCAGTTTGTACCACTTACTTATCACATGATTTTGGGCACCTAGCTCATTATCTCCAAGCCTCAGCTTCCTTCTCACTACCATGACCATCAGGGAGTCAAGAGGGCCTCCTTCTCTAGCAGTAGCAGTGGGGACTGACTGCTCCAACAGACATTGGTCCCCAGTGAGTCCCCGCCCTCTGTGAGCCCATTAGCACTTCTGCCCCTTTGGGAAGGAATCGATGGGAGCTATACTTACTACAAGTGCAGAACACGGTACTATGAGAAGACTGCCTCCTTGGGCAAGCAAAGCACACTTACCAAGCACAATTAAGGGACTAAGCTAGGAGCTTGAGGGCAGTCTTAAGAAAAATGAACCATTTCCTGCTCTGAAGGAGCAAAGCTTAGAGCCTTGTTCATAAAGCAAGCTTGGCCATGACCAAAACGTCGATCCTCAGAGAAATGGATGCTGCAGCACAGTGAGCCGACAAAACACTAGACATCAGTTAAAATGGGCAAACTAGGTGTGCCTGGGTGGCTCAGTCAGTTAAGTATCTGACTTCGGCTCAGGTCATGATCTCACGGTTTGTGGGTTTAAGCCCCACATCGGGCTCTCTGTGTCAGGACAAAGCCCGCTTAGGATCTTCTGTCTCTTTCTCTCTGTCCCTTCTCACTTGTACTCTCTATAGTTAAAAAATAAACATTTTTTAAAAATGGGCAAACTAGACCTCAAGCTACAGTCACCAACATGGAGAAATCTCAAAGCCACACCAAGGAACAAGCACACCACAGAATATAGTAGAGAGTGTGAAAACACACAGAATACCATTCAATTTTACTTATACACAGGTGTTATAGTATAAGATAGTATAGACACATTAAAGGAATTCAGGATGACGATTATCTCCAGCAAGGAAAAAAGGAAATGTTTTCTTTCTTTAAAACAAACAAACGACAAGTAAAACAAAATATTAGGATCTGATAGGGAGAGGTGGGTAAGTTACTTTTCTGTATTGAAATATTTCGATATTTAAAAATTGCATGATCAACCTTATTTTTAATATGTTCACATGATTCAAATTCAAAAGGACAGAAAGCCATATTGTGAAACTTAACATTTCCCTCCAACTTATGCCCCAACCAGATCCTCTCCCAGAAGAAAACTACTATTCTACCTTCCCTTGGGAGGGTGGGGGGGAGAATCTATGGATTCAAAGGCAAGTCTGTAAATCTACCCCATTTCCACCCTTTATTAACTTCTACATATGAAAACTTAATATCCCTCCACAGTTAAATATGGATAACCATATTTAACCAATCCTTTTCAGAGAGACATCTGGGTTTCCTCCAATTGTTTGCTTTTGTAAACAGTTATACACTGAAAATCCTTTAGATTTATGTGCCACATATGCAGCAGTTATCTAAGGAAAATGTTCTAGATACAGAACTGTTGGATCATATTTATTTTAATGAATATTTGTCATTGTAAGGCATACTGCCAAATTGCCCTCTACAGAGGTTATACTACTTTATTCTCCCACCAGCAAAATATGAGAACCTGATTCCAACCACCGTCTAGCCCACCAATAGCATTTCTTTTCACACTTTGTTGAATTAGATGAAAACAGCATTTCAGGGGTGCCTGGGTGGCTCTGTGGGTTGTGTCCAACTTTGGCTCAGGTGATCTAGCAGTTTGCAGGTCTGAGCCCCCAGTCAGGGCCTCCGCTGCCCTCTCTTCCTTTCTCTCTGCCCCTCCCCACTTGTATAAGCCCACACATGCTCTCACTCTCTCACTCTCAAAAATAAACAAACATCAGGGCATCTGGGTGGCTCAATCGGTTGAGCCTCGGACTTCACCTCAGGTCATAGTCTTGTGGTCTGTGGGTTGGAGCCCTGCATCGGGCTCTGTGCTGACAGCTCAGAGCCTGCAGCCTGCTTCAGATCCTGTGTCTCCCTCTCTATCTGGCCCTTCCCTGCTCATGCTCTGTCTCTCTGTGTCTCTCAAAAAAAAATAAACGTTAAAAAATTAAAACACACACACACACAAAACATTAAAAAAGAAAGAAAGAAAAAGATAAACAGCATTCCACAGTGTAATTATATTTTGGTAACTGACAAAACTTCAGAAAATAAAAAGTTAAGTCAAATGCAACATTTCTTTTGGGATTCCTTTCCCAGGCCACTCTTTATTTGAATGTTCTTGGGAGCCCACTTGGTGTCACCTTCTTTCTCCTATTCATTTTGCAGATGTTATTCTATCATGAAGCTCTTGCCTAGATTAAGTTCCCTCTGGCTCCATAGCATTTCTGATTCCACTCATCACAAGCAAGTTCCCTCCATTCTGTGTTGTTCAAAGTTTTTGAGGTGAGCAGGGAAGGAAGCTTTATGTCCCAAATTGAAAACATAAAATGCTTTTTTATGAACGCATGGATGAGAGTCAAAAGCATTTTCAAAGAATTTTCAACTCAATACCATTCAAAAAATATTTTTTAATGTTTATTTGAGAGAGAGAGAGAGAGAGAGAGAGAGTCAACGAGCACACACAGAAGCAGGGTAGGGGCAGGGAGAGTAGGAGACAGAAACCAAAACAGGCTCCAGGCTCCAAGCTGCCAGCACAGAGCCCGACGCTGGGCTGGAACCACCAGAACTGTTAGATCATGATCTGAGCCCAACTCGGATACTCGACGGACTGAGCTACCCAGGTGCCCAACTCAACACCATTCACTGAGCAGGCACCCCTCAGTTCTCTGTAGAGTCCCAAAACAGTGTCTGCACTCAATGAACCCCAATCCTTGGTAGCATGAAGGTCTCCAATAAAGGGAAAAAGGGCAGTCGGGAAGAGGAGAGGAGGGAGTGGCTACTAATTTCCAGAGTGCAGAGCTACCAACTCGTATGCGCTCCGTCCGACAGTAGTCTTCCAGAAAGCGGAGTTGGAGCATCTTGGCGCGCCAAACCTACGGCCCAGGCCCGGCCCCAGGGAGGCCCAGTGGGAAAGAGGCCCTGGGCATTAGGTGATGGCAACCCAGCGACTCCAGCCCGCCCAGGCTTGGAAATAATCAGAACCCGCGGTCGACGCTTCGGGACCCCGAGATTTTGCAATGACAGCGATCTCCGGCTTCTCTTAGGAAACCGTGAGAGCTGGCGAGGTTGGACTCCCTCGGCTGCAGCCCGCGGGCCCCCGATCCTGGGCCCGGGTGTGCTGCTCAGTAAATTGAGGCAGGCAGGCCGAGGTCCAAGGTCACACCAGGTGGCAGCAGTCCAGCCCCGCCCAGCCCGCCTGTTGCAGGATCCGCCCGCGCGCAGCGCCGAGGGTCGCGGCTAGGAAGGCCGCGCTCCGATCCGCCGCAGGTGCGCAGGTGACAGGCCTGCCCGAGGGCTCAGGGGCCGGCAGGTCCCACCTACAAGCGGAGGCCTGGTACCACTGCTAGCGCCAGCTACCCCCCGGACGGCGCCCGGGGGTCCCGCCCGCCGCGCCCCCGCCACGTCAGGCCGAGAGCTAGCCTCAGGCCGCCACTCCCGCGCCTCCGGCCCGCGCCTGCCCGTGTCCCCGCGCCCCCCGAGCTGCTCACCCAGGCCCAGCGGCCGCCCGCCGCCTATCGCCCGCTCTCCTAGTCGCCCGGCCCGCCCTGCCCGTGCCTCGCAGCTCACCTGGTGCCGCCGCAAGCCGAGGCCTCACTCGCGGGAGGCGGGGGCGGGGCGGGCAGGGGGCCGCGGGGCGGGGCCTCAGCGAGTCACGTGGCTGCGCTGCGCAAGCGCCGGGAGGGTGCGCACGAAGGCCGGGGGGCGCCTCACTGGGGGGCTGGAGGGAGGGGCGCCCGGGCAGGAGGAGGGGCACCGCCCCAGGCAGTTTTCCTGCTGGTGAGGAGCCCGTCGTGGCCCAGTGGAGAAAGGCTACAGCCGCCGGGGGGGAACGTGCTTCTCTGCACCTGGCATAGCTCCTGACACCTAGTGGGGCTGAACAAATGAATGAGTGAATAAATGGAGCAATGCCTTTTAGGGAGGGTCGCGACCCGTAAATCTATTTCCTCCTTCCTTCTCTCGTTTCATCTCTCCCTCGTTCTCTCACTTATTCATTCCCTCACTCATTCCTTCCATCCCTTTCCCCCTTTATTCCTTTCCTCCTCATTACCTTTCTGACTCATTCTGATTCATTCCATCTCACTTATTACTTCCTTCCCTCGCGGTCCCTTCAGGCCACAGTGCCCCTTGTTGATCGCCTGCCCTCTGCTGGATCTTGGGGAGAAGAGATGAACACGGCCAGAGTGAACGGGTATTTTCCTGTTTACTCAGATTCTGGACTAAATCCAATTCCCGTCCCAAAGGGCTACTCCCAGCCGTCTGCCAGGAGGCTCTTGGCGTTCATTTTTCTACTCCTCACCGACAAGAGTATCTTTGCCTCAGAGACTCGTTTGTAATTGCCCTGTGCAGAGATTCCAGCCAGCAGAGCCTCCTGATAAAGTGGGGATGTCCCACACTGGTGTAGATGAGAGGCGTTATGGAGGGTGGTGGAGCTGTGGTGGAAGGATGTGGCTAGGGATGGCTCACGGTTAAAAAGAAAGGTGTGGGACACCTGAATGGCTCAGTGGGTTAAGTGTTCGGCTGAGGTCCTGATCTCAGGCTCATGGGTTTGAGCCCCTCTTGGGGCTCTGTATTGACAGCTCAGACCCTGGAACCTGCTTCAGATTCTGTCTTCCTCTCTGCGCCTCCCCTGCTCTCACACACTCTCAAAGGTGAATAAACACGAAGGAAGGAAAGAAAGAAAGAAAGAAAGAAAGAAAGAAAGAAAGAAAGAAAGAAAGAAAGAAAAAGAAAGAAAGGTGTAGGGGAATGTAGAAGAGGAAGACAGGCACTGACCTCACTAAGCCCACACAGCTGCCCAAGAGTCTAGACAAGGGCTAGGAGAGTAGGATCAGACTCCAGGACCAGAGGTTCCCAACGGGAGTGGGCTTCGGGAAGGCTTTCTGGAGGAGGTGACCCCCTAGCTACACAATAGATTAGGATTCGGGGAGAATGGGAAAAGCATTCCAGGAAGGGGAGTGTCAGCAGAGGTATGAAGATGAGATCCAGAGGAATGGTCCAGAGGCCACCAGGAGTTTCTGACCCTGAAGGTAAAACGAAAGCAGACCTTACCTCTGGAGATGCAGGTGGATGTGGCCCTGAGGGCAGCCTTCAGCCAGGGCTGGCAGATGCCAAGGTGGGTTGCAGACTCTGGACTAGAGGAGGCGGAGTATAGGGGCAGCAGTGAAGCTATAGCCACAGATGAGCAGGGACTGCAGACAGGTTGGTGCTGGCTGGAAACCTGGGAAGGACCCAAGTTCCCCACTCCACATGAATGATGCATGAGGAAGAGCGAGCCCAAGAGATGGTGCGGAAAAATGAGGCTACCCACATCACAAGGACTTTGGAGAAAGAGCAGGTTTGGGGGTAAGAGTAGGCTCACTTTGGCCCCAGGCAGGGTAAGGAAACTGCACATGTTCAGCTAGGGACCTTTCAGCTTAGAGGTAAAGTCATGGACATATCATGCATTTCAGCCAGAGGTGATACACTGAACTAGCACATGTGTTATGAAAGGAGAGTGAGTTGAGGACAGAGTACGAGGCACATTGATGTTCCAGGGGACACTCAGAAAGCAGGAACCCATAGAGGAGACAGGGGAAGAGTAATCTCAAAGGCCCAGGTATGAGGGTGGCCCCAGACGGGACAGGAGGCAAAGCCCCTGGATCTGCAACAGGAAGACCTTTGGTGTGTTCGCAGGAGCCCTTCCCTTGGAGTGGCAGAAGCCAGCTTCAGTGACAGGTGTGAAAGCAGAGGAAGATAGGGGATGACAGGAAGATGGCAAGGATGGGTCTGGCATCCAAAATATTGGAGAGATGGGACCATAGCTTGAGAAGAGACTGAAGACAGCACCTTCAGGATGGAGGGAGAAGCTGGAGAGAATTAGAACGAGTGAAGGAGAGGAGTCCAGGAGCAAAGTGGGGTGCTGGCCAGGACTGAGAAGAGAGGACATTCCCCAGTCTTCCCGGAGCTAGAGTGACCATCATCTCAAAATGTACTCAGATCAGGGACTCCTGGGTGGCTCAGTTGCTTAAGTGTCCAACCCTTAATTTTGGCTTAGGTCATGATCTCGCAGTTAGGGTTTGTCAGATTGAGCCCTGTGTGGGGCTTTGTGCTGACAATTGGGGCCTGCTTGGGATCTTCTCTCCTCGCTGCCCTTTCCACACACATGTGCTCTTTCCCTCTCAAAATAGTAAACATTAATATATTTGTGTTAATATATTACATTACATTTATATTTATATCTTGGGGACCCTGGGTGGCTCAGTCGGTTAAGCATCCGACTTTGGCTCAGGTCATGATCTCAGTTTGTGAGTTAGAGCCCTGAATCTGGCTCTCTGCTCTCAGCACAGAGCCTGCTTCAGATCATCTGTCCCTCTCTCTCTCTGCCCCTCCCCTACTTGCGTGTACGTGCACTTGGTCTCTCTCCTTCTCTCTCTCTATCTCTCTCTCTCAAAAATAAACAAACAGTGGGGCGCCTGGGTGGCTCAGTCGTATAAACGCCAAAACTCTTGATTTTGGTTCAAGTCATGATCTCATAGTTCCTGGGTTCAAGAGCAGAGCCTGCTTGGGAATCTCTGTCTCTTTCTCTCTCTGCCCCTCCACCCCCAAAGTAAATAAACTTAAAATAATAAACATTAGGGGCTCCTGGGTGGCTCAGTTGATTAAGTGTCCGACTTCAGTTCAGGTCATGATCTCACAGTTTGTGGGTTCCAGCCCCACGTCGGTCTCTGTGCTGACAGCCAGCTCAGAGCCTGGAGCCTGCTTCAGATTCTGTGTGTGTGTCTCTCTCTCTGACCCTCCCCTGCTCACGCTGTGTCGCTCTCCCTCCTTCTCTCTCAGAAATAAATAAAACATTAAAAAAATTTTTTTAAAAATAAACATCAGCAGTGGCTGGGTGGCTCAGTCTGTTAAGTTTCTGACTTCAGCTCAGGTCATGATCTTGTGGTCGGTGGTTCCAGCCCCATGTCGGGCTCTTTACTGACAGCTCAGAGCCTGGAGCCTGCTTCAGATTCTGTGTCTCCCTCTCTGCGCTTCTGTCGCTCTCTGTCTCTGTCTCTCAAAATAAAATAAAGACATAAAATTTTTTTAATTTAAAAAAACATTAAAAAAACTAAAAATATTATGTATACATATATATATATGGGCATATATATGTACATACCCAGATCAAGTGAGCAGATCCCCTACTGGAATATTCTAGAGGAAGGATGTGGCAAGATAAGAAGAAGCCCAAGAAGCTGTGATGTGCAGGATGTGTTTGCTTTATAGGTGATCCTCAATTCCCTGAGGGTACAAACTTCACCTCCTTTATGGCTATATTCCCAGAACTAAAACAGGGCTAGCACTCAATAGGTTCTAAGTAAATAAAAGTGGAGGGAATTGGAGAGAAATAAGCAGCTGAGAGACTGGTTAAAAACAATGGAAGACTTTGCAAGTTTCGACCCAATGGAAGATCTCAAAGGAAAAGCCAAACACCCTTGTCTGCTACACAATCTGATCACAGACATCCTAAACAAACAACAATTGAGGAAACATTCACAACAAACTTGAGAGTGAATACTATATAAAAAATTCATACAAAATAATAACAAAACATATCAACTTTGGTTGGTTGGTTAAGCGTTCCACTTTGGTTCAGGTCATGATCTCGTGGTTCATGAGTTGGAGCCCCACATCGGGCTCTCTGCTGACAGTGTGGAGCCTGCTTGGGATTCCTTCTTTCTCCCTCTTTCTGCCCCTTCCACACTCTTTCTATCTCTCTGTCAAAATAAATAAATAAAAGTTAAAAATAAAAGATATTAGGAATTTCCAGTTAAGTGGAAATGGATGTGAATAGAAAATACTCAAAAGAGGATAAACAAATCATTTAATACCAGAGAGAATCATCAACATTAGTGAAAGAAAACCCCCCCACAATATTTCAATAAATATACCAGTGAATGTTTTTGCAACACATATGATAGACAAAAGATTATTATGCAGAATATATAAGGACCTTCTAACGATTGAGAATGAGAAAGTCAACCAGGCAGAAAAATGGTAAAAGATATTTACTAGAAACTCACGGATAAAGAAGTCCCAGTGGCTATAAACAAAGGAAGTCAAGTTCAATTTCATAAATAATCAGGAAGTGCAAACAATACACCACATTTTCATATACTGTTAATGAAAAATTATTCTGACAATTGTTAAAACAGTAAGGAAGACTATTCAGGAAGACTATTGCAATAGGGGTATGTCAATAGAGAAAGAGAGAGATCAGGCTCACCCCTGAATACAGCAAAGGGAGTTGGGGATTTATAGCTAAAAAGCAGCCTGAGGGAACCAGTAGATGTAGATTACTAAAATTAGACATCAGGGTAGGGTAGGGAGATTCTTGCTAAACTGGCCTACCAGGGTTATCAGAGCTGGAGGATGAACTTGACTAGATATCAAAAGGGGGGGGGGGCTGCTCCCTAAACTGATTGAGTTGAATTCTTTGCTAAGGCTGAGCTAGACAGCCCAAAGGGGACTGAGGTTGAGGCCTGGTTGAGAAGAGGGCTCAGAGAAGCCTGACAAAAGTTTGGTTAAGGAGAGAGTCTCTTTGTCAACATCAGCATGGCAAATATAAAATAAAATGAGATCCAGTGTTGGTTGGTTAGGGTGAGAATATACATACATTGCTGATGAGAATGTAAATCAGAATGGCAAAATTGGAACATACAGTGGTTTTATTTATTTATTTTTAATTTTTATTTATTTCTGAGAGAAAGAGAGAGAGAGAGAGAGACAAAGTGTGAGCAGGGGAGGGGCAGAGAGAGGGAGACACAGAATCCAAAGCAAATTCTAGGTTCTGAGCTGTCAGCACAGAGACTGACGTGGACCTGAACCCACGAACTGCGAGATCATAACCTCAGCCAAAGTCAAATGCTTAACCAACTGAGCCACCCAGGTGCCCCCATACAGTGGTTTTAAAATATATCTGCAAATTCTTTGACTCTCATGGCTTCAAAAGGTAAAGGCCAATCTTCCTCTCATTAACTGTGGGCTGTACTTAGTGACTGTGACTTCTAAGAAATAGCAGGAGGCAGAAAAAAAAGCCTGTGCTTTTCAAGGCCAGATCATATAAGGTGTTGTAGCTTCCGTCTTGCTCAGCCTGCAGGAAGTGAGCCACCATGTCCTGAAGACACTCAAGCAGCCCTAAGAAGAGGCCTCCGCGGAGCTAAGAGCTCTGTCAAAGCCAACCAGTGGCTTACCAGATATGAGTGAGCTGTATCGGAGACGGATCCTCCAGTCTCTGCCAGACTATAGCCTTCTGAAGTCCCACATCTACCTGGAACCTCAAGACAGACTGATCCAGGACCTGGCTAACCCTCCCCAGAATTCCTGACCCATAAAAACTGTAAAAGATAGTAGGGTGACTGGGTGGCTCAGTCAGCTAACTGTCTGACTTTGGTTCATGTAGTGATCTCACAGTTCATGGGTTCAAGCCCCACATCGGCCTCTGTGCTGACAGCTTAGAGCCTGGAGCCTGCTTTGGATTCTGAATCTCCCTCTCTCTCTGCCCCTCCCCACTTGTGCTCCATCTTTCTCTCAAAAATAAATAAACGTTAAAAAAGTTTTGAGAAGGGGCGCCTGGGTGGCTTAGTCAGTTAAGCGTCCGACTTTTGCTTGGGTCATGATCTCGCGGTTCGTGGGTTCGAGCCCCGCGTCGGGCTCTGTGCTGACTGCCAGCTCAGAGCCTGGAGCCTGTTTCAGTCTGTGACTCCCTCTCTCTCTGACCCTCCCCTGCTCACGCTGTCTCTCTCTCTCTCCTAGAAATAAATAAAAAATATTAAAAAAAAAAGTTTTGAGAAAACTGTGAAAGATAGTAAATGTTTATCACTGCTGTCATAAGCTGCTTGAGTGTGGAGTTATTTTTTATGCAGTAGAATTAGATAATTAATACCCTAAAATTATTTATTTATTATTTATTTATTACCATTTAAATAAAATCTAAAGTGGCTCTCTGCAAGCTAATGATTCCATCTCTGGGTGTCTGTATTGGAGAAATATCTCCAGAGGGAGATAAGATAGCATAGCAGAGGATGCTTTCAATTATGAAAAAGCCAAAGCAAAGTGAATGCCCATCAATAAACTATGGTGCGTTGGCACTGTGGAATGACCTATAGCTGGTGATCTAGGAGTGATAATGTAACAGTAACTTTTAGTAAGTGACAAGGACAGATGGTGAAAAGATTCACATCCTACCATTTATGCAGAAAACAACCAGAGCTTTGAGAACTAAAGCCATCCTAAACGTTAGCTCCTAGTCTCCATCAAGATGACTTCTTATTATGTCACACTGGGTGAACAGGACTTTACCCAGAAAGAAGAAGTTGCAAATAACTGTATTGTTTCTTTCAGGAACTTCCTGAGTATCCATTTATCTGAACAATTGGCTACTCAACCAGCCCTAGCCACCACCAGAAGGTATAGTCCCATGTGAGAACAACAGATAGCTCAAGGTGCAGCAGAGAGCTCAAGACAGGGTGCCTTCAAGCCTGTTTACTCCTCAAGGCTGTTTCCAAACACTCCTTTAGCTGTGCTCATCACTCCGGAACTATTATATATCAGGAGTTCTGCCCAATTCTTCTCTGGCTCCAACATTGAAAGACCTGCCCCCACCAAGTCTTATAAATACAGTTGACCTTGAAACAACTTGGATTGGAACTGCATGAGTCCACTTACACATGGACTTTTTACAGTAGAGTACTGTAAATGTCTTTTCCTTTATGCTTTTCTTTTTTTAATAAATAATTAGGGGTGCCTGGGTGGCTCAGTCAGTTAAGCATCCAACTCAGCTTAGGTCATGATCTCACGGTTCGTGCGTTCGAGCCCCATGTCAGGCTCTGTGCTGACAGCTAGCTCAGAGCCTGGAGCCTGCTTCACGTTCTGTGTCTCCCTCTCTCTCTGACTCTCCCCTGCTCATGCTGTCTCTCTCTCTCTCTCAGAAATAAATAAAATATTTAAAAATAAATAAATAAACATAATTAAAAAAATCTTAACTAATTAATTAATTATATTATTTATTTAAGTAGATTCCATGTCCAATGTAGGGCTTGAACTCATGACACATGGTCTACTAACTGAGCCAGCCACACGCCCCCTCTTACGATTTTCTTAGTAACAGTTTCTTTTTCTCTAGTCAATTTTGTTGTAAAAACGCAGCATATAATAAGTATACAAAATGGGTGTTAATTGGCCATGTTATCAGTAAGAGTCCCAGTCAATAGTAGGCTATTAGCAGTTAAGTTTGGAGGGACTCCGAAATTATTTGCGGATTTTCAACTGTGCAGGATTTGGCAACTCTAACCTCTGAGTAGTTCAAGGGTCCGCTGTATAAACATCCTGCCTTTGACCTCTTCCACCCACACAATTCCATTCTCTCTCACACAGAATCAACAATGATTTCTTAATATCACCAAGTAGTCAAGGGATCATATTTCCCTGTTATCATATACATGTTCTTCTTTGTTGCTTTTTGAAGTTTATTTGAATCAAACGAGGACCTCACACTTCATATTGTTGGGATACTTTGAAAGTCTCTTTTAATCTTTGAGTTCCCTTTCATGTTGTATTTGTCTTCTTGTTGAAGAAACCAGGTCCTTTGATCTGTACTTTCACCCAGACTGAATAATGTGACAGCCACTGGTGGGCATGCAAAGTGCCTTTTTCTTGGGGAAAAAGGTCAAAAATTGTAAAGATTATGTGATAGGCACTCCAGGAAAATTTCATACTTCATGGGGTACTGTGCATTGTGTAGAATATACCCTTCTCATCTATTGGATTCTAGTCTTTCCTTACCCTAGCTGATTTACAACTCTGTCCAATGTAGATAATAGCAATGCAAAATAATTCTTGTCCATAGACACGCAAATCATGCCAGGTGGAGATTCAAATGATTTTTCTCCCCCACTGTCTGAGAAGCCAGTTTTATCTCATTTACATATTCATTGTAATATTCCCAAATACTAAAAATCTGGTAAGATATTACCAGCTTGTTTGCGCGCTTGCTTTCTCTCTCTCTTTCTTTTCTTTCTTTTTAAGCAGGCACCATACCCAACCATATGGGGCTTGAACTCAGGACCCTGAGATCAAAAGCTGCATGCCTGGGGCGCTTAGGTGGCTCAGTCCGTTGAGCATCCGACTTTGGCTCAGGTCATGACCCCATGGTTTGTGGATTCAAGCCCTGCATAGGGCTCTCTACCTTCATCCAAGAGCCCACTTCAGATCCTCTGTCTCCTTCTCTCCATGCTCCCTCTCTCTTTCTCTCAAAAGGAAATAAACATTAAAAAAAAAAAAAAAAAAAAGACTTTCATGCTCTACCACCTGAGCCCGTCAGGTGCCTCTAACAGTTTTCTCTTCAAAGAGTTAATATCTACTGGAAAGCTATGATTTTATCTATTTAAAAAAAATTATCCTTTAATATGTATAATGCATGAATTTATATCAAATGTAAGAGCTTTCAAATGTATGTCACCAGGACCCAGGACTCATGTCTAGGCTGAGGAAATCTTCTGAAACACTAACAGATCTGTGCACAAAGATGTTTGTCACACCTTGTCTGTAATAGGAAATCAAACATCCACAATCTAAAGGTCCAAGAACAGGGGAATGACTAAGATGTGACAGGTTTCATAGGTTGGTATATGACACTATTATTAAAATCGTATTTCACACTAGTTACAGTTGGTTGTATATATTTACCCATGATGTAGTTTTATAATCTAAATTATAATTAAAATTCCAGTTGCTAAAGGCTTGTTAATCCTTGGGAGATGCTTATACTACGATGTTAGATTTACAGACAGGATCAAATGGCATCTACACCATGATTTGCTGTATTTTTTAAATAGAGGGAGAGAGAAAGAGAGAAAAAGGAAAGTTTATCTAAAAATAAAAAATGGCTGCCTCTGAATGATGGGATTTATGTTTGGTCCTTTCTAAAATTTCCATGTATTGTTTTTAGAAGAAATAATCACTGCCACTGTCCCCCACCCCCATCCATACACGAAGAGGTGATTGGAGGCTCCAGGCTAAACACAGTAGAGGGGTTACATTGATCAGGTGCTAAGATGGAAAGAGGGGCAGCTGAGCAACTTCCATGGACTGAACACCAAAGCAAGGCAGGGAATCAGACAGGTCCTCACAAGAAGCTGAAGGGAGACAGAGACAAATGCTCAAAGAGCATGTGCAAGGCTCCCTACAGGGAAGGTTCATCTGCCCCAGAAGCTTCCAGCTCTGGGCTCCTGCAGGACCTAAAATCATATTCATAAAGTGTGTGGCTAGTGACAGGATTCAGCAATGGCAGGGTAGCCTGCAGGAACCGGGAAGACAGAGACTTACCTAACTTTAAGTGGTGTGGCATCCACGTCAAGCCTGGGAATGGCTTCAACTTCCTTCATCATTTCCTTCTCAGGGTCTAAATCACCCATTTTCACACTGAGGTCCACAGGGGGTCTGCAGGTGCTGAGAGAGTGCAAGTCCATTTCAAGATCCACCTTCCCATAGACTTCCTGTCTCCCACAGGCTAGGGAGTCCGTGCTTGTCTCTACCTCCTTACCTTCCCTGGCCACCCATGCAGATTCTAACCAAAGACCATTGCCCCAGGAGTTACTACCATCTCTGGGCTGCAAAAGGACCAGTAGAAATAGAGCTCTGGAGCAAACAGCAAAAGGGGTAGCACTTAATTTTATCCCAATGACAAACTCTTGACAAGCTCCCGGCCTTTGTCTGTCTGTGAAACTGTGTGTCTGTTGCTCTATCAGCCTTCCCAAAGCAGAGTGCAGAATGGGGGAGAAATGTCCTGAGGAATCTATTCACATGCTCATTTTGTTTAAACATGATAGGAAGTCCACTCTTTTCTTCCAGAAGCCCCAGGGCGTCTCTGTTTACCCAAGGGTTTGACAATGAGAACTGGTTTTACCAATGAGGTTATGAGTCCAATGTTTTCCATAAATTGATGAATGGAATGTGCAGGGCCAAGGACATAAAGAACAAATGCAGGGGTGCTTGAGGCACCCGAGTGGCTCAGTCCGTTGAGCATCCCATTCTTGATTTTGGCTTAGGTCTTAATCTCACAGTACACTCTGCGCTGACAGTGTGGAGCTTACTTGGGATTCATTCTCTCCCCCTTTCTCTCTACCCCTACCCTGCTCGCTCGCTCTCAAAATAAATAAATAAAACTTGAAAAAATGCAGTGTTGCCTGGGTGGCTCAGTCAGTTAAATATCCATCTTTCTCTCTTTTTAAAAATTTTAATGTGTATTTATTTTTGAGAGAGAGAGACAGAAAGACAGAGCATGAGCACGGGGCAGAGAGAGAGAGACATACACACAGAATCCAAAGCAGGCTGCAGGCTGTGAGCTGTCAGCATGCGGGGCTCAAACTTGTGAACTGTGAGATCATCAGCTGAGCTGAAGTTGGATGCTTAGCTGATTGAGCTACCCAGGTACTCCAAGTAAAACTCTTGTTCTCAGCTCAGGTCTTGATCTTGGGGTCATGAGTTCAAGCCCCATGTTGGATTCTGCACTGGGCATGAAACCTACTTTAAAAAAAAATGCATTTGGAGCCCATATACAATGTAGGATACACTACAGTCACACCTTTCCAATGATGTTCAGGAAAATATTTAGATGTCAACTTAAAAATATGCAAGAGTGAAGGGCGCCTGGGTGGCTCAGTCGGTTAAGTGTCTGACTTTGGCTCAGGTCATGATATTGCGGTTCATGGGTTCAAGCCCCGCATTGGGTTCTGTGCTAGCAGCTCAGAGCCTGGAGCCTGTTTCAGATTGTGTCTTCCTCTCTCTCTGCCCCTACCCCACTCATATTTTGTCTCTCTCTATCTCAAAAATAAATAAAAACTATAACAAATTTTTTAAAAATATGCAAGAGTGGGATACCTGGCTGGCTCAGTCGGTAGAGCATATGACCCTTGATTTCAGGGTCATAAGTCAAGCCCTATGTTGTGTATGAAGCCTACTTAAAAAAAAATTAAAATGTGCAAGAGAGTGACGAAGGTTGTCCAACCTCATGAATAATACTAAAAAACACTAAATTATACACTTTAAAAGGGTGAGTTATATGGTATGTGAATTACATCTCTATTTTAAAAAATGTTTATTTTTGAGAGAGGGAGAGAGTGAGAGCGAGTGCACAGTGGGAGAGGGGCAGAGAGAGAGAGGGAGGGAGACAGAATCCTAAGCAGGCTCCAGGCTCTAAGCTGTCAGCACAGAGTCTGACGCAGGGCCCACACCCACAAACTGTGAGATTATGACCGTGCCAAAGTCGGACGCTTAACGGACTGAGCCACCCAGGCGCTCCAAATTATATCTCAATTAAAAAAAATGTGCAAGAGGAACACAAATGTGCAAGAGGTATATAGATAGAGTGATCAACTATGCCAGTTGGCCTGGATTCAGGGAGTTGCAGGGATGCAGGAATCTCAGAGCTAAAGCACACAGAGTACTAGAGAAACCAGAACAAGTTGATCATCCTAAATACAGAGTTTTAAAAAATTATTTTCAGGCGAATGGGCAAAAAAGTTTGAAGATGTGCAAAGCTTTCCTGCCGACTCAAGACCTGAAACCCTGTGGGCAAGAGGGATCCTTCTCGGGAACCTGGTCACATTTTACTCTCCCAATTTCCACCCCACCCCAAGCTCCTGCCTGGGATATGGAGACAGGGGGTGTACACAGTCTAGCCTGGGGCTGGCACTCAATCGGAATTGAGGCTTGTGTTGGCGATTGTCCATTTGGCACTTGTGGACCATTTGGGCTCAGGATTATTGCCACCTACCCTTCCTTCCCTTTGGCACAGACAAGGGCCACACAGATCCTATCCAGCAGAACTTTTATCCATCTAAAAGTATCCTCAGGCCCTGTCACCCCCTTGCATCCTACTTCCAGCTCACTTGCCTCCACCCAACAAGTCAGTGTGCTATCTGGCCTGTGTGCTATCCTGGTCCGGGGAGGATCTGGGCTGTGTTCTCCATGACCAGGACGTGGCTCTTGGGCCAAGCAAGATTGCCCATATCTAAAATTTAATAAATGTGGTTTAGTTTAGCCTCCTTACATCTCCACCCCTTACAAAATACAGTGTGATATGAGATTCCGAAAGTCTAACAAAGAGAAGCAGTAGCGTAATTCTATCTGGTCACGCTTTGCACGTGGCGCTGTAAGGCAGTGGCAGGAAAGCAGAACCTGGATCATGCCGGCACAGTACTCGGTTCACAGTAAGCGCTAATAAAGATTTGACAAATAAACAATCTTTTCATAGCATCTCCTGTAGACTGCTACCAGCTCTGCCTCAGGGTGCTGATCTTGTTGATTTGGTGAGACTAGCACGCAGTAGGATCGCAAGAAAGGCAGGTGGACCTGCTTTTGGGCTCAGCTACGTGGACCAGCTAAGGGGAGTATCAGGAGGACTATGCAGCCATGGCTCCCGCACACCCACTCTCCTCAGCCCAGAGCACGTGGGATCACCGTCCCGCGCGACATCCGCGCTGGGAGAGGGACCACTGATTTGGGGTACGCGGGAGAGGAAGGGCGCCGAGAAGTTGCCCGGCGCGGTCTGGAAACTCCATCTCCCACAGGTCCCCGCGCGCGACTCCATTTCCCACAATTCCCGTTCGGCTTCCGGCGCGGCGGAGGCGCCTCCGACGGCTTCCGGGTTTGGGCCTGGCGCAGCGGTAGAGGCGGCGGAGGCGGCAGAGCGGGACGCGGGAGGTGGGAGCGGAGGGACCGGCATGGACGTTTCAGGGCAGGAGACCGATTGGCGGAGCACCGCCTTCCGGCAGAAGTTGGTCAGTCAAATGTGAGTAGGGGCCGGTCTAGAGGGCGAGATCCCTGGACCTTTCCCCTTCAGACCTCCCGCGCCCGGAGGGCGAGGCCGGGCCGGACCCGCGGGAGACCTAGGGCGACCGGACCCGCGGGGGCCTGGGGGTGCCGGGAGGCCGAAGGCGCCAGGGACTCGCGTGAGTTACGGGGCGCTACCGAGCGCTGTCCCTTCCGTTCTTGGCTCATACGGATTGTTCGTTAGCTTTCCTGGGGCCGAACTCTGCAAACCAGCGAGCCTTAGTTTATGAGTCATCGTCCTGAGCTTTCTCATTCGTCATTTGTGTGCTTTGGTTGCAGACTTTCCCCTGCTTTGAATCACACTGAATTCGAAAAAGGAAAGGGGCAGCCCGTGGCGGCTTTAGCAGATCTGGGTGTTTTGTGATTCCTCTTTAAGAAAAGCGCATCAAAATGAGGGAAAGAAATTGGAGCAGGGTGGATGGAAGATGAGGTAGGGAAGCTAGATGCTTGGGGCTGAGGGCGGTGGGGGATGGAGAAGCTACGGGAAACCTGCCTCCCCCGCCCCCAGTGTGGATATCTCGAGGAGTGGCAGGAAGAGGCTGTCAGGAAGCGACCTTCGGTTGGGAGGACGGAATGAAGAGCTGGAATACCTCGTCCCTACAGTTTCACTGCTGAACCCTTCTCTGCTGGGGCTGCCAGTGCGCCCTAGGCTTTACCACCGGCTACTTATTTCATTTAGCAGTCTTTTATTGAGCTTACTGGTGTGGTGATAGCCACAAATTTGCCTGAGACAGCCCCTGCCCCCAGGGAACGGACTACCACAAAGGAGTAGTTACAGTGCAGTCTTTCCTTTGGAAAGTATTATCCGTTTGCTTGAGCAGACCAAGAGTAGTCTGTGGAGTAGGTGAGAATAAAATTGAGCACTAAAAAGACTAGTAGGAGTGTGAAAGGCCACCATTCCAGGCTGAGTAGTGGAGAAGTGTGAATGCTCGCTGCATGGAAGACATTGCTGCAGGCTGAGTTCTGGGGTTTCAGGAGTAAGGAGGTTCAGGAGATGGTAAAGGAATGAGGGTGAGCAGGTGCTGACATGTTAGTGGTGGGAGTGCTGTGCCAAGGAGTTGAGCCTGTATTTGGCATGTGGCCTGCTTTGAGGGAGTAAAATGCCAGAGTTGGGAAGATTCCCTTAGTCCCTGGAGATGGATCAAGAACAGAGGAGAGAGAGAGAGAGAGAGAGAGGCCAGTTAGGCTGTTATGAGTTTTGAACTCTTGGGGTTTGGGGATCTGTCATTTTTCATCCCTGTATTCTTACTGCTAGATCACTGCCTGTCACATTGCGTCATAAAATGGTTGTGGAATGACCTGGTTGGCAGGAGATTATAAAGGTCTGCAGTAGACAGTGGTGGAAACTGAAGGAGGAAGACCATTCCAGAGAAAGGGGAGAGCAAGCAGAGACAGTCCTTGATGACTAATTGGATGGAGGGGGTGGAGTGCAGCAGCGTGGAAGGAAGGAAGTGGGATGGAATGTTGGGAAGCCTCTTAGTACAGTGGAAGGCGTAGAGACTGTAGAGTTAGTGGCTGGGCACTGCCATGGAATAGTCTGGGGACAATTCTGCAGATATTGCAGAATCCATGAACAGTGTGTTTTTTGTTTTTTGGGTATTTTTTTTTTTTGATGCCCTGGAATTGTCTATAGATGAAATCTTGATGGATGGTCCACTTCAGAGCTCCTGCAAGAAAAGCCCCCAGGGCAGTGATTTCTCTTTGGGGAGATCAAAGAACCAGAATGAGTTGCCATCAAAGGAAATTGGGGAGGGTCGGGGAGAGTAACAGGTCAAGGAGGGCAATTGAAGAGTCTTTGGGTGTCAAGGACTGACTGTATACTTCATAATTCAACTTCCTTCTGCTTCTAGGGAAGCTGGATTTTTTTTTTTTTTTTTTTTTTTTGCCAGATAGCTGCTTGTGCATTAGTTTTTCTCTTGTTGCCGTAACAAAATACCACAAATATAGTGACTTAAAACAACACAAATTGATCACCTGGCAGTTTCCGTAGATCCAAGGTCTAGGCGGTCTCAGCTGAGTCTTCAGAGCTGAAATCAAGACATTGGCTAGGTGTACATTTTTTCCCCAGAGGCTCTGCAGTAGAATTTGCTTTCAGGCTCATTCAGATTGTTGGTCAGATTCAGTCTATGCAGTTGTAGGACTGAGGTGTTCTTGTACCCTACTATTTATTATCCAGTGGTCAGTCTTTGTTCCTGAAAGGGGCCTGTATTCAGTCTCACACTTTCTATGTTGGCCCCCTTCATAAGGTGTGGGTTTTTCTACTGCATATTTCTGACTTCAGCCAAGAAAATTCTCTAATAAAGACTCAGATTAGATTGGGTCCTCTCATAATCCAGGATGATGTTCCTATTTTAAAGTGTATAACTTTAATTATCTCTGTAAATATAACGTAGCGTGTTCATGGGTTCCCCTGGACATCTTTGGGGAGCCCTTCTGCTACGACTGCTAGGATGAGCAGTTTCAGAGGTTGTCTGCCTAACATGATGCGGTGTTCTCAGTTCGCAGATTTGTCTGTTTTATCTCCATGGTTCACTTTGAAAATCATGATTCTTGGGGCCTTGATTTGTTGTGTTCCCAGGGTTAATTCTAACTTCCTCTGGTGTTTATGCTGTTGGTTGAAGGTGGGTATCTTGGGAAATGTTTTGAACCCAAGTAGTTTATAGATGAGCAGGAGAGTAAAGAAAGCATAGTGAACACGGGAGTTGCAGCAGAGGGAGAAGCAGCTGATAGCTGGTTCGCTGTCTCCGCCTTGCTCTTAAGTATCTACCAAGAGAACAATGGTTCAGATCACACACCCAGTAATCTGGTCTCTTGGCCATCATGAGAACAAGCAGTTTTGACTTGGGGCTGGTTAGGAGAGCCCTTGCAGGGACTCTCTGGTATAGCCTCCTCTTAGCCCTCTACCGCCTCTACCTCATCCGGGCCCATCCCGGACTGCTTGCTGCCTCCCCTTGCTCTCTGCTGCCCTGCTGAAAACCTGTCTGTGACTTTTAGCATTAGAATAAGACTCCAGATGGCCCAGACTCCCAGCCCCTCACCGTGGCCTGGCCTGGCCACCTCTTCTCACCACGCCCCTCTTTCCCCCCAGCTTGCTCCATTCTTTCTGGTCTTTTCAGCTTCTTGAACATTCCAAGTTGTGTTTTTTTTTCTTCTCTTTTTAAACAAGTTATTACCAAGCATTTAGGATATTCGACAATGGGTAGACTTCCCCCCGCACTTATGACCAGTTTCTCTTCCTTTCCTTTAGATGTCTGCTTAAATACCAAATACTCTAGGTTCTTTCCTGCTTACTGTGCCTAAAGTGGGTGACCCCTCTGGTATGTTGGCTCTCAGTCCCTTGTAGTTTCCCCTGGAACCCCAGTCCTATGAAACATGGCACCTGGCATGTAAAACACTTGTTGAAATGTGCAAGAGTGTTTTCCTCAAGGCTGTGTGTGCCACCCTTTCCTACTACAGTGGTCTTCTTTACCTGTGCAGGTGTGCATTGTGAAGCTCTGGAAATCCCACTTTCTCTATTTGTTAGCCGCGTGACTGTGGGCAGGATACTTAATGTTTCTGGATCATCACTTTTACCTATAAAATAGCTGGAGTCCAGTCTGCCTCACAGGGAAGGTGAAGGGAAAATAAAAAGACCTCCACCTGAGCCCTAGAAGATGCCTCCTCCTTAGGCTCTTGCAGGAATAGGAGCCCTGGAAGGTGAAGGTGAAACCCCCAAGCCTGGTTATGGGAGTTGATGACACTTACAGGAGCTCGTGGGGAGGGTAGTTGTGATGTTATTGGTGAGTTTGGATCATCTCTTCATTGAACATCCTCTGTCCCCACAGCACTCCAGGAGAAGTTCTCAAGCTGGCCTTTGTGGGCCTTGGGCGTTTCCAGGGGAATTGTTGGGTTAGCGTTGACCTTATGTCTGGTCTGTAGGATCCCAGAAAACAAGTATGTATCTATAGTTGCTGGCACTGTGCCTGGCATGGAGTGGGTAAGCAGTGAATGAATGAAACGACTTCGTCAGTCACTTCTTCCAGTTCTTTTAAAATTTTCTGCCATCTTATTGAGACTTTTTATGCCTCCCACCTCTCAGTACAGCATATTGCACATATAGTTGTGAAATAAATAAATGTCTGTTGGGTTGAACAGATTGCAGAGGGGAGGAGACCCTGAGGGGTGGGGGAAGGGCAGCGTGTATCAGGGCTCTACTCAAGTGCCAGGAGGACATTAGGGAACATGGAGCAGACTCAGACAGGTCGGTCCCCGAAGGAGATTTGAGCTCCAGGTTGGGACCTAGGAGATGGAGAGCTTTCTGCTTGGACCATAAGGAGAAAGTTGAGTGCTATTTAGCCAGAAACATATTTTTAAAAAGCAGAAAAACCAAAAAGCATAAGGAACAAAGAACAACTGAATAGCAACTTCTGAGGGCATGGAGAGGCCTTAGGAAGAAGGATGGGGAGTGCCCTGAAACTTGCATGTCTGGATTCTGCCTGTGGGTTATGTTTTATCCTCCAAGCAGAAGTGAGTAAGTCTTGGGTGACCCTTTTCTGTGGCTTATCACATTCAGACTTCCTAACAGCCCTGTGCCCTCCTGGTGCACTTCTGGCCTTTGTTTTCCAGTGGGGAGGTTGCTGAGCCCTGCTGCTTTCTTCATAGCCTGGTTGTATGTCGACAACTGGGTTGGCTTTCAGGCTTCTGTGTATAAGCCACCACTAAAATGTTCATTCCCTGAGACCAGGGGCCTGTCTGTCTGACCACCTCAAGCCTTGCTGCCCCTGACATCAATCAGGAAGTGATTGTGGAGCTGTTGACTTCAAGAGTCCTGACCCTTGGCCCTCCTGCTTCTAGATCAGGAGTGGCAGTGACCTGAGGGGATGTGAGCCCTCATCTGCTCAGGGGTCCAGGACTTCCTCAACAGCAGCAACACAGCAGCTGACATGAACCCCCGCTGCGGGAGGTGCCCTGTGTTAGCCCACTGACTTCATGCTTGCGCAGTCATTCAATGCCTTGTTACTCCCATTTTTAAGATGACGAAACTGAGATGTAGAGAAGTCACTGCTGCTCGTAGTTACGCTCTGCATATTATAAAATTTGCAGAAGCGTAGCAGGACAGGAGAGGCAAACTGCCTTATGATCTTTGAAAGAGAGGTCGTGCCTTTATTGGGGATAGAGGGGAGATGGCAGCTGGAAGCTAACCCAAGCCGAGTGCCAGTGGGCATCCGTTTCAGCAACTCGCCGTGAGTCAGTGGGGCCCAAACAGTGGCAGAAGGGCCAGCCTCTGATTGAAAGCCTCTGATGATCTTTGGCCTTCACACAGCCTGTAGCCAGCCTCCCAGCCTCACCAGCTTCCTTTTGTAAGAAATCCTACCCATGTGCCACACCTGAAGCCCTTAACATCCATTCTGACCAGAAGTCTACCAACTCTTAACGCCATTTGTACAAGGTGGGTGGTTAGCCCAGGCTCTGTGTTTGGCATTCCCCAGCGGTCACATGATCATGCCACAGTCATGCAGGGCAATGGAGTACCCTTTAAAGCATTCCTCAAGGCAGTAATGTTGGTTCCATACCAGAAGGCACATTTTTAAAGGAATTCTAATGAATTTTTAAAAATTCAAAATGGAAAGTTTAAATCCTGAAACTAAGTAGTATAAAGGCCTTATATCCATATATCTGCATTCAGCTTCAAGCTGTCAGTTCTTACTTCTGGACTCCACCTTCTGCCAACTAGGTTGATGCCTGGAATGTTTGAGTGCGTGTCCGTCCCCCGGCCTATGGGTTCAACTCTGAGCCTGACTCCCTCCTCCAGGGTCTGTAGCCCACTGTACTGGGCTGCCTGTGGATCTTCAGATGAGCCCAGCTCTTTCTTGCCCTGGGTGTTGTGCATCCGGTTTGTTCCCCTGCCTGAGAGACCCATCCCTCCCATGGATGAGCAGCATAGTCTCATTCTACTCACCCTTCCAGGACACCCGGCCACCCGCTGCCTTGCCCCTCTGTGCACACTCCATGAAGAGTAACCAGCTTACGCTTGTTTCCCTGAGTCTGAAGCCCTCATGGCAGGAATACCATGAGTATTTCTGAATCAGAGGTGATTCCTGCATCACTAGAGTGCAATGGTGTGTAGATTCTCAAGCACCACCACAGCCCTGTTCAGGCTCCGTGGACGTAGTGGGCTAACTCATGGGTGTTCACCTCAGAGATGGAGAAAAGTTTTTTCTTTTCTTTTTTTTTTTTTAAATAAATATTTTATTTTTAAGTGATCTCTATACCTGATGCGGGGCTTTAACTTAAAACCCTGAGATCAGGGCACCTGGATGGCTCAGTTGGTTAAGAGTCTGATTTCGGCTTAGGTCATGATCTTGTGGTTCATGAGTTCAAGCCCCACATCGGGCTCTGTGCTGACAGCTCAGAGCCTGAAGCCTGCTTCAGATTCTTTGTCTCCCTCTGTCTCTGCCCCAGCCCCGCTCACATTCAGTCCCTCTCTCTCTCTCCCTCTCTCAAAAATAAATAAAAACATTAAAAAAAACCCAACAACCCTGAGATCAGTGATACCTGGGTGGCTCAGTCGGTTGAACATCAACTCTTGATTTCGGCTCAGGTCATGATTCCAAGATTGTGGGATGGAGACCCATGTTGGGGTCCGCCCTGAGCATGGAGCCTGCTTTAGGATTCTCTGTCTCCCCCTCTACCCTCACCCTGTCTTGCGTGCACACTCTCTTGAAAATAGATTAAAAAACCAAACCAAACCCTGAGATGAAGAGTCACATGTTCTACCCATTGAGCCAGCCAGGCGCCCCAAGTTGGAGAAGTTAACACCATGAACAGGAAGACAGGCAAACCGACATTCCTCACAAGCTGCTGCTGGAGGCACATAAATGAGGCCATTTTTCTGGAAGGCCATTTGGCAATACCGTTTATTCCAGTAAGCTTAAAATGTCTTCTTCCTTAGGCATTTCCTCCAAGGTTATCTGCAGGAGAGTATTCAAAACCTGTTGGCAGTGAGGATGCCCACGTCCACATCATGTCAGGAATGGGACAAGAGAGATGAGCCAGCAGGTTGTTGTGGGAGCTGGAGCTGGCAGGTTCAGTGCTGCTGTTAAAAATGACATGGGAAGGGCACCTGAGTGGCTCAGGCAGTTAAGCTCCGACTTCGGCTCAAGTCATGATCTCACTGCCTGTGGGTTTGAGGCCCGTGTAGGCCCCTGTGCTGACATCTCAGAGGCTGGAGCCTGCTTTGGATTCTGTGTCTCCCTCTCTCTGCCCCTTCCCTGCTCATGTTCACGCTCTCTTTGTCTCTCTCTCTCAAAAATAAACATTAAAAAATTATTATTATTTTTTTAAATGACATGGGAGAGGGTGTCTGCGTGGCTCAGTTAAGTGTTGACTTTGGGTCAGGTCATGATCTCGTGGTTTGTGGGTTCGAGCCTCTGCTGTCAGCATAGAGCCCACTTTGGATCTTCTGCCCCCCCACTCTTCCCCTACTTGTGTGCTTGTGTGCTCTCTCAAAAATAAACATTGAAATTACTTCTAAAAAATGACATGGGACAAAGCCCCTGGGTGGCTCAGTTGGTTGAGTGTCCAGCATAGGTCATGATCTCACAGTTTGTGAGTTTGAGCTCTGCCTTGGGCTCTCAGCTGTCAGTGCAGAGGCTGCTTTGGATCCTCTGCCTCCCTCTCTGCCCCTCCCCTTCTCATTCTCTCTCTTTCCCTTCTCTAAAATGAATAAACATTTATTGAAAAAAATGACACGGCAAGGACACCTGGCTGGCTCAGTTGGTAGAACATGTGACTCTTGATCTTGGTTGGAGTTGTAAGTTCGAGCCCCACTTTGGATGTATAGATTACTAAAAAATAAAATCTTCAAAAAAAAAAAAATGACACTCTCGTGTCATCTCCATAGCCCATTGATATTGAGAAGAACAGATGAGCAAGCAGGACATATGGTCCAGAGTGAGTTTTGTTAAATAGACGTCACTTAGCTGGTTATCTGAGTAATTTTTGTTTTCTTTGTAACTTTCAGTACATATGTCTGTAGGTATTTTCATTAACAATAAACATACATTCCTTTTGTAGTCAGAAGTCTCTTGAAGAAGAGGTGGGCCCTGGGTGCACGTGAAGAAGAGGGAGCCATGGTCACAGATAGTTACCACAATGTGGAAAGTCACATGGGCTCTGTCTTCAGTGTGGATGTCTTCCCTCACCTGGTCCCTGAGGGCCACCACAGCCTTCCTAAGATGATTTTCTTTCCACCCGTTCTAAGACGCATTCTCCTTTCAATCTGTAACTATCCTTCCAGATGGCTTTCCCTCCATGCTTATATGAGAGGCCCAGCCAGATGCTCCCTCCTCCGTTCCAGGCCCTCTGGTTTCATGCTTCTCTGTTCTTTCTCTTCCCCATTAGAGGTTTGACCTTGGCCCCGTCCCCTCCTCATGAGCCCTGATGGCTCAGCCCAGGGCAATTCTTACTTCCTCTTGAGTTTGTAGGGTCCGCACTGGGGGCATCCTGGCATGTACTAAACAGATTAACTTTTTTTTTTTTTCTGTTTTTATACTCATCATTGTTTTTTTGCCTTGCCAACAGTGTTATAAATTCCTTGAGTGTAGGATCTGGTCTTATACCTCTGCATCTCATTGAGTTCCTGGCATGGTGCCTTGGCTTAGATAAGAGGTACATAATAACCGCAGGTGGGATGGTGGAAAGCAGTGCTGGCTTCTCTTCTGATGGCCTTCCAGGGCTTTCTGTCCATCAGTGCTACATTGAACCACTTCACATTCTGAGCCTTTTTTTTTTCAAATCGAGACATTTATTTAAAGATGGGGAGTCCAGGCGGTTCTATTTAACAGATAAACAATCTTGGAGAACAAAGAGAATACACTGTGTTGTGACAGAGATGATCTTTTCCATTTTAATAACAAATCAATTGCTAACATGGTGGGGGTTAATAAAGATCACTGATTGAATGAGTTAAGTATCTTGAGGTTGAGTAGTTGTTACTTAGAGCAGTAAGTCTTTGGAAAAGACATTTGACCTCTTGAAGTCCCTGTTCTCCTTACTTTGAGCTTTTTATTTTAAGAGTGTCTCAGATGTGCAGAGTTGTAAGGATGGTACAGGGTGCTTGGGTACACCCTTCCCTCAGATTTACACATTTTCTCATTTACACACATCTTGGTGTTCATGCTTGGTGAATAACGACCAAGTTCTGTCTTGTTCCCTCCTCCTTCTGGACCCTGTTTCCTCTTTGCCCTTGGCCCCACAGGCTTCTCTGAGTTCCCTGCCTGGGAATCCGCTGGAGGGGTAGGGGCGGGTAAGGAATAGGAGTGACCCGGCTGCTGGTCAGCCTTTGAGCTGAGCCACTCACATCGCTACAGGAGAGGGACAGGCAGGTGCACACATCCAGGCTAAGAGGCTTGGGCCAGAACTCCTCCCTCTCCTCACGCCCAGGGGTTTGTCCTTCTTTTCTGCCTCCTCCCCCCTTTCTAGCTCCCTCTCAATCCTCATCAGAGGTGGCATTTTATTGACTGGCACAGAGTGCCTGTTACAAAGAATGCCAGATTTGCCCTGAGAATCCCTCATGGATCACACTGGGCCCTTCAAAAGCTACAGGTCTGCTCTGATTCATGCCGGGGGGATTCAAGCCTGTGAAAGTGCAGAGCAAAACCTCACCAGGTGCTCTGTACTAGTTAGGAACGCAGGCTCAAGGCCGATCCAGTCCAACCCCAGGATGGGGCCAGGGCTTAGGAGCTGTGGTTGTCTCAAATGGTGCCTCTATATTGAAGTATAACAAACCTACTTCAGTGAATGACAGAAGGACACATCTTCAGCATGATGCCACCAGATGAATGTTCACATGTGTAAATGCCCACTAAGCCACAGCCCAGGCCTGCCTCTGGAATAGGCCCAGCCCTCAGCAGGCTCCCCGCTGTGCTTCAGCCAATGTGCCCCCACTCTTCTGGCTTCCCAGGCCACGGAGACATTTGTTCCTAAACTTCCCTGTCATTGGAGTCACACTGTGTCTGGCTTCTTTCACTCAGCAGCTTCTTTCACTCAGTAACATGTCTGTGATGGGTGATCATCCTTCTAGGTGGCCGTTGTTAGTTATGCAGTGTGTCATCCATTGCGCGACTCTACCCCAGATCACTTTTCTGTTCTTTTATACACTTGATGGGCCTTGGGGTGCGGTCTGCCAGACCAGTTTTCCAGGTGATACATATCCATTTACTTTCCCACCAGCCATGCGTGGTGTTCCCCTTGTCAGACATCCTTATCAACATCTGGCATTGTCAAGGAATCTGCCTTTAAAACAAGCACCCTTGTCGATTTTGAACACACACTCAAATTTGAGACCCACTGGGTGCCGCGACAGTGGCAATGGAGAGGATGATTTAGGAGAGAGAGAGCCTCTGTAAAAAAGCTTTGGAATTCAGTGACTGTGTGTACATGCAGGAGGAAGGGGAGGAGAGAGACAGAAATATGCACCCCTGAGGGAGATGGGCCCTGGTTCTGTGCTGCTTCTGACAGGTGAGGTACAAGGTGATGGTGTGTAGGGGCGTCTGGGTGGCCCAGTTGGTTAAGTGTCTGACTTCGGCTCAGATCATAATCTCTTGATTCATGGGTTTGAGCCCCGCATCAGGCTCTGCTGACAGCTCAGAGCCTAGAGCCCGCTTTGGATTCTATGTCTGTCTGTCTGTCTTTCTCTCTGCTCCTCCCCTGCCCCCTCCTCAAAAATAAATAAACATTTTAAAAAATTTAAAAAATTTGGGCGGTTAAGCGTCCGACTTCAGCTCAGGTCATGATCTCATGGTTCGTGGGTTTGGGCCCCACGTTGGGCTCTGTGCTGGCTGCCGGCTCAGAGCCTGGAGCCTGTTTCGGATTCTGTGTCTCCCTCTCTCTCTCTGACCTTCACCTGCTCATGCTGTCTCTCTCTCTCAGAAATAAATAAAAAATAACATTTAAAAAATTTTTAAAAATTCAAGGTTATGGCGTGTGGAGTGTGTGGTATGTCAGCCCTTCCAGGGAGAGAGCCCAGCAGCCAGTGGGTGATGCAAGGAACAAACTTGGAAGAGCAGTTAGCCGCAGGAGCAAAGTGGGCGGAGGTGGCAGAGGAGGGTGAGCAGAAGGCGCTGGTGGAGGCTGGAGCTTGGAGAAGGCTTACTCTCAAGAGTGCCCCACTGTGAGGCCTTCTTGGCCGCAGAACAGATGTGCAGAGAGACTGGGGTGAGGCGGTGTGGGCATGGAAGCAGGTCCCAGCAGCTTGGGCCTGCCTCTCTCTCCTGTCTTGGTCATTGTGTTTAGGACTGATGGCTGCAGTGCTTAATTGCCTTTCAGATAACATTGTAGAGAATTTCAAAACAGGAAGATGTTTTTCATACTCTTTCTGCCCAGAGATGGCTATTGATGACAATTTAATTTTTTTCCCTATAGTCTTGCTTCTGTGTGTATATAACTTGATATGTATGTATTTTAAATATGTAAATACATACACCTGTTGTTTGTTTATATATCTGTATTTTTTATATATCTGTTTTTTTTAATATATCTGTATTTTTTTATACTTGAACTCTTTCTTTTTAAATTTTTATTTTTTTTAATTTATGCTTGAGAACTCTTGAGTTCAGTTTGAGTTTTGGCTTTTTCACAGCTCAGATTGTGTTCATTTCCTGGGGGTGACTCTGGCTGGGACCTGTGTGCCTATGGCCCTGGTTTATATGAGGCATGGACACAGCAAAGCTTCTGGCCAATGAGACTCTTCCTGTGGTTGGGCTGTTAGGAACTGGACTGACCTCTGGTGTGGGAACAGATTTCTTAAGACTTTTGTTGGTTGCTGCCTTCCAGAGGCCCACGCTTCCCCAGGCCAAGGGGGACCCTGCAGCCAGGGTGACTCAGAGTGCATGGTTACTCCCTGTATGACGGCCAAGATGGCCTCACAGTGGGGCACTCTTGAGAGTAAGCCTTCTCCAAGCTCCTCTGCACAGTCATTCCGCATGCTTGACACGAGCTTTTTATTTACTATCTTGTTAAGAGTTCCATTATGGCCTTTACCAAATATTTGTAGAAGTAGAGATAGAAGAATGGTCTCTCAGGTACTTGGAGAGTTAGCAACATATGGCCAGTTTCACCCATCCCTCTCCAACCACTCCTGGAACATTTTCAGTCACATTCCAGACAGCATATGATTTCAACTGCCAGTCCTTGAGTGCAAATCTATAGAAGTTAGGGCTTTTCTCTCCAAATGCCACAAAATCACGTGAGGTAAGCATTTTAATAAATTATTGGCTTGTCAGAGAGCATCCTCAGCACGATGTGCTGGGGGCTAGAACTGGGGGGGCTGGTGTGATTGCAGGCCTGGAGCCCAGAGGCCAGTGCCTAAACAGGGATCTCGAGGCCTCTTCTGGACCTATTGAGGCCAAACCAGCAGATTGGAGTAAATGACACAGCTTGTTAGTTTTCTGAACTAGCTCAAATAACAACATGCTCTTTTCAGGGCAATGGTATTCTGTTTAGGAGTAGTTTTTCCGTTGATCTAGTTTGTTGGGGATTGAGAAATCTTGAGGGCAGGATTTGGAGAGCTTGATCAAACAAACCAAGAAGAATGTGAAAAGAAAGTGCTTTCAGTCTCTTGTGTTTGTATGATTAAGAAATTTTTTTCTGCAAGACTAAAATATTCTTTCCTACATGTAGGTGGCTGGCTAAATTCTGAAATACGGATTTTTATCTAGTTAGAAAACACTTTATATATATGTCTTCAAAAAGTCAGAGAACTGGAGTGCAGAAGGGTGCCAACAAAGAGAAGGAAGCAGTTGCAGCCTGGGATATAGTTTGGCAAACATGCCAACGGCTACCTGTGAGGTCAAGAAGGCCCACTCCCTGTTGAGGCCTGGTGTTTGCATTGGTTACTGTTAGCAATTGAACAATTGGTGTCTAGTCATTTCCTGCCTCCTAGATGAAACCACCTGGGGCACTGGGGCAGTAAGCCACTGCCGCTGAACTGAGAGGAGAGGAGACCAAAAGAGGCACAGGAGGCTGCTCTGGAGCTTTCTAAGGACTTGGTGAAGGTTGGAAGACCCAACTGAATAATCCTGTGCTGTGATGTGTGTGTTGGGGTGGGGAGTGGGGGGCGTGGACAGGAAGGGGCTTTTCCAGCTGGATAGGGGGTTACAGGGGACTGCTTTGCTCAGGACTTTTCTGACTGAGGGGCTGCTATCTGTGGAATGTGTGGTAGGCTTTTTGGGATGCTCCTGGGGTCAAAATCGCCAATGAAGTGTGAGCATCATATCTCCATGTTGCCTGAGTCTGGAAGGATTAGAAAGGTGAGGGGGGGACGCCTGGGTGGCTCAGTCCGTTAAGTGTTGATTTTCAGCTCAGGTCATGATCTCACGGTTCGTGGGTTCAAGCCCCATGTCACTACAGTGTCAGGACAGAGTCTGCTAGAGATTCTCTCTCTCTGTCCCTCCTGAGCACTCATGCTCTCTCTCAAAATAAATAAATAATAATAATAAAAAGAAAGGTGGAGACCCCCCCTTTTTTTTAAAGTAATCTCTAATGCCCCACATGGAGCTTGAACTCAAGAGTTGCATACTCTACCCACAAAGTCAACCAGGCATCTCTAGGAGACCCTTATTAACAGCTGATGTTCACTAAATATTTCTTTGTGACAGAGTCTATGGCACACTCTTTTTTTTTTTTTTTTTTTTTTAATTTTTTTTTTAATGTTTTATTTCTAGGAGAGAGAGAGAGACAGCGTGAGCAGGGAGGGTCAGAGAGAGAGGGAGTCACAGACTGAAACAGGCTCCAGGCTCTGAGCCGGCAGTCAGCACAGAGCCCGACGCGGGGCCCGAACCCACGAACCGCGAGATCATGACCTAAGTGAAAGTTGGACACTTAACCGACTAAGCCACCCAGGCGCCCCAATGGCACACTCTTTATGTGGATTTTGTCATTGAACATTGGGTTCTTATCTTATCAAAGTAATATATGCACATTAGGTGTTTTTTTTTTTTTTAATTTATTTATTTCTAGGAGAGAGACAGCGTGAGCAGGGGAGGGTCAGAGAGAGAGGGAGTCACAGACTGAAACAGGCTCCAGGCTCTGAGCTGGCAGCCAGCACAGAGCCCGACGTGGGGCTCAAACTCACGAACCGCGAGATCATGACCTAAGCAAAAGTTGGACGCTTAACCGACTAAGCCACCCAGGCGCCCCATGCACATTAGGTTTTAAAAGTCAAGGAGTGGTACAAGACAAACTGGTGTGTCCCCCGCTCACTGAGTCCTCCCTGTGACTCGGCTCTTCCTTCTGGCGTGCCCATGATTCGGTGTAATGTGCATGTGCTGCTGTCTCAGGTCATCATGTTTATGAGTTTCATGAATTATCTATTGCCTTTCTCTGTAGCTCCTTTTATACAGCCGTTATCTGTGCTTCTCCCTCATTCTGCGAGTATTTTACCTTCTGGGTAAATCCGTAGGGAATACTTCTGTTTTATGCCTGCACAAATGATATTTTACAGATGACCATTGTAATATACTGTGATGATTTTGTTTTTTTCCCCAGAATAAAATTGCCTTTTTAAAAATGTGCCTAATTTTCTGTGTACCTGTGGCTGACTTTTCCTGTATCTTGCAGTCACCCCTTGGTACTGTCATCCCTGCACTCAGTGCTGCCAGGGTGTCTGTCAGCTCTGGTTTTCCCTGGACCTTCCTCTGGAGCTCTTATGGGCACAGGCCAGAGGCAATGCTAGTCTCTTGAGCTGTGTGGCTCCACTGTTGGGTTTCTTGTTTCCTGTATCCTGTGTTGTGTTCTTTTTTGTTCACTCCCACATTCCACTAGCTTCTAGAGAAAGAACTCAGTTTCCGGAAGCCATGTCCATTTGGGTGCACGTGGGCTTCTAGTTCGGAAATACTAACTCAAGGATTGAGAAGTGCATCCCGCTGTTTTCTTTTTTCTGGTGCTGCTGCTTGTGCGGAGCCAGCACTTCTCCCCGTGAGCTTTGAGGCAACTTGCCAGAACTCCTGTCCGGCGCTTCAGGGAAGGTTCCTCCTAGTCATGTCACGGGGAGCCATGTTGCTTCCGCTCCCTGTGTTCCCTCTGCCCCCCCTGTGTCTGAATGTTGGCCCTTTGGTCCTCTTCTAATTTATCTTTTATCTTCTGTGTCCATATTGCTGTCCTTTTACTGCACTCTCTGGGAGATTTCTTCAATTTTGTCTCTGACCTTTGATTGCTAACATGCTTTTAATTCTAAGAGCTTCTCTGCTCTGCTCTGCTCTGCTCTTGTAATCTGACTTCTTGTGTAGAATCCTGTTCTTGTTAAATGGATGCAATGTCTTATCTCTTTGGATAATAAAGATAGTTTCTTGCCTTTTTTTTTCTCATGGAGTCTTCATCTGCCAGGTAAGGGTGTCTGGGAGCCCTTGGTTGGCTGCTCACCTCAAGAGGAGAGGGGCCTAGGAAGGCAGGTGGGTGCTCTTAGCATGAGGGGCTAGTCCACTGGCAGCTTCCCCAGAGGTTCATGTAGCTTCAGGCTCTGTGTCTTTCCTCCAGAATATGGTCTTCCAAACACTGGGCTGTAGGGTGAAGGCCTGGGCACTACACTGGAGGAGGCCCACGGGTAGTCAAGTAGGTCTCAGCAGTTATTGTTGATCTAGACACTCAGTGGCCACATAGTCCACTTTTTTCATTATCTTCCCCTTGTCTTCTCACTTAGGTGGGTTGACCCCCCTCCCAGTCCAGTGACTTCCATTTCATGCTTTTCCAGAGAATAAATCTCTGGTATCTGCTGGTGTGGGAATGGTTACCCAGCAGTATGAAGTAGAGGGGGATGCGGGGAAGGCTTTCACCCAGGAGTCTTTCCATTTACCCTTGGTTCCTGAGTGCCTGGCACGCCCTGTCCTGAGCTTTGCCAAGATCTGGGGCCGTCAGTGGGTTGGCCCTCAGCCCTCCTCACTGTCACTTACTTAGGACTCTGTTTTCTTAGCTTGCCATGTCTATCACCACTGGACCATCAGCTTTCTGGATTCTAAAATCCTGTTGTTGGGGCCATTACTCCTGTCCTTCCTGGCTTTGTGAGTTTGTGTTAAAGAAAAACAAAATCCCCCCTTTTTGGTAGTTTTTAGTGAGGTTTTGAGATGGAACAAAATTAGAGGTGCGGGTTCAGTTCCTTATGCCACCCTGAAGGTTCATATTTAATTTTATTTTTAAATGAAATTGTTGCAGGGAATATATTTATTTGCGCTGCAGCTTCAGCTAGCTTAATTTAAGTCAAAGCTGTGTTTGCTGCTCGGAGCCAGTGTAGTGATTTGCTTTCCTTCTGGTCTGTCTTCACTTCCTAGCCCTTCTCCTAGGGACGGGCTCATAGGATTCCTTGGCTCTGGGGCAGGGCAGAAGCTCTGGGATAGGCCTCAACCGTGGGCAGTGCTTAAACCCAGGTGGCATTTAGAGAGGGTGGGACAGTGCTCTCTTGTGCTGGCCTGAGCTCTGCTTGAACAAACATAGAGCATTCCTGGGCTGTGCCACAAGTGCTGGGAGCTCTCCACCCCCCACCCCACCCCCGCCCATGTACAGGGCAACTGCACAGGCATGGGGTGAGGTGGGGTGGCCACTACCCTGAGCACCTGCTAGGGAAGCAGGGCTGCCAGAGCCTTGCCTCTCTGGTATCAGGGGTGGGCTTGAGGTGCCCAGGGTCTGGAGTATCAGGGGCACTTTGTCCTTATCTCTTTGGTAGTTGGTTGGTAAAATTGTGGTAGGAGTCTTTTTTAACTTGACAAAATCTTTTTCCCTGTATGGTGTCTGCTTTTGATGGTGTGTTAGGAAATCCTTCCTCATCCCCCTGTTATATAAGTATGTCCTGTTATCATTTGGAACCTCATAAGATTGGCACCTTTAAACATACAGGGTGAAGGGCCACCCATGTAAACTGCAAGGTCCGAGTTAGGTGAACAAGACTCTTTGCACATGCAGGTGCCACTTCATCTGGAGGCTTCTCTTGTAGGGTGGGGAGAGGCAGGGCTGGCAAAACTCCTGCCTTGTGAGAGGTCAGTTGCTTGATGGTTGTGTGGTTCTCAAATGAGGAGAGGTTTCCTCAGGGCAGAACAGAAACCTCACACAGATGGATGGGCTTCCTGTCCACCTGATGCTAGGAGGGTGAGTCTGTGACCCAGAGAGGAAAGAACCTTCCTGCTTTAGACAGCAGCAGGAGACCAGATGGGCTCGCTCTTCTGTGAATGTGAGCACACATTCGGCAGTGGAAGAGGTGGTTGAGCCTGGAGAAGCGTGTGGCATTGAAGAGGGTGCTGTCAGGAGAGATGGAAAGGCCCTTGGGTGTGATCCAGGGCCCTTTGGAATGGAGCACGATGGGAAGGGCAGGCAGCTGGAGGGCAGTGAAGACCATTTAATGTTTCTCATCAGCATACCCGCGCACAGTCCCTTCCTGAGAAGTGTGCAACCCGCTGGGGCACACTTCCAGGTGGCTCAACTTCAGTGGGAGAGCAGCTCTGCCTGAGGGAGACTACTGTCATCTGCTAGGAAGGGATGCGACACCAGCATCATCGAACGTTGGAGGTATTTTGGGATGCAGTCTTACTGCGCAGTTAGGCAGACTGTTCTCTGACTGATTTCTGGAACACGCCCTGGTGCTTCCTGTGTGCCAAGTGCCTGACATCACTAATTACTATAATTCTCAGACCAGCCGTGAGAGGTGAGGATACACTGTCTCTCAGTATCCAGATGCCGTATCCAGGGTCTCCAGCTGGGAGGTGGAGTGGCAAGGGCCAGGCTGAGCATTAGCACACTTGGAGTTTACATCCACGCATACCTTCCCAGGACACAGGGTGCTAGTTTTTTTGGCCTTATCCTGCATTGATTTATATTATAAAGAATAGGAACTGACTCCATTTGACAAATTGACTTTCCCAGTTTGGGGACAGGAAAAAGGTGAAGTGGCAGAGCAGGCCGGATGCAGGACAGGAGCTGTGCAGGCTGGGCCAAGGCTGGGCTTGTCCTCACACCCTGACTCTTCTGTGCACCTCCCTTCATTCTAGCCACAGCCCTTTTCAGAGAGGTTCTTTATGAGGAGCATGTGGCGGGGAGGGGGGTGGGGGAGGATGGAGCACCTCTCCCAAGACCCAGAGTTGGCCAGTGGCCAGGTTGGAATTTGAGCCCCATTCTGCGTGAGGTCTGGGTGATTCTGGAGCTCAGGCCCTTCTTCCTGTCTGCTTCCTGCAGGTCTGGTGCCCAGCACTTCTGCCCATCCTGGCACACAGCTTCCCTTCACCCTGGCCGCTGCTGCCTGGGCGTGCTTGTTCCAGCCTTGATTTCCCCTGTACCTGCCACACTGATTCTCGATTCTGTATATTATACCTGTCCAAATGCGTGGCATTACCACTCCTTGTGTTAAAAATAGGCAATTATTTGGTACTGATTACTGCCTGCTGCATACCAATCTCTGCTCTCTAAGTGTTGATAGGACAGCAGGGCTGACTGACAGGGAGCTGACAGTTCCCATAGGAAGTGCCATGGGTGTGGCCAGGGTGACCATGAGGTTTCTCTGAGGCAGAGAGTGGGGGTGCGTGGGTAGGAACACGGTCAGAGGGCCCAACAGTCCAGGCTGGTGGGATGATTGGCAGCATACTTGGTACCAGGGCTCTGGGAGGGGGGTAGGAGTGGGCTCCACAGCTGTCTCCTTTGCTGATAAGGAATGAGGGGCCCTTGAGGCACATGGGGACAGAACCTGGGTCACTTCCCACTCTCATTGGCAGTCATGTGGCTTGGGGAGCTGGCAGAGGTGGTGGGGGTATGACCTGGAGACTGAAGCCCATCAGGTCGGACCACCAGAGGTACAGTGAGAGATGAGGTGAGGACTTGAACTTTAAGGAACAGAAGTCAGAATTAGTAAGTAAAGAGGGAGTTCCCAGGTTTCCAGTGTGGGCAATTGTTGGACACAGAGCTATGGTTACAGGGATTTTTTTTTTTTTTTTCCGGTGTGTCAGTGCCCTCTGCTCAGGCAGGGTCTAGACAGGAAGTGCCTCCTCTGACCTCCTGGTAGGGGAGTTCGCAGGGTCTGTGGGGTAGGTCAGGTCCTCCCCCAGGAAACTCTGGTCTAAACCAGATACCAGTTGAATCCTGACCAGGCAGACTGGTGTAGCCATGGCAGCCAGGAGGAAAATATACCAGGGGAGCTGTGGAGCCCAGCTTGAAACAGGGAACTGCTTGCTCCTGAGCCGTGTCAGTCCTCCATCTATCTCAGAGGCCTGGGCATGCCCAGGCAGTGGCCACCAGACAGGCCCCTCTTTTAGGGTGCTGCCGCCTTCCTGGCAGCCTCAGGGTCAGGAATGACTGCCTTGGTACTGGAACTGTAGCAGGACCACTGATCAGTGTCTACCTTGTGAGCTGGCCCTGGTTTTGCTCCCTGACCTCCCCCAGCTGGGCAGGCCCTTGGCTTCCCAGCACTGACCTCAGCTCGTGTGGGTGGAGCTCCCCAGGACTTGTTTGTTCTTCTAAGTTGTTTCTCTGAGCCTGTAACCACTTCTCTGTCTTTAGGTCTGTTTTCTTATGAGCTAGTTTGCCTTTGTTTAGTGACAGTTGCTGGAAGGGTTATGTTTTCTGGAGACAGAGGCTGAGGAGTGGCCATCCAGGTCCAGCTGCTTCTGTAGGCATCGTGGGGACAGAGCACAGGGGGCTTTGGAGAGCAGCTGGTCCTGCATCTGTGGGCGGCTGCCCTGAATCGTGGGGCTGAGGCCCACGACAGCTTCATGCAGCGAGCATGTTGGTCTTTGGTACACAAAGAGGAAGGGACACCACCCTGAAGCCCTGATGAGAAGCTGTTCCTTGTGCAGCTAGAAGCAGATAATGGACGGCAAGATGCTGAGCTGGCTGAAAAGGAAAGGACAGGGCCTCCTTGGGGGAAAATGTGGGGGGGTAACAGAGAGCAGAACTGCCTGGTTTCTCTTTCGCCTCATCTTGTATTCTGTGGAGTGTGATCTGCAGACTAGAAACAGGAGCAAAAACATTTTTAAAAATATGGTTTGCAGAACTGAGAATAGTGCTCAGGGCGCCTCTTCACTCTTCAGCCAACAAACATGCAGGGCCTGTTTGGGCAGGTGTTGTGTGCAGCAGTGGGAAGGACACATACGTGACATGGGCCCGGTGCTGCCTCGCAGAGCCCTGGCTCCCAGCTGAAGAGTGGCCTTCCTCTTTGGCTCCACAGCTGCCCAATCCTTTTGGTGGACGTTTATCCTAGTTCTTTTTGCTCTTGTGACTGTGTGTGTCCTGGCTGGTCAAAAGAGGCCTGTTTCTGGCCCCCTGCCTTGACGATGCTCCTCAGGTTCTTTGAGTCACAGCCGGGGACCACACTGTCCGTGTCCTCCGTGGTGTCGCTCCGACCAGGATGGGGCAGGGCTCCTCCTCCAGCACATCCCCTGGGATCTGGTGCCTTCGGACCTGGCAAGGTCCCGCCACTTCAAAGCTTTTAAGCCGGTGTCTGTGTCTTGTCTCTGTGGATGGTGCCAGGTGTCTTTGCTGCAGTCAGAGGGCACAGAGTTTGAGTGGGGCCTGTGAGTCTTGCTGACTCCATTAAAAATGGCCAGCCAGCAGCTTGGGAGAATTGCTTTCCGCCAGCCAGGAGCCTGCCTAAGCCCTTGGAGATTGCTTGTCTTGGGCACAGAGCCCATCTGCATAATCGAGTCCCCCTCTCAGAGTCCTTAGGCCCCCCTCTCCCTTTTTGTGCTTCACACTTTGGCTCCTGGCTCCACCTTCTATCCATGACCTCTCCGCTTCCCCTCAGCCAGCCTCCAGCATGTTCCAGTGGCCAGCAAGTACCCTCTTGCCCTGTCTGCTCCTCTCCCCTCCCCTCCTGTGTCTCTGTGGCCCTCAGCCCTGGCAAGTCTCCATGGTGGGATTTGCCTCACACTGCTGTTAGAAGGTGGGGAAGGGAAGAGGTATGGCCTTGCAGGGTGGGGGGACGGGTGAGGTGCCCTGAAAGCGGGTTTGCTTCGTCAGTTCTCTTGTCAGAAATGCTCACTGATTTAGAGCCTAACTGGGTGACAACTCTTGATCTCCACATATAGATGCCTGCCAGCTTCACTTCCCCATGAGTTTGATCTTGTATTGTCCTCCTGCATTGTTCCTTTTGCTCCACTCTTGTGGCCCTGGTCACACTGCCCCTCACGCGTGTGCCTGCTCCATCCCAGCTGCCTTGTTAACAGGAACATGCCTTTGCTTCCTTTCCTCGGTGAAGGTTGGGGAAACAGTTGGGGGTAGGGACTCTGAACCCCTGTGTTTAATGAGTTATCTAGCACTGTGGTGGGTCAGGTTCATTTTATTCTGCTTTTACACATTAATACAGATTTGTCCAAGCCTTAGCATCTGGCCTCCTTTCTGGATTTCTTTAAGGATCACAAACATGATCCCACAGCCCCATGTGCACACTCTTGCAGTACCCTGGGGTTGGTTTGTCTGTGTATTTGTTTAGAGCAGTCAGAAGGCTTTCTAGCACCAGCTGGACCAGGCATGTTTTAAGTTATTTATTTTTGAGAGAGAGTGAGTGAGCATGAGCAGGGGAGGCTCAGAGAGAAAGGAAAACACAGAATCCGAAGCAGGCTCCAGGCTCTGAGCTGTCAGTGCAGAGCCCAACATAGAGCTCAAACTCCTGAACCATGAGATCATGACCTTAGCTGAAGTCGGACCCTTAACTGACTGAGCCACCCAGGAGCCTCTGGACCAGGCTTTTTTAATTCTCCTGGGGTGAGGCAGCAGAGTCCTGACATGCTTGTTCATTTGTTAATCAGTATGCCCAGCAGTGGGAGAGAGGGCAGGCTGTGAGCAGATGGGCCCAGCCCTGGGACCCAAGCCTAACATGCCCCTTCGTTTCTAACAGACACAGACATGTTCTTAGCTTTGTGTGTGTTCGGCAGGGGGTGTGCTGCCATTCACAGGGAGCTCAGGCTTAGCTGGTGTATGTGGCTCTACCTTAGCAGAGCATTAGCTGGTGCGTTCTGTCTCTGATTGGACATGTTTTGGCAAATATGTTCTTAAGTGTTTACCACATTTGTGGGGTTTATTTTCTTTGTCCAACTCGGAGAACCTGCACGTCCCACATACTTTGAGAGGGACTAAGAATTGACTTCGTGTGGCCTCTTTGTTTTACAGAGGAGGAGACTGGAGCCGGAGCCCCACGGTTCTTAATGCCAGAGTTGAGTGGGGACCCAGGCCACTCAGAGGAAATTGAGGGTGCTTGCTACTTAGCCATCTGAGTATACTCGATGTTGTGTGGGTTGTGAGCGACTCCTAGGACCTAGATCCTCTGGTCTTTTGTGCTGGGGGTAGCTGCTTTGCTTTGTGGAGTCTAGCTTTCCTGTTGTTGTTTTTTTTCCTTCTCATAGCTCTGTCCTCTTACTCCCTTGCTCAGCTTGCCTTTTATCGCTGTGCTGAGAGTCCCTCTCTTGATGCCTCTCCTGGACAGGCCTTGGCTAGGTTGGTATGCCACGGGACAGCACCTCTTCCATCCAGGGGCGGCTGCCTTGTGGGGCCTGCTGTCCTGGAACCATGCAGGAGCAGACTTACAGGCATGTGTCAACATCTCTTCTTCTTCTGTGTTACAGTGAGGATGCCATGAGAAAAGCTGGTGTGGCCCACAGTAAATCCAGCAAGGATATGGAGAGCCATGTGTTCCTGAAGGCCAAGACCCGGGTAAGGCCTTGGTGGGTGGAGCCACCCTCCCTGGCAGAGAGACTCAGGAAGGGGAGGGTGTGGGGCAGATTCTGGAAGCTATCTGCCTACAGAGTGGGGGTGGGGTGGCTGCTCACTGATTGACCATGGGCACTGTCACCTTTACCGTCAGCATGCTGTCACTCTTCCCACATGTCCGTGGTATACATACAGGGAGGATGTATGCCCAGCCTCTGACCACAACCCCGTTGCCAGCACCATCCATTCATGGTCAGCTCCCAGGAGTCTCGTAGGGTGCTCGGTGGGGTCCAGTTGTTCCTCTGAGGAAGAGTACTTCCCATGGGGTCCTCACTGAAGCCCCACAGGGCCCTGACACGTGGGCCCAGGAGGGTTCCTGTCATATTTCGTTAAGTGCTGAAGGTGATGCCTGTGGAAGTGGAGGCCTCGAGCTAGGACGCAGGCCGAGGAATGTCACAGGTGGAGTAGTTGGGGAGCATTTCTGCTGTGTGAGCTCTCGTCCTGGGCCAGGTGCCATGGCTTCTTGTGACTGCCTCCTTTCATTGGAGTGTTCTTCCCAGGGCAGAGCTGTTTTTGTACAGATGAAGCAGAACAGGCGCAAGGGAGCCAGCGGCTTGGCCAGTGTTACCTGGTTGTGCGAGGAGGGGCTGCTGCACAGGGCTTTTGTTGCCCCACTGCACCTGCCCTGCTTCGCAGATCCTGACTGTGCAGACTCTTCGGCAGCTCTGGGTCTGCCCCGAGCTCTTTGATCCTTCATGTGGTGTTGGGAGTTCTAGAACATCCTTTCATGTCAAGAATTAAAAGCAGATGCCGTTTGTGGCCATCACTGAGATACTGATTTGGATAAACCAACTGTTAAGACATATAGAGGTCAATTTGGTAAATGTGGACATGATCTGTGTGTTTAGATGAGGTGAACATTTTTCGAAATGGAAAGATCAGGATTACCAGCCAGAGAAAGCAGTTTCCAGAAGAGAAACCACCTGTGTGTTGTATTTGTGACCACATGTAAGTGTAAGGAAGAGTGCTGAGGTGTGGAGGGGTCTGCGCTCTGGATATACATAATGAACATTTTCTTGAGGCACCTGGGTGGCTCAGTCGGTTAAGCATCTGACTTTGGCTCAGGTCATGATCTCACCTTTCATGTGTTTGAGCCCCGCATCGGGCTCTGTGCTGTCAGGTCAGAGCCTGGAGCCTGCTTCAGAGTCTGTGTCTCCCTCTCCCTCTGCCCCTCCCCTCCCTACACTCTGTCTCTGTCTCTCAAAAACAAACATTAAAATATTAAAAACAAAACAAAGCATTTTCTTTTGTTTTAATAACAACTTTATTGAGGTTTACTTCATATACCACACAATTCAGCCTTTTAAAGTATTACAATTCAGTGGTCTTTAGGATATTCACAGAGTTGTTCAACCGTCAACACAGTCTACATTTTAGAACATTTTCTAAAAGAAACTCCATAACTGTTGGTTGACATTCCCCATTTTCCTTCAACCCTCAGCCCAAGGCATTCACTTACCTACTTGCCACTATTAAGGATTTGCCTCCTCTGATCTTTTCATATAAATGCAAACATACAGCATATGTTTTTGTGATTGGCTTCTTTCACTTAGGAAGATATTTTCAAGTTAATCCACAGACCATTTTGTAACATGTAGTTTATTCCTACTTACTGCTGAATAGTATTCCATTGTATAGATATACTGCATTTTATTTATCCGCTCATCAGTTGATGGTTGTTTGGATTGTTTCCACTTTCTGGCTGTTACCATTAATGGTGCTATAAACATTTGTGTACAAGGGGCACCTGGCTGGCTTGGTTAGTGGAGCGTGCAACTCTTGATCTAGGGGTTGTGTGTTTGAGCCCCAACTTGGGTGTAGAGATTACTTAAAAATAAAATCTTTAGGTGAGTCTGGGTGGCTCAGTTGGTTAAGTGTCCGACTTTGGCTTAGGTCATGATCTCATAGTTTGTGGGTTCGAGCCCCGTGTCAGGCTCTGTGATGACAGCTCAGAGCCTGGAGCCTGCTTTGGATTCTGTGTCTCCCTCTCTCTCTGACCCTCCCCTGCTGTCTCTTTCTCTCTCTCTCTCTCTCTCTCTCTCAGAAATAAAACATTAAAAAAATTAAAAAAAATTTTTTAATACAAAATAAAATCTTAAAAAAAAACCCCACACACATTTGTGTAGAAGCTTTCCTGTTGATGTACCATTTTCTTTTCTTGGGTAGATACCTAGGATTGGAATTGCTGAATCATATGGTAACACTGTCAGGCTGGTGTGTGTGTGTGTGTGTGTGTGTGTGTGTGTGTGTGTGTGTGTGTTAATAAAGATTTTATTTTTGGGGCACTTAGGTGGCTCAGTCAGTTAGGTGTCTGACTTCAGTTCAGGTCATGATCTCATGGTTTGTGGGTTTGGGCCCTGTGTCGGGCTCTGTGCTGACACCTCAAAGCCTAGAGCCTGCTTTGGATTCTGGTCTCTCTGTCTCTCTGCCCCTCCCCAACTCATGCTCTGTCTCTGTCTCTCAAAAATGAATAAAGGTAAAAAAAAAAATCTTTTTTAAAATTTATTTTTAAATAATCTCTGTACCCACTGTGGAGCTCAAACCCATAACCCTGAGACCAGGAGTCGCACAAAACAGCTAGGCGCCCCGCTAGACTTTTTGAAAACAGTTGTGTTATTTTACATTCCCATCAACAGGGTATGAGATTCCAATTGCTCCACTCCTTATCAACACTTGTATTGTTTGTCTTTTTTTTTATTATAACTGTCAAAATGAGTGTGAAGTAGTATCTCACAAAAATGGTGGTTTTGATTTGCATTTCCTGGTGAAATGATACTAATGATACAGAGCATCTTTTCGTGTGCTTCTTGGGCATTTGTATATATTCTTAGGAGAAATGTTTATGCAGATCGTTTGCCCATTTTATTTTATTATTTAAAAAAATTTTTTTTTAAATTTATTTCTGAGAGAGAGAGAGAGTATGGGCAGGGGAGGGTAAGAGAGAGATGACACAGAATGTGAAACAGGCTCCCAGGTGCCCCAGTCCTTTGCCCATTTTAAAATTGAGTTCTTGGTTTGGTTTTTTTTTTTTTTAATTGACTGTAAGAGTTTTTAATGTGTTTTGGATCTAAGTTTCTTTTTTTCTTTTTTTTTTCTTTTTTTTAAATGTTTTATTTATTTCTAGAAGAGAGAGAGACAGCGTGAGCAGGGGAGGGTAAGAGAGAGAGGGAGCCACAGAATCTGAAACAGGCTCCAGGCTCTGAGCTGGCAGTCAGCACAGAGCCCGACGCGGGGCTCGAACCCACGAACCGCAAGATCATGACCTAAGCAAAAGTCGGACACTCAACCAACTAAGCCACCCAGGCGCCCCTGGATCTAAGTTTCCTATTAGATGTAGACTTTGCAAATATTTGGGGGGATGGGATGTTATTACTGGTTTTGTTAGTTTGTGTTTTCTTAGACTTAAAAGATTGATTAGGGCTTATTGAACTATTTCAGCTTTTGGAATCCAGAACTTGTTGGTTCAGTATTGTTTGTCATCTATTGTTTAATAAGGAACTACCCAAAAACTTAATGATCTAAGCAGTGAGTTACTTCTTCTGATTCTGTGGGTCAGCAGTTGGGGCATTTGGAATTGCCTGGCTGCCTATTCTGCTGGTCTCCTGTGTGACCTCTTGTGCAGCTGTTTTCAGCAGGCCGCTGGGCTGACCTGGAAGGTCCCTAAAGGCTTTACTCACACATCTCTGTATCGATTTTCTCGATGTGACCTCCACATAGCATCTCCAGCAGTATAGCAGGGACTTCCTTACTACGTGGCAGCTGGCTTCTGAGGACAAGGAAGTAGAAGCTGCCAGTCTTCGGAAGTCCTCGAACCTCACTCAGATTCAGCAGGTCCTGAGGCCATTGCCACTTCAGGGCAGTGGGAATTGACCCTATCTTTTGGTAGTGAGCAGTGGCCTATTTGTACAGGGAAGCCAGGGATTGTTGGTGGCCCTCTTGGAGACTGGCTGTCACAGAACTCTGATCATCTGAGGAATAAGCCTTCCTTCCCAAAGGGGGTACCTGGCAGCACAACAGCCCCCTTACCATCTTAGCGTCTGCCTTACTGTAGCCCACACTCGGGATCTTAACGACTGTAGTCCATTTCCTTTGATCAAGCTTGTCCTAAATCCCTGACTCCAAGAGGAGGCCCCAACTATTTAGAAGAGGTATTTTTTTTTCACAGGTGTTGGAAATTTCCTGTCTTCTTTTTTTTTTTTCTTTACAGAGATAGACATACTCCTTAAGCACTGTTGTCTAATGGCCAGCTTTTTACTACTGCTTAAGTGCCTCATAGAGCTGGCGCCAGTCAGGGCAGTAAGGCTGTTCTGTAAGATCTGGTCAGACGGCAGTCTGGGCACTCCTGTTACCTGCCCCTCCCACCTGAGACTCCATTAGAACAACTGTGAAAGAATTGAAAAAGTGGGACCTTAGAGCAGAGAGAAGGATGAAGAAGAGTAATTTCTCTGTTTCTGGATTCTAAGAGGGGCTGGGAGATGGAAGAGGCCACCAAGAAGGGGCTGACCTTCCCTGGGAATCCTGACAAGCTGGAAGGTCCAGACGTGTCCACCCTGAAGGAAACTGGGGCACTTATGGGCACCTCAGGTTGCCTGGTGTGTCCCCTAAGGCAAGGGAAAATCTTGAGTGCTCTCATTTAAAAGAAGCCACCAGGGATCCTTGGCTGGCTCAGTCAGAGGAGCATGTGACTCTTGGTCTCCGGGTTGTGAGTTCGAGTCCCACATTGGGTAGAGATGATTTACATAAATACTTTAAAAAGAATTCACCAAATTGCCTGGCATGGGGTTGAAGCAACTGGCATGGTGCTTCTAGTATGGATGTTAGCACAGCAAGTTAAAGCCTTGCCCATTCTGTCATTGGGTGGATCCGGGTCTAATGGCCAGACCCCATTTGTTCCCTGTAAAGTCATGTCCCCTTGCAAGGCTCAGTTCTGTATGCTTCATGTCTGAGCTTGTGTGGTCCCACATCAGCTCTATGATAGAAAAATAGTACCACTGTCCCCACTTTCAGAGAAAGAGTCTCTGGCACACAGATGCTAGTTAATTTATCCAGGAGGTCACAGATCTGGTGGAGGTAGAGCTGGGAATGGAGCCAGATGGTCTGGTGTCACCACACTCTTAACCACTTCTCTTACTGCCTCCCATCTGTCAAAGCAAAATATACCCAAACAGCTACCTTAATTCCTTAACACCTTAAATTCCTACAGATGGGACTACTCTCTGCCTAAAGGAGGCTGATAGAAGCAAAAGATAATTGTGCCTGGGGATGGTGGGTTATTGTGATAGTGGCACCTCCAAACACTTGAACCAGCTTCCAAAGGTTTGGGAAGATTGGTGTCCACTGGATGAGAGTGCAGTCAGGAGTGTGGGGAACTCTGAGTCGGTACCTGCAGCAGCAGTGTGTAGAGATGCTTACTAGGGCTGCGTGCGTTTCTGAACACTTGCTTGTTACTTGGTTGTTTTTAAATTAGTGTAAAAGTTAAAACCCTCATTTCCTCATTTGCATTTAATACAGTATTATGCAGAAGTAGTACACGTTTCTGGTTTACAGCGTAAAAAGGACTAGTATAGAACTAACCCCCCACTGGGAGGCCAAAGTGAAATGCGGGGACCAGGGAAGCTGTGAGCATCAGAAGTGGGAAGCTACCTTAGGAGTAATCAAAGAGGAGGGCCTGAGGTGAACACCAACCAGCTGCAATAATAAGGATGAGCAACAGCCTGGGAAATGGGGTCGGGCCCAGTCACACTCCCAAGAGAAGAGGAGGCTGCCTATGTACGTCTGATAAAAGGATATGCTTTCCTGCCTTTAGCCTTTTTAAGGGACCTCAGAAGCCCAGGGTCTGGCTTTGATTGAATCTGAATATACTTTCTGCTATCCATGGGCACCTGTCCGGCTGCCCAAGAATTCAGGCATTAGAAGCACTGCATCTTATTGCTGAGAAAAGCACAATCGTGTACATTGAAAAATGTGAAAACAGGGGCACCTGGGTGGCTCAGTCAGTTAAGCGTCTGACTTCGGCTCAGGTTATGATCTCACGGTTCGTGGGTTCGAGCCCCGCATTGGGCTCTGTGCTGACAGCTAGCTCAGAGCCTGGAGCCTGCTTCAGATTCTGTATCTCCCTCTCTCTCTGACCCTCCCCTGCTTATGCTGTGTCTCCCTATCTCTCTCAGAAATAAATAACACATTAAAAAGTTTAAAAAAAGGGGCGCCTGGGTGGCTTAGTCAGTTAAGCGTCCGACTTTCGCTTAGGTCATGATCTCGCGGTCCATGGGTTCGAGCCCCGCGTCGGGCTCTGTGCTGACTGCCAGCTCAGAGCCTGGAGCCTGTTTCAGAGTCTGTTACTCCCTCTCTCTCTTACCCTCCCCTGCTCACGCTGTCTCTCTCTCTCTCTCTCCTAGAAATAAATAAAACATTTAAGAAAATTAAAAAAAAAAAATTTAACCTAGGTAAGGAGACCACTGGCATTTGTTTTATTATTTACTTTTTGTTTGTCTAAAATATTTAAGAATGTATACAAATTAAATACATGATTCAGTGCAGTACTTATCAAAGGCCTCCTGTTGTCAAGAACACTGGCTCTGGAGCCCCTGCTCAGGGATTTGATATATTTTTTGATTATCTGAGGAAAACTTTCAAACAGACCTTCTAGAAGTAAATGGACTGATCCTAAGGAAACTCAAGTGACCCAGAATACCCAAAACAATCTTGGAAAAGGACACAGTTGAAAGACTCATACTTCTGAATTTAATTTAATTTTTAAAGTTTATTTTGGGAGGGGGGCATGCACATGCAAGTGAGGGAGGGGCAGAGAGGGGGAGAGAGCAAAAGTGAGAGAGAGAGACAGACAGACAAGAGAGAATCCCAAGCAGACTCCATGTTGTTAGTACAGAACCTGACATGGGGCCCAACCCCATGGACTGTGAGATAATGACTTGAGCCAAAACCAAGAGTCAGACACTCAGCGGACTGAGCCACCCAGGCACACCCCAGTATTTCCAGATTTTAAAATGAACTACACGAAGCTACGCTAATCAAGACCATGTCATACTAGCATAAGGATAAACATACAAATCAATGAGGTAGAATTGAGAATCTGTAAATAAGCCTTTGTGTTTACTGTTAATAGATTTTTTTTTTTTTTTTTACATGGGTACCAAAAGATTTCAGTGGGGAAAAATAGTCTTTTCAACAAATGGTGCTGGGACAATTGGATGACTAAATAAAATACTGAGGCTGGGTCCCATCTTCACACCATACACAAAAATTAGAACAGATGAAAGACCTAAATGTAAGAACTTAAACTGTAAAACATTTAGAAGAAAACTCAGGCATAAATCTTTGTGACCTTGGATTTGGTCACAGTTTCTGACATGTAACACCAAAAGCACCACGCAACAAAAGAAAATCTGAGTTAGTTCGACTCATCAAAATAAAAAACTGTTAGAAAAATATTTAAAACTATTGGGGTACCTGTGTGGCTCAGTCGGTTAAGCATCCGACTTTGGCTCGGGTCATGATCTCACAGTTCTTGAGTTCAAGCCCCGCGTCGGGCTCTGTGCTGACAGCTCAGAGCATGGAGTCTGTTTCAGATTCTGTGTCCCCTCTTTCTCTCTGACCCTTCCCTGCTCACGTTCTCTCTCTCTCTCTCTCAGAAACTAAAAAAAAAAAAGTGCATTAAAGGACACCATCAAGAGAGTAAAAAAACAACCCTTGGAATGTGGGGAAATATTTGCAAATCATTTATCTCATAAGGGGCTGGTATCCAGAGTGTATAAAGAATTCCTCCAACTCAGTAACAATGACAACAAAAAAGCTGAATTCAAAGAAAAAAAAAAGGGTAAAGGACTCAAATAGACATTTCTCCAAAGAAGATAGACAAGTGGCCAACAAGCACATGAAAAGCTGCTCAGCATCACTAGTCATTAGGGAAATGCAAACCGAAACCACAGTGAGGTACCACTTCACACTCATGACGACTGGAGACATCGAGACCTCCTATGTTGCTGGAAGGAATGTGAAATGATGCAGTCACTGTAGAAAACTGTGATGATTCCTCAAAAAAGTAAACAGTTACTAAATGTCCACAAAAACTTGTACATAAGTATTCACAGCATTATTCATAATGGCCTCAAAGTAGAAATAATCCAAATGTTTATCAACTGATGAATGGATAGAGAAACAGTAGTCTCTCCATACAGTGAGAGGTTACTTGGCCATATAAAGAAATGAAGTAACTGAAGCATGGCTATAACACAGAGGAACCTATAGGAAGAGTGTATTAGTTTCTAATTACTGCTGCTGTAACTAATCACCAGACTTTGGAGACTCAGTCTCTGAGCTGATAGCTTTGGCCTCTTGGCCCAAAGCTCTGTCCCTTTGGTCATCTTTCCTTTTCTTAAGGAATAGCACATGTTTGCAGCTGAGTCATTTTATCAGGCTGTTTTCTGCCTGTAGAATTTTGGGAGGCTGACACCATTCTTTGATTTCATCTAGTCTCTCTCCTTTTCAGGCCAAACTGGCAGTGTTTATGCTGGTGTTAACACTCAGATTCCTTTGTGGGTCTCCCGTGTATGTGACGGGATTCACCCCATTAGACCAGCAATTTCTCCGCCAGTCTTTCCTGTATGATTTCTTTCCTGGCCTTGGCTTCTGTGAGATGGTTGAGGGGATTTGTGAAACCTGTGTCCAGTCTCTTTGGCACTAGCAAAATTTGTGTCAAGCCACACTCGGAAAGACTGAGAGCACACCTTCCTCACAGTGAATCTCCTCATTTTAGCAGTTTGGGTAGCCTGGGAATTTCCCAAACCATCAAGTCCAGGTTCCATTTTGCTTGATAGTTCTTCCCTCGATTTCTCTCTCTTCTCGCATTTTACTCTGAACAGCAAGAAGAAAGCAGGCCAGACCTTCAACATTTTGCTTGGAAGTCTTCTCAGCCGAATATCCAAATTTGTTGCTTACAAGTTCTGCCTTCCTCACAACTAGGATACAGGTCAGCTAAACTTCCTGCCACTAGATAACAAAGATTCTCTGTTCCTCATTTCCTCTAAGCTCTCCCCAGAAATATTCTTCACATTCATCTTTCTACCAGCATTCTATTTTTGGTGATACATGTCTTCTCCAAGATGATACAGAGCCATCTCTGCCAGGTCCTCACTTCCTTGTGAATCCTAAGTGGCAGAGTTGTTGGCATGCGTGTTTGCCTGACTCACTCCTTTTTGCCCCTTATTTCTTATAAATTGGGTATTAGATGGAAAGAGCCCAGGGTGCAGTGGCTTCATTAGCAAGAATATGTCTGAGGTGGTGCCATGTATTTGTATTTCCCCACAAGACCACAGCTGGTCAGGAGTTCAGAGAGTGACAGTGTGACTCTTCTCCTAAAAAATTCCCCATCCGCTTATCACCTGATGGTTCCACCATTTAATTGGGTATTGCAAAGTGGTAATTGTCCTCAATTCTGGCTTTCCTTACACATTTATTAAAAGTAATTTTGCTGATGGGGCGCCTGAGTGGCTTAGTCGGTTAAGCGTCCGACTTTCGCTTGGGTCATAATCTCGCGGTTCGTGGGTTCGAGCCCCGCGTCGGGCTCTGTGCTGACTGCCAGCTCAGTGCCTGGAGCCTGTTTCAGTCTGTGACTCCCTCTCTCTGACCCTCTCCTGTTCACGCTGTCTCTCTCTCTCTCTCCTAGAAATAAATAAAACATTAAAAAAAAAAAAAAGTAATTTTGCTGCAAAGAAAGGTTTTCTTTCATCAACCAGAGATCCTTAGTTGCTTGAAACAGCCAATTCTGGACCGACCAGGGGTGCTTTGCAGCCCATTGTCCCTTTGTAGCCTAAGAACTTGCTAACCTTGTTCCCCTGCCCCCTGGGTGGGGGTGGGGAGGGGATCAATAGGGCCTGGGGATGGGAATGAAGGTAGGTTCTCTTCCTGTGACTCTTAGGAGCTTGGGGCTCTGCATCTCGTATATTTCAGTCCATTGCAGTGGTTCATTTTGGTGCTTCTGTGGTCTCTTCCTCACCCAGGGGCAGCCCCCAAGCTCCCTCCTGTCCAACATAAGGCCCTTATCATGACTCCTTTCGTCTTTTGCAGCTTTCTTGCGTCTTGGTCCCGGAATGGGCCATTCTTCTATGGAGCCCTGGTTCCTTTTTGAGTGTGAAATGGTATTTAGAGCATGCGGTGTGGGCACTGGTGCTGATGGCTTCTGCACCTTTTTGTGAACAGAGCTAAGAATATATTTTTGTGATAACAGCGACAACCTCAAAAACCCCGTAATTTCACACTGATATTTCCCATTCCAATTTAACCTTACAGGGTTTTACTTTCATTTTAAACATGTATCTATTCTCTTAATGTGACTATCTTGGCTTCTCCTATCAGTAGCATAATTACTTGCTTTACTCTAAAATATTTTTGGGGGGCGCCTGGCTGGTTCAGTTGGAGGAGCATGCAATTCTTGATCTCGGGGTTGTGAGTTTGAGCCCCACATTGGGGGTGTAGAGATTACTAAAAAAAAGTTTAAAAACTTCAAGATAAGATAAAATACCTTTGGAATAAACAGACTAATATTACCACTAATATTGGTAACATAATAACAAAATGTGGAATGAAGTTTAAGATTTCTTTGCAGCTCTGTTTGCCCATAAAATGGATGAAGTAAGGACATGCAGTTTTGTTTTGTTTGCTTTTTCTTTTTAAAAATGATCACTCTAAATAGGGTTCTTTTCCCTGTATGATTTTGACACCATCTTGATAGTTAGCTCATATGTTTATTTTGAATTTTTAGGCATTGTACTTTTGTTTTAGTTTTATCTTCAATTTGATTTTTTTAAAAATGTACATGCTTCCAATGTGAATACCATATAGCAGGGTGTGAAGTCTCATTTACAGCCCAATCTCTGATACCTCTGGGAGTAACTGTTTATCTCCGATTTTGGTTTATTCTTGCAACATTTCTTTTTGCAGATGCAAGCACATATGTATTCAGACTCCCCATGTCTTATACAGAAGGTAGTGTATAGCGTGTAGTGTGCGGTGCCTGGGATTTTATATGGAGCTTGTGTGTGTCCCTGCTCCTGCTGCTCCCTCCACACCCCTGTCGGGGAGACATTCTTCACCCTTGTCGTTGGGCCTTCATGCTAGACTTGCACGGGTCAGGCAGGGGTTTGAACTGTATAAAGCTTTTCTCCCCACATTTCTGTCTTCTTGTTTGCAAACCAGACACCACACACCTGCCTCAGTAGGTGGTTGGAAGAATTAAAAGCATTGATATATATAAAGGTTTAGAGCTGTTCCTGGCACCACGTAAATGCCAGGGCATTGGCTGTTACTGCCTTGGTCTGGTAATACCACGTGCAGCCCGGACACGTAGATTTTTGATGTTGAGCAGGACAGGTCATAAAGACTGAGTGAAGGTAAGGGACATCACATGGTCTTTAGCCCTTTCTCTGGAACAGTCCCAGAGGGGTGGGGTGCCTTGGAGCAGAAGGGGGTAGCAGAGCCTAGGAATTCTCACACCGGGCCAGGTCAGTCAGGACCTCTGATTTAGGAGCCATGGGAGTAAAGTAGCCCACCCTGTGGGACATGAGCAGTGCAGTCTTAGACCCCAGGGTCTTCTGAGGGAGGAACACTGGCGGCAGATGTGCAGTACTCGGCTCCCAGTGGTTCCTGGGTGGCCTGGCCTTTGCGAGAAATTCGGGCATGTATATAACCTGCCAGAAAGCCTCTTCGCTGACTAACTGCTTGCTGCCTGTGCCCATGTCTACTGTCAGGTGGGCCACATCTGCCCCCTAGGCCTCCTCAGCCTGGTCTGGTCCCCAGAGCCTCCACTCTACTCACCTGGCAGTGGGATGGCCTTAGCCAGGAGCAGACCATGCTGGCCATCCATCTCTGGGACAGGGACTGCAGCCCAGCTTTGAGCTCCCGGTCCTGGTTCTGTATTAAAGGCTTTGTGGACATGCTCCTGAGCCCCATTTTTATTGTATCTTGTGTGTGAATAAAAATATCTCGTTTTTTCAACCTGCTTCCTCATTTTATCTTTTTTTTTTATATATATTTATTTTTGAGAGGGAGAGAGGGCGCACGCATGTGCTCACAGGCAGGGGGGAGAGGGGAGACAGGATCTGAAGTAGGCTCTGCGTGGACAGCTTCAGCACTGACGGCAATGAGTCCAAAGCGGGGCTCGAACTCATGAACTATGAGACCATGACCGGAGCCAAAGTCAGATGCTCAACTGACTTAGCCACCCCTCATTTTATCTTTTATGGAAATAGAGAAAACTCAACAAATTCTTTTAAGGTACCCCCTATTTAACAGATGTCTCAAGGCCTTAACAAGACATCAGATGTTGACTTGGCAGGTTCCCAATCTTTTTCCCCTTGTACTTGGCCACTTCATTTCCTGAGCTTCCTTCAGGCCTCCTGCCCTCCTTGCTCCCTGTTCACCACACTACTATCCTTCAAGGACTAGGTGATCCACAGGCAGGAACCTGGCTCGGGTGGGGGGCTCCCTTCACCCTCAGCATATTGTCTTTCCTACCAGAAACTGGGGGCAGGGGAATTGGAAATTGGGAGTTTTGACAACACCCGCTAAGTGCCCCTTTGCTCCAGTTAGAGGCTCACTGTCCCTCTCTCTGTACCTGCCCCCTTTGCATGTGCTTATCATCCCAGCTTTGCCTTTCCCCAGGCCTTTTCCCCTTGCATTTGCCTCTGCTGAATCCCTTGGCCAAAAAAGAGTGGTGGGGTGAAGTTTGGGGGTAGATGAGATGTAATGAAGATTTAGAAAGTGTGCGTATATTTTTGCATTCACCTGAGACCACTTTTTCCCCAAAGATGTTCTTACGACAGTGGGTTTACCGTTTGTGCCTGGGTTCACAGGCGTGTTCCCAGGGTAATACCTCCACAGATGCCGCGTGCAGCTGGGTTCTGGGTTGTGTGGGTGTCATCCCGTCAGTCTGCTGTCTAGTGGCCTCTCTCTGTCAGAGTGACGTAGGAGGGTCATGCAAGCAGGATGGAAAATGAAAGCTTTTTCCCTTTTGGGGCTGCCTTGCTAGAGGGATGGGCATTTCAAGGAGAGGAAGGATGGTACAGCTTCTGTGAAATAAGATTTTAACTCAGACCTCCCTTTGTTGACCACCAGACAAACTCACAGTAGTGATTTCCCCCTAACACCTGGGAGTGAGTATCCTTAGTTGCAAAGAGGTCAATCAGTAGAAGGCAGGCTCTGCTCTGCAGTTCTAGAAACCCGGCAGCTGGGAAAAAGAGCCCTCGGCAGTAGCCTTCACCTGCCACCCTTGGGTGGCACTGTGCCCTCTCCCTTGCCGGTGCAGTAGATTCAGATGAACACAGCTCTCCGAAAAGCACAGCCAGCGGCGCACAGCGAGATTTGCACACGAGCACGTCAGCAGTGAAAGAGCAACAGGCTGAGTATTAAAAGCGAAAGTACTTGGATACAAATAGTGCAAAGACAAAAGCGGCCCGCCCTTGTCTACTGCTGATGTGCCATGTGACCTCAGGCTGGCCCCTCATCCCATCCCCTCTGGACCTGCTGTCCCCTCTGGGAAAGGAGGGGCGCCTGAGCTGGCCAGCCGCCCTCTCCGCTGAGCCTTTGCAGCAGAGTGGGAAGAGCCGCGGTTTGACGCCTCTCTCGGTATCCCTCTTGGCTTTTTGTTTCTTTGTGCTTTTTGTTGGCCTGCCGGAGCTGAGCACTGACAGCTCTGCTCTGAGAGATGGATTCCAGAGGAGGCCGAGCCAGGCGAGCCAGCAGCCTTTCAGCAAGAACCCTCCACTCAGTGACATGGCAGCACAGGGGGTGGGAAGGGGCGTCACACGGCTTCATTTTTCATCTGGGATTAAATTGCTTCCTGTTTTTGCTTTTAGGACGAGTACCTTTCTCTCGTGGCCAGGCTTATTATCCATTTTCGAGACATTCGTAAGTAAAATTTTACATTTCTGGGTGGTTTCTAGTTTCAAGTGCCAGGAGAGGCTTGCCCTTTCCTGGGGTGGTGGGGGCTTTCTCGGCTGCAGTGCCTGAGGCAGAATGCCTGTGTGAAAAGCTCCTGCTCTCTGGGAAGTTTGACATTGCTTTGCATTTGATTCCGCCTCCCATCCTCTTCAGAGCTTTAACCTCAAAAATGCTGATTTTGGCATAATGGAAATGTTAGCCTCCGAGTGGTCTGGGCTGCTATTTTTGCTTGTCCATTTAATCTTCTTTTTCCAAAGACTGGTTTTTGTCTCTAGGCAGTACTTAAATAAGCCAGGTTTACCCTGGAAAAGAAACTTCCTTCCCTAGGAGTTAGCTTTATTGACCAATAGGGGTCTGACCCAACTGTGTTCCTGTCAAGCTGGAACTTCGTAAGTCTTGCCTCCGGCTCCCTGCCCTGGTGAGGGCCGCCTGGCACCTGCTGCCTTCTACCCACTCTGATTCCCAGGGTTCTCCTGGAGTCCTGTCAGCTCAGCCTGGCAGCAGCCATGGTTCTTGAAAAGTGTGTGTCCTTGCAGACTGGGCTTAGGGGTCCTGGTGGTCTTTTGTGTGTTATGCATAAGCATGGAGGACATGGAGTGTTCCTGGATGGTCACCGTTTCTAAAGGAAACCAGGCTCGATCGGCGCTCTGAGGTTTCAGCCAACAGCACCTCCTACCTGCCTGCAGTTGTGTGACCACAGGAGATGGGCTCCTCTTGACGCAGCCTGTCTTTGGAGTGCACAGTTGGTGCGTCCAGTGGCTTCTCTTCATGTTTGTAGAGGTGGCTACGGCATTAGTAGTAATCTCCAAGAAGAGATGTTGTGAACCCCAGAGCCCCTGTGTGGCCCATAGATTTTGCTTCTTTCCACACTAACTTTTCCCCAGAATGGCCGGCCAGATGAACTTCACTTGATTCCACTTTCCTTGCTATGTTTGGGAAGGTCTTATGGGGTTTAGAACAAGCTGTTGGAACTAGAAGCCTGGGGAGTGAGCAGTCTGGATGAGATGCCTTGGTTTGTCCTGGCAGGCGGCTCTGCTTGTCGGGACTGGGCTGACCTGGCCTGTTTGGGAGGCAGCCTGGCAGAGCAGCACAAAGCCCTGGGGCCAGGCGTATCCCTGGCCTGCTCACCGGCCCCTGGCTCACCCAGAGAGGGCGGTCCTGTTGCAGTGCTTGCCCCTGGTGCTAGGGCCAGCTAGATGGGGCTTTTAGCCAGCCTTGGCCGCACTCAATGTCCTCCTAGTAGAAAGTAGAGATGCTGCCTCCTCATCAGGGCAGGCTGAAAAAGGAGGTGTTGTGGAGGTACAGACACCATTCTGGGCCCACTGTGGATCCCTACAGCTCTTGTGTTTGTTGCTCAGGGTCCCAGCTGAGACCCTGCTCCCGGGAAGGAGGGAGGGCCAGAGTAGGCCCAGAGCAAGCTTCTGCGGGGAGGGGGAGGGGGACAATTCTCTGAGGCCCCAGGTTAACCAGGGGCAGTTCTCTACCTTCTTGCCTCAGACCCCCTCGAGTGTCAGCTCTGCCCAGAGTGGACACAGACATGCACACACGTGCACTTCCAGGTAATCTTATCTTCTGTTTCGTTTCAGCAAATGACCTCTAGGCAGATGCCTCCAAAGCTGGCTTACTGTGGAACTATGTGGTTATGTAAAACTTTGTTTTTTGTTTTTGTTTTCTTAAATACAGATAACAAAAAATCTCAAGCTTCCGTCAGCGGTAAGAGTATTTTCTGTTTGAATTAAAGTTTTATCCCAACCTTGGGTTTGGCAGTGGAGGGTGGGGTGGGGCAAGAATGCAGTTGTGGATGCTGCGTGGGTTCCGGGTTAAGCTGTTACTAGTGGAGAAAATTCGCAGAAAGAAGAACTCTAGCTGGCCGTGAGAACTTCGAGCCACGCCCGACCCTCCTCCATGCTTCCTCTTCCTGGCAGACTGCAGTCAGATGAGACCTCCCCATCCGTGTCACTCAAATGCTGTTTTTGTCCAGCAAAATGATGTTTCAGAACTCGCACAGTTATGGAGATGTTATCTAAAATATTGAGCTCTGTGGAAGAAAACTACAATGGAATATCTAGTATAATAATTGGCAGTAATAGTTTTTAGAGAATAACTATGAATTCACTTCCTTAAGTTACAAAGTTTCTTTGTAAGTTAAGAATTGTCTTTTTTTCCCTCTTTTTTTCTTTTTAACGTCAAGACTTTATCACATGGGAACTGTATTGCTTCTGCCCTGGTCTTGTTGACTAAGCTGCCAGTGAAGGGGTTTAGTCAAATCTATGATGGCCGACTGAGCTCTGATTTGTCAAGGAGGGGGCCAGCCTGGCATGCTGCTTGTCTTAGCATAGGCAGTGCAGCTGTAAATGGTGGGTGCCTGTGCATGCCTTAGCCGAGCTGGCTGCACCTGTCTGTGTGGGCCCGGATTCCCTGTTGGGCCCTCCCGGCATGTGCAGTGATTCTCAGCTGCCCAGGGCTAGATGGGGTAAAGAGCGTGTGGCCAGGAAAATGTCTTGAGTTCTTGGCACTGGAGCATGGGATTCTTTGGCATCCAGTTCTTTGCAGGGTGGCCTGGCTGGGACATTCCTGTCTGTACGTAGTTGTTTGCTGTGAGCCTATACTGTTCTGACAAGAGCTCTAGGCTCCTTGTTGCAGTCGTGGCATTGCCCACTGAGCTGAGTCCCCTGCCTCCTGGCAAGCGTCATTGTGCCTGGTGGCACTCTGTGGGTTCTTCCTACACGCCTCCCCCACACCTTCGCTTGTTGTAGCGTGGTGTCCTGAGAATTGCTCCTTAGTGGGGTTTCTGCACAGACTTAGCAGAGGTGGGCTTCTGGTGTGCAAGGAAACTTGTCATCTCCCTGAGAAAACATCAGTCTGTGCCCCCTCAGTTCTCCGGCCCCCAGGCTCTGTCTCGCTGTGAAGAGCCTGCTGTCTCCTTTTCTGTCTTTGGAGTTCCCAGCTGTGTCTCACCCCGCAGGAGGGGTGTACAGTCAGGAGGGGTGGGAGCTGCTGCATACCTTCAGGTCCCTCAATGTTAGGACCCTGGCATGAGCCAGGCTAGGGTTTGAGGTGCACTCCTTGTTCAAGAGCAATGACAGAGATACCGGCATTTTGGTCCCTGGGCAGTTGGCGGCCTATAGGCTCCCGGAACTCTGGCCTTTCACTGCTTAGGGCTTTGAGGGAGTCGTGCCTGGAGGTGGGAGGAAGTGTGTGCTCTGTGAGGCCTCATAGCCTTTGGAGGCTTGCGGTTCAGCAAGCACTTGGTTGAGACGCTGTGCCCTTGTGTTCCTACAGATCCTATGAATGCACTACAGAGCCTGACTGGTGGGCCCGCTGCGGGAGCCGCTGGAATCGGCATGCCTTCTCGGGGCCCAGGACAATCCCTGGGCGGGATGGGTGGCCTTGGCACCATGGGGCAGCCAATGCCTCTCTCAGGGCAGCCGCCCCCTGGCACCTCGGGGATGGCCCCCCACGGCATGGCTGTTGTGTCCACAGCAGCTCCACAGAGTGAGTATCGTGCTTCTCAGAGAATCTGCCTTCTTTGTAGGCGACGTGCATTTTATTCCTTTGCTCAGGATGGTATTGAGGAAAGTGTGCAGAAACTCCAAGTAGCTCTGCCTTTTTATCTTTGTTGTGTGTGGAGAGAAAAAGCTCCAAACCTCTTTCGGGCTGTCAGAAGGGTTAAGTGACACTGAAGCCCTCCTACCCCTGGGCAGAATTGAAGGACTCAGAAGAGGTTGGGGTAAGTCCGGGACTCCATCCAGAGGTTGTGTTTTGTTGCTGAAAGAGGTAACAGTTATGTCTCAGGCTGTTTTCAGCCACAGAGCGGTGCTGTCGGCGCCCCACAGCCCCCAGAAGACCTCCACCTCGAGAGTCCTCCCTTCTATGTTGCCCTCGCCCTTGCCCTCCTTCCCTGAAGGAGGTGCCTTGCCCTCCTTGCGCTTCTCTGCAGAACACAGCCCCTTGTCCCCTCCGTGCAGCTACTCCAGGCTGGGAATGGGCACATAGCGCGGGTCTTCCTCCTCTTTCCAGGGCCTGCCTCGTTGGGCGTTTTATTTTCATAACCAGTGATTCAGTATGCAGAGTGTACTTCAGCACTGCAAAGTGCTTCAGTACTTTTTCCCTTTTTATTTTTGAAATAGTCTAAGAATCATAGGAAGCTGCAGAATGGCACAGAGAGTGCCCGCATGCCCTTCACCCAGCTTCCCCTGTGCTAACATTGTGCTACGTTTTTTTTTAGTTTGTTGTCAAGTTGGTTTCCATATAACACCCAGTGCTCATCCCTACAAGTGCCCTCCCCCATGCCCATCACCCCCTTTTCCCCTCTCCCCCACCCCCATCAGTCCTCAGTTTGTTCTCAGCATTCAAGAGTCTCTCAGGGTTTGCCTCCCTCCCTCTCCCCAGCTATTTTTCCCCTTCTTCTCCCCCATGGTCCTCCGTTAAGTTCCTCTTAATCCTCCTATACGTGCACACATATGGTAGCTGTCCTTCTCTGCCTGACTTATTTTGCTTTTGTGCTACATTTTCAAAACTGAGAAATGTACATTAGGACAATGCTGCTAATTACTCAGGTGGCCTTTTTTCAGACATCTCCAGTTTTTACATGCATTCTTGCCCATGAGCTTCCGTGCGTGTAGTTTGTGAGATTTTATCACGTGTGGTGTCACCACCAGGGTCGGCATGCAGGGCTGCTCCATCACCAATAGCAAGCTGTTGTGTTATCTCTTAATAATCACACCCTCCCTCCAGCTTCAAGCCCTGGCAACCACTAATCTGTTCCCCATCTCTGTAATTGTCACTTTGCAAGTGTCACATCAATGGAATTGCACAATGTTTGACATTTTGAGACTGACTTTTTTCCCTCAGCACGGTGCCTTTGAGATTCTCCCAAGTCGCCTCAGTAAGTCGTTCCTGTTCATTGCTGAATTGTATTTCATGGACTGGGTGTACCACAGTTTGCGTATTCATTCACCCTTGAAGGTTGTTTCCAGGTTTGGCTGTTGCAAATAAAGCTGCTGTGACCTTGATTCATGTACAGGTTGTGACGTGTCGATGTATTTTTCTCATGCATCGCTCATAGTAACCCTCCGAAGGGGGCAGTGTCCCTCCCTCTGCTTTGTCCACCAGAGCTGGGGGTCCAACCTAGGCTGCCTGACCTGAGCACCCCCATTCTTTGAGTTTCCTGTACAAGCATCACTTTGCTCTTCACAGAGGCCATATATAGCCTCATTCTGCACACTCTTGCGCTGGAACCTTCCATCCCCAGCCATCCCCTTCTTTCTCGGATCATTGTCCTGTTCTCCTTATTGGCACCTTGCCATGTGACCCTCAGCTCTTTGCGTGATGATTCTTCTCCAGCTCCTGTGTCTCCTCTTGTCTTGTCAGCATACGTGGGGTGGCTTCTGGAAGGATGCTCGGGAGAAGTACTGGTTCTGACTCCTTTTTATGTTAGAGAATGGTTGGATTTCTTTTCATCACAGACTTACATTTTATAATAAAAAATAGTTTTGAAGCGTAGGAGTTTAGAATGCTACCATTATTTGCCTGGCAGTTTCACCCCGAACACTTTAGTCAGTTCACTGGCAAAGCTTGGGTATCCTGCCCACACCCTCCCCAACCTGACCTTGGCCCACATCCTGTTTTCAGCTTCTGGAGGGACCTGGGCTGCACTGTAGGTTGATGTGGGTTCTCTGCTTTCGTGTCCTGCTGCTGCCTTTCAGAGTCCCTGTCCTTCTGCCTTAGACCTCTTGTCTGCCTGGTCTATGCAAAGTAGGTGTTGTGGCCCGATGGACATTTGTTACTCCTTCCTGACAGTCTCTCCAGATGCCACCATGTGATTAAGGCAGCTTCAGGACAGGGCCTGGGTCAGAGATTTCGCAAGGATTCTCTAAGGATAGTCCAGGACACGCTGGGATAGTCTCCATGTAACCCGGATTAGTCCTGGAGACAAACTGCTGACTGTAGGTGAGGATGGGGGCTTGAGTACAGCCTTAGAAGGGAGATAGACTCCTCACTCTGTACATTTTTGTTCCTCAGTGAATTTTATATCATGTGCCTGTAAAACCAACTTTAAAAATGGGTCCTATTTCTGTCTGTTTGACAGACTGGATGCTGAGGAACCCTCGTCCTTCTAGAGAACTAGAGCCTAGATGCATTTTGGATTGTTGGGCCAGCAGAACGTAGGGACGCTCTTTGCCCTGCCATGTCGTGGCCCACTGCGAGACTGGGGAAAGCAAGCCTCGCATTCCTCTGAGTAGTGGGATTTGGGCCAGAGCCCTTGGCATCTCTAGTTCACCCGGAGCAAGGGCAGATGGGAGAATGCTCCCAGTTTAGGCCTGTGAGAATTGCAGATTAAGGTCAAGCATTGAGTACCACAATCAAAGACCAGCAGGCCTGCAAGAAAGTAGAGGCACCATAGGAGGGACAGAAGCAAACATGTGGAGATGCCCGGGGCCACACACATAACCATTGTTAACTATGGGCTTGGCCTGATTAAAGAAATAAAGGATGGAATTCCAAATGAACAAGCACTGGGATACCTGGTGGAGTGACAAGGCAGCTTTGAAAAGGAACCAAGTAGAACTTGTATAAACAAAAATAAAATTGTTGAGGGGCACTTGGGTGGCTCGGTCGGTGAGGCATCTGACTTGGGCCCAGGTCATAATCTTGTGGTTCATGAGTTCGAGCTCTGCGTTGGGCTCTGCACTGACAGCTCAGAGCCTGGAACCTGCTTCGGATTTTGTGTCTCCTTCTCTGTCTGTCCCTTCCCCACTTGCTTTCTGAAGCTCTCTTTTCTCTTTCTCTCTCTAAAAAATAAATAAAAACATTTAAAAAATAAAAAATAAAATTGTTGAAACTAGAAAGTAGAGATGAATGAATAGCAGATTTTTTAAAAGTATTTTTATTTATCTATGTCTATCTATCTATTTATTTAGGGAGAGAAGTGCACATGTGCAGGGGAAGGACACAGAGAGAGAATCCCAAGCAGGCTCTGTGCTGTGTGGGGCTTGATCCCACGAATTGAGATCATGACCTAGGCTGAAATCAAGAGTTGGATACGTAAACTGACTGAGCCACCCACATGCTCCTAAACAGCAGATAAATACAACTGAAGAAAGAATTTGTAAACTAGAGACAACATTTGAAGAAATTACCTAGAATATAGCCCAGAGAAGAGGACATAGAAGATAGGGTAATCGGGTACCTGGGTGGCTCATTTAAGTGTCCAACTTAAGCTCAAGCCATGATCTGAAAGTTCATAGTTTAAGTCCCGCATCAGGCTGCTTCGAATCCTCTGTACCCCCCTCTGCCCCTGCCCCCTGCTCATGTGTTCTCTCTCTCTCTCTCTCTCTCTCTCTCTCTTAAAAATGGATAAACATTTATTTTAAAAAAAGAAAACAAGACAGTAAGGGGCACCTGGGTTGCTCAGTCGGTTGAGCATCCGACTTCGGCCACTTCAAATCCTCTGTCTCCTTTTCTCTCTGCCTCTCTTTTTTCTCTTAAAAATAAATAAGCACTGGGGCGCCTGGGTGGCTTAGTCGGTTAAGCGTCCGACTTTCGCTTAGGTCATGATCTCACGGTTCGTGGGTTCGAGCCCCGCGTCGGGCTCTGTGCTGACGGCCAGCTCAGAGCCTGGAGCCTGTTTCAGTCTGTGACTCCCTCTCTCTCTGACCCTCCCCTGCTCACGCTGTCTCTCTCTCTCTCTCTCTCTCCTAGAAATAAAAAAAATAAATAAAAAATAAAAATAAATAATAAATAAATAAATAAATAAGCACTTAAAAAGTATTAAGAAAATAGGGTAAGAAATTGCAGAGGATAAAATCAGAGTCTAACAACTAATAAAAGGACCAAATGGAGAGAACAGAAGCAAACCAGTAGGTAAGAAGCGATGGTAGCTGGAAAAGCCGAGGAGTCCCATGCAGGTTAAACACAGCATCCATGCCTTCACCTACTTTGGGAAAACCACAGACGTCATAGGCCAGAGGACTATGTTAGAAATAGCCAATTTGTAAAAAGGAATAAGGAGTAGACTGGGCAGATTTGGTGATGGTGTCAAGAAGAAAGGAGGTTGTGAGAGCCCTGGCGATAGAGCTGCAGACCACAGTTGTATGCCAGCAGAACTCCCGATGACTAGGGGGGAAGCAGACATTTTAGATAAACAAAGCCCAAGAGACCTGCACTGAAAGGTTTTTTTAAATTTGTTCACCATATCCTCTTAACTCTCAGACCATCTGTCTTGTGATGCCAGATGTAAAATGGGAGAAGAGATGTTTTTTTCATATAAGGTAGCAAGTGTGTGTGTAAATCTAAACCAGTGATTCTCATCGATTTTGTACCCTGGGGGATATTTGGCAATGTTTGGAGACATTTTGGATATCACAACTGAGGGGGCACCACTGGCACGTAGCATAGAGGCTAGAGATGCTGCTAAACCTCTTCTGTGTACAGGACAGCCCCCCACAACATAGAATTGTCTGTCCCAGAATGTCAGTAGGGACAAGGTTGAGAATCCTTGGTGTAAACAAAAATCACCCCTCTAAAAGATAATAAGGCTTCCAGCTAACTCCATATAGACTTGCTGCATTCCAGGCACTGTTTCGAGTGTTTTACCCAGAACAGATTTTTAATTCTTAGTTTAGTGTGTGTAGGTACTATTATTGTCTCTTCCACAGCTGAGGAAACTGAGGCACAAAGCAGTGACAAAGTTGGTATTTGAGTCCAGGCAGTACAGATTGGAGGCTGTACGTCTCTACCCATCATTCTGACCTGCCTCTTTTTTTTTTTAATAGGCTTCATGCCCAGCATGGAGCCCAACACAGGGCTTGAACTCACAACCCTGAGATTAAGACCTGCGCTGAGATCCAGAGTCAGATGCTTAACTGACTGAACCACCCAGGCACCCTTGTTCTGCCTCTTAATAGAAGTGTGCTGTATGGGTGTAAAAAGATAAACAAGGATCATACTAAATGGAAGTCAGGAGGTGTATCAGGGATATATACCAGGTCTATCATGTGCATATAAAACCTACTTTTATTTTATTTTTGAGAGAGAGAGAGCGTGCAAGTAGGGGAGAGGGGCATAGGGAGAAAGAGAGAATTTTGTTTTGTTTTTGAGAGAGAGAGAGCAAGAGCTGTACATGTGTGTGTGGGAGGGTGGGGGGATGAGAGAGAGAGAAAATCCCAAGCGGGCCCAATGCTCATTGCAGAGCCTAATGCGGAGCTTGATCTCATGACCCTGGAATCATGACCTGAGCTGAAGTCAAGAGTCAGACACTTAACTGATTGAGCCACTCAGGTGCCCCATGAAACTGGCTTTTAAAAAATAGAGGCGGTTCTAAGGTTCTTGTATTTGGGAAATAAGTTAAAATATAAATTTTATACTTGGTAAGTTAAGAATGCCCGATGGAATTGAAAAAGCAATTGCTTTTAAAAAAAAAGGAAAAAGAAGGACACCTTGGTGGCTCAGCTAGGTTAGCATCCAGCTCTTGATTTCAGCTCAGGTCATGATCTCACAGTTCATCAGATAAAGCGCCGCATCAGGATCTGCGCTGACAGCATGGAGCCTGCTTGGGATTCTCTCTCTCCCTCTCTCTCTATGCCCCTCCCCCGCATACTCTGTCTCAAAATAAGTAAACTTTTTTTTAAAAAGGAAAAAGGAATTGCTAAAACAGTAGAAATAGTTTGTATATCCCAGACCAGTAGGAAAAAATGAATAAGAAAAAAACAAAAATCCAAACACCATATAAAATGGAATTCAACCATCCAACAAAAATATAATTCAGGGGCCGCCTGGCTGGCTCAGTTGGGGTGTGTGACTCTTAATCTTGGGATTGTGGGTTCAAGATCAGCAATGGTTGCAGAGATTACTTAAAAATAAAATCTTTGGGGGTGCCTGGGTGGCTTAGTCGGTTAGGCGTCCGACTTTCGCTTAGGTCATGATCTCGCGGTTCGTGGGTTCGAGCCCCGCGTCGGGCTCTGTGCTGACTGCCAGCTCAGAGCCTGGAGCCCGTTTCAGTCTGTGACTCCCTCTCTCTCTGACCCTCCCCTGCTCGCGCTGTCTCT